>JAJEJO010002962.1:24344-105144 GCA_020662805.1 Glaucomys volans | reverse complement strand
AAAAACATTCAATGGAGAAAAGACAGCCTCTTCAACAAATGGTGCTGGGAAAACTAGAAATCCATATGCAGCAAAATGAAACTAAACCCCTATCTCTCACCCTGTACAAAACTCAACTCAAAGTGGATCAAAAACCTAGAAAACAGACCAGAGACTCTGCACCTAATAGAGGAGAAAATAGGTACAAATCTTCATCATGTTGGCCTAGGACCAGATTTCCTTAACATGACTCCCAAGGCGCAAGAAATAAAAGCACGAATAAATGATTGGGATAGAGTCAAGCTAAAAAGCATTTTCTCAGCAAAGGAAACAATCAGCAATGTGAAGAGAGAGCCTTCAGAGTGGGAGAAAATCTTTGCCACACACACTTCGGACAGAGCACTAATCTCCATAATCTACCAAGTACTCAAAAATATTTACACCACGAACACCAATACTCCAATCAATAAATGGGCCAAGGAAATGAGCAGACACTTTACAGAGGAAGATCTAGAAGCAATCAACAGATTTATGAAAAAAATTTTCAACATCACTCATTATAAGAGAAATGCAAATCAAAACCACCTTAAGATTTCATCTTACGGCAATTCGAATGTCTTTTATCAAGAACACAGGCAACAACAGGTGTTGGCGAGGATGTGGGGAAAATGGTACACTCATACATTGCTGGTGGGAGTGCAAGTTGGTGCGGCCACTCTGGAAAGCAGTGTGGAGATTCCTTAGAAAACTTGGAATGGATCCACCATTTGACCCTGCTATCCCACTCCTTGGCTTATACCCAAAGGACTTAAAATCAGATTGCCTCAGTGATGCAGCCACATCAATGTTCATAGCTGCTCAATTCACAATAGCTAGATTATGGAATCAACCTAGATGCCCTTCAGTAGATGAATGGATAAAGAAACTGTGGTATATATACACAATGGAATATTACTCCGCCATAAAGAAGAATAAAATTATGGCATTTGTAGTAAATGGATGATGTTGGAAACTGTTATGCTAAGTGAGATCAGCCAATCCCAGAAATCCAAAAGCCGAATTGTCTCTCTGATAAATGAATGATGATGCATAATGCGGGGGGGGGAAAGGTGCCAAGAATGTAGGAAATATAGCTAGCATAGATGGAAGGGAGGGTTGCGGGTGGGTGGGGGGTAAAATTAATAACAGATTGTGTGACAGATACCATTGCCCTGTGTAAATGCATGAACGTGCAGATGGTGTGACTCTAGTTTGTGTACAACCAGTGAAACAATAGCTGTACTCCATTTGTGTTCAATGAATGAATAAGTAAATTAAAAAAAGGGAAGGTTGCATCCTAAAAGTGATAAAATTTTATTGGTTAAAATTTCTTAAATTCTTTAAAAAAAAGGTTAATCCTTTGACCAGACCCCACCTACAAATGACTACAAATAGGATGCACTCAGAAATTGATTACAAATAGGGTGCACTCAGAAATTGTCTTCCTATTAGCTACAATGGGCCCTTCACCTCACCCTTTTATGTAGAAACATCTTTACACTGTGTCATCACTTTAGGTGAAATTCTTTGGTACTGCTTATCACCTGTCTCAGAAAAGGCCCCGTGGCACATATCCATGGATCCCTTAACCAGTGCCTTGAAGATTCCAACTAGACGCCATAGTCACACAACCTGGAAAATGATCCTCCAGAACATGTGAAATTGAGGGATGAAACAGGAGCCTAATGAGGTTAGGATGAACACATTTTTTAGAGGTCATGACAAGAATTTGAACTTGCATCTAGCTGAAAGAGAGGAATGGAAGAAGGGCTGGAAGCTGAATGTTCAATCAGGGTGGAGTAAAACATATTTATGGTGTACTAATTGCAGTAGAGCTTTTAAGAGGAAATCAACTTCTCTGAAGGAACTCTAAATGAGGTTGTCCTTTGAGTGATCTCTCCAAGAATTCCAGGATCTTTCTTCACCTGAAAAGTGCTATGCAAACGCAACAAGAAGTAGGTGACAGATCATTGTGTAAGCAATGATAGTTACTGATCACAAGTGCAATTAGTGAGGACCAAAATGCCCTCTCCCATTGCTGACACTACCCTGAGGTTTACAAGGTATAAGCATAGACAGATTAAGCATAGTCAGATTTAGCTTTCCAAAAATATGACCTGGTAGGTAAGGTCATCCTTCACCACAGCAAGTACACTCAAGCACTTCAATTTGAACAAGTAAAAATTTGCGTATTGACAACTGATGCCTCAGGAAATAAATAGTGCAGCACAACATTGCAAATCTAAACAACACCATCTCTGAAATAAACGCAAAAATCAAGACAATAAACGTGTGAAACCTTAATTAGAAAAAGAGAAAACTACAGAAGTATGAAAGTTGTGATAGGACTTCTGGAGCAGGGAGAGGAGATGGTATTGCAATTTGAAATTCCAAGCCTTAATTTGTAGGAATTCCAGGCCTCCACACAAATTGTGCCACATAACAAATGTTCCTAATATAATTTCTTCATTATGATTATTTTAAATAGGCTTTCTTGCACTAGCAAATGATTCTGCACTAACATTGGAATCAAATCATTCTCATGTTCTTGCTAAAAAGAAGAATATACCATCCTTCACCCATCCCTACACAACATCTCTTAAGACATCCCTCAAAATGTAGCAAGGTCTGAAAATGTAATTCATTAGTAATGAACCTGGATCTCGAGTGACACAGGGAAACCAGGCTTTAAATAGCCCCTATGGCTGCTGAATGGTATCAACAGAAGTAAACGTGTATATTGAGTGCCAATTCATGCAATTCTTTAACAAATGATGCCTGTACATATGCAAACAACAAGAAACTGATTACAGCCAGGACCACATTTACCTCTGTTCTGTCATCATATTTCAGTTTTGAAGTTGCAAATCTGGGGTTGTGATGAACAATGCTGAGTAGTTGACAACACTTCTTTTGCAGAAAGGCTGCAGTGCACCCCAGAAAGCGTCTCCATCTCAAATATTAGTGCTGGTGATATTTTGAATATCATTCCCTGGTGAGAGGCAAGAGTGAAGTCCCAAAATGTGCTCAAACTGAACTTCAGAACCGAAAATGAAGAATAATCCATTTCAGGCCCTGGTGAGCATTTTCTTGCTGCAGAACTTGTTGATGCAATACACTTGCCAGTTTGTTAATGAGATCATTATTATCTCTGTATTTCTGAGAGTTTTCTCATCTTCATGAATACCGACTCAAGAAATTGAGGACTCTAGGAAGCACTTTCTCCTTGTACCAGAATTGTTTGCTGAATACTGCCTTTTGAAATGGCTTCCAATTAAATTTGAGATTTGTCCAATTGATTTGTGTTCACTTGATTAAATAAAGGAAGAGCAGTTGAGATACTTGAGGGTTAGCATGATCTGAAGAGGCTTCTTAAGGGAGATGACTGCATGTTGTGCAGGCCTGATTATGTGATATGTGATGCACATAAACCACCCTAGGTATGGCACAATGTCTTTTATCAAATTCTGTAGATGTTTTTGGAGAACAATCCAGTCAGGAAACTTTGATGCAGGTCAAACCACAATGTCTTTGTTGTCATGAGGAGACAATGTTTAATCGCTGTTCATTTAAGTAAAAAGAGAGTTGTAGCACTTCAATGAGCAGACTCTTATCCATGGGAACCATGGAGACATGTGCCAGTAGGAGAAGGAGGACTTTGTATGAAATATTTTATGTTCTGATTTTTGGGAACATAGGAAATTGAGTGAATCAATCACACCTTATCAAGAACTCCTTATATCAGAAACTACTCTCTCCTGTCTCTTTTTTTCAATCCTCCTGTCATTTTCCTTGATTAATTTCTATGTGGGAGAAAATGCAAACCCAGTGGAGGTGCTGGACCATGATTTTCACCTCAGGTAAGTGTCTGCTCAACAAAGGTGGTTTTCATGGGAAAAGTTTGTTTCTCTAATTATGAAATGTCTCAGCATCTTACCAAGGCAGTGTGGAACTATGTATAGGGAGTGGGAAGAGATGATGGTTCACAAAATCTCTGTGAATGCAGAAATAGTATTTGTTCAGAGAAAAAATCATTCGCATTCAGTTTTCAAAATTCCAATTGTTGTGTTTGCAGAAATTCCTCTCAACATTCTTGACAGTGAGATTTTTTTTGCAGAAAGTCCTATCCACTGAATTGTCGAACCTTCATTTCTCAGAAAAATGCTGCTACCCTGTATTGATTCCATTCAATAAATGTCTCTCTCATTTTGCAGTGCTCCTGGAACATGAGAGAAAGAGAGAAGAGAGCTACCATATGCAGGGTGCAAGGGGTTGTCATATGGGAGTTTGGTTTGGAAGGGTGTGGAATTTTCTCACCCATATAGGAGAATGCAGGGTTTTTCTCTTCTCAGGTCTTTTTCTGTGTCTAGAGCCTCATGGATTTCCATGAATAGTTTGGTTGTCCTCCTCACTGCACTGCAAATACAGTCTGAAGTGACAGAGGCCATGGCATTCCGAGTCTCTTCTGATTCTGCCTACTGTGTAAGAACATTCAAGAGAAGCTCCTGTCTAGCTTTGCTGAGATGAGGAAAGAGGATACAGGCGATTCCTATTGGTCTTTTTGGACCACAAATGTGATGCTAACCTCTTAACAAAAGAGAAGAGGAATCAGTGTGTGTAGTGGACCTGTCCCATTGGGCTTCATCTAGGATAAGAGACCATGATGCAACCTGATATGGTGCCATACAATCCATATTTGGTAGGGCCAATGTGATCACTGGGCAGCAGCAGGTATTATGATTTCCTGGTAATGGTGTCCCCCTGCAGGCCATTCGTCACCACCAGGTGTAGTAAACCAGTGAAAGACACAGGGTTGACCAAAGGCAGGTGGGCCACCATGCGTATCACAGGTCCCAGGGGCGTGGCCCTGCAAATTCCCTCCAGCTAATCTGGCCTTGCTAGAAGTATGGATGTATCATAAATTTGATCTAGGGCATTAGCAGACACTCACAATGATATATCAGAGTAAAGAATCATGAAGGGTGGCTCAGTGGTATAGTTGAAGTTTTAACTGGAAACAACACACCAACTCTGGTGTCATGACACACACTTCCAAGGATGTCCCAAGAGGAGACAGATGGAATCTTGGATTTAGGACTTCTAAGTACAAGTGAGGATCAAATGAGCTCCCCAATGTGGAGAGAGGGTGTTCATCACTAAAATTGTAGGATGGTGGTGAGCAAGTTGCTGGCAATCTAGAAGAGACATTCTATGCTCACTCCAAATGCTAGGCTCCATCACCCGTTGCTTTGAAATTTCAGTGCACTCAGACATTGTCTTGCTATGTTTCTCCAAGGGGCCCTTCAACTCACCTAATGATGAAGAAACATTTTCACAATGTCTTCCCTGAAGGTGTAATTCTCTTGATCTGCCTATCACCTGTCTGAGCAAAGACACTCCTCACATTTCCAAATACACCTTAACCAGTCACTTGAAGGTGCTGACTAGAGGTCAGATTCACACACCTTGGAACAATGATCCTCCAAATATGTGAAATTTAAGGATGAAACAAGTGCCTGATGAGGGTAGGGTGACCATATTCTTACAGCGCAGCCCAAGAATTTGAACATGAATCCATCTGAAAGAGAGGAATTGTAGAAAGGCTGGACATTAAATATTCAAACAAGGAGTAGTAAAGAATATTTCATGTGCACTACATGCAGAAGGGTGTTGGAGAGGAAAACAACTTCTGTGAAGGGACTCTAAAAGAGTTGTCCTTGTGATTGATCTTCACAAACTTTCCAGGATCTTTCCTCAGCTGATAGTGTTATGCAAGTGCACTGAGGAGTGGGGGCCAGATTGTTGTATGCAAGTTTAGTAACTGATCACCAGTGCAATTACCGAAGACCTAAACTCCCTTCCTCATTGCTGACTCTACCTTGAAGTTTACAAGTGATACCTCATTAAGGATATGCAGATTTCACTTTCCTGTCATATAAACTGATAGGAATGTTCTTCCTTAACCACAACAAGTACATCCAAGAACTTCAATTTACAGAAGTACAGATTTGCATATGGACCACTGCTCATGACTGCATCACAAGAGTGCAAATGTAAGTATCTCTGTTATGATGCAAAAGTGAAGACACAATACATGTGAAATCCTAACTTAAAAATTAGAGAAAGCAATGGAAATATGAAAGGTGTGATAGGACTTAGGATGCAGGGACTGGAGAACCTCCACCATTTCAAAGTTTCTTGCACTTATTTGTAGGAATTGCAAGCATTGACACAAATTGTGCCACATAACTAATGTTTCTGATTTCATTTTTCCATAAGATCAATTTAAATAGGCTTTCTCACATCATCCCTCAACTAACATCAGAATCAAATCATTCTCATTTCCTTGATAAAAGTCAGAGCATACCATATTTCCCCCATCCCTATACAACATCTTTTAAGTCATCCCTCAAAATTAACAAATGTCTGAAAAAATGCTTCATTAGTAATAAACCTGAAACTCAAGTGATACAGGGAATCCAGGCTTTTCATAATGCCTGTGGCTCCTGAATGATATCAGCAGAAGTTAACTCATACATTCAATGCCAATTCATACAAGTATTTAATAATTCATGTGTATACAAATGCAATGCACAACAAACTGTGTGCATCCAGGGCTATATATAGCTGTGTATTGTCTACTTATCTCAATTATCAAGATGATATTACGGTTGTGTTGGAGAAAATTGAGGTGTAGCACCCCCCTTCTTTTTCAGAGGGACTGCAGTGAGACACCTAAAGTTTCCTCTTTGAATACACTAGTGTCCATAGTATTTGGAGGTCGTTCCCTGCTGAAAGGCAGCAATGAAGTCCCATATGTTTTCAGCCTGACCATCAAAAGCCAAAAATACAGAGGAATTGATTTTACAACCTGGTGAGCATTGTCCTGTTGTTGAACTTGCTGATGCAATATAAGTGCCAGTAACATGAGTTTCCTTGAATGGCTTGGCTGTTATCCTACCTGTGCTGCACATACAGCCTGCAGTCACAGAAAGTCATATGACAGCACAATGGTGTCAGAGCTACCATGGTAACTGGAACATACTCAGGTTATGGCTACAGCTGGGGACCCTTGAAGAAAGGATCCTGTGCAGCTGTGCAAGGAAGAAGGAAGAGGAAGCAGGCAAGTCCCAGGGATCTTTTGTTTTCCACAAAGGAAAACCTTTTAACCTCTTAACACAGGAGAAGAAGAATCAGGATATGCAGTGGGCGTGTCCCAGGAGCTCTTAGATATCTGATGTCATCCAAGATAAGGGAAGTTGTTAACATCAAAGTTTCCCATACTGTTCATGTCTGCAAGGTGGCAATATGCTCATTGTGCCACAGAAGGCATTATGATTTCCTGGGAATGGGGACAACCTGCAGGCAATTGGTCTCTACCAGAGAGTAGTGGACCAGGGAGTAGTGGTCCAAGGAGTAGTGGACCATGGAGAGAATGGTTTTCCTGAGGACATGTGGGCCACCAAGGCTAACACAGTCCTCAGAAACATGGACCTATGAAGACACTTCTGCTGATCTGGAGTCTGTAGGTAGATTTTAAATTGAGAATCTGGTCTAAGGCATTAGCATCCACTTGCAAGGATGACCAATGATATTTCAGAGAAGAGTAGTATGTGGGATGACTCAGTTGGTTTGGTGAAATTAGAACTGGGAAACAAAACACCAACACTGGTGTGATAGCAAACCTTTTCCCCAATCGCCCAACAGGAGATAACTGGATCCTGGGAGTTAGGACTTCTATGTACAAGTGAGAAGTGACTGAGTTCTTCAATGTGGAGAGGAGGGAAGTCATCACTAAGTATGTAGGTTGGATGCTAGCAAGTTGCTGGCAATCTAAGAGAGACATTCTATGCTCACTCCATAGGTCAGGTCCCACCACCTCTGCTGTTGACTTAAAATTACAGTGCGCTGAGACATCAACTTGCTATGATTTTGAAGGGGTCCTTTAACACAATCTTTCATGTAGAAACACTTTCACAATCTGTCTTCACTTAAGGTATAATTCTCTTGACCTCTTATCAGCTCTCTGAAAAAAGATACTGCATATTTCCATGGAAACCTTAAACTGCGGCTTGAAGATGCTAACAGCAGGCCAGTGTCACACACCCTGGAAATATGATCTCCAAAAATGTGAAATTGAGGGATGAAACAAGTGCCTGTGAGGGGAAAATGAGCATATTGTTACAGGGCATCATAGGAAACTTGAGTATACATCTGTCTGAAACAGAGGGATGATAGATGGCTGGATATGAATATTCAAACAGGGAGAAGAAAATCATATTTCTTGCGCTCTAAATGCAGAAGGGTGTTGGAGAGGAAACCAACTTTTGTGAAGGGACTCTCGAATAGGTTGTCCTTGTGAGTGTCTCCCCAAACATTCCAGGAAATTTTTTCAGCTGCAAAGTGCTTTGCAAAGACAGCAAGAAGTAGGGGCCATATTGCTCTGTAATCAAGGATAGTTACTGAACACAAATGCAACTGCTGAGGACCTACAGTCCATCCCCAATTGCTGACTCTACCCTGAAGCTTACAAATGATACCTCATTAAGCATATGCAGATTTAGCTTTCCTGTATAAGGACAAGTAGGAAAGCCCTTTCTTCACTCTAGCACATATACACAAGCACTTCAATTTAAACAAGTAAAATTTTGTATATGGGCCACTGAATGATGCCTGTGGAGATAACCTTTGCAGCTCACCATCACGAATCTAAAGAAAAACATCTCTGCTATGATGCAACGACGAAGACAAAATACATTTAAAATCTTCACTTGAAAAACAGAAAACAATGGAAGTATGAAAGGTGAGATAGGACTTAGGACGCAGGAAAAAGAGATGCTATAGCATGACGGAAATCCAAGTCCTAATTTGTAGGAATTACAGGCATCCAAACCAATCATTCCACATAACTAGTGTCCCTGATTTCATTTCTTCAATAAAATTATTTGGAGTAAGTTTTCTTGTGTCATTGCTGCACTAACATCAGAATTAAATCATTTTCCTTTCCTTGATAAAAATCAAAACATACAATGAGTCACACATCCTGAAACAGCATCCCATAAGGCTTCCCTCAAAATGAACAATAGTCTGAAAAAAATACTTCATTAGTAATGAAAGTTGATGTAGCATGATACTGGGACACCAGGTATTACATATCCTCTGTGGATGCTGAATATCTGCTGAAGTTAACTAGTGCATTCAGTGAGTGTCCATAGACGTCTCTAATAAATCATGTCTATAAACAAAGGAAGCACAACAAACTGAGTACACCCAGGGACACATGCAGCTGTGCTATGTCTACATCTTTGGGTTTCAGGATTTCAGGTTGATACTGTGATTCTGTTGGCTAACTTTGAGTTGTAGAGGCCTACATCATTTGCAGAGAGACTGTAGACTAGCCCAGAATACTTGTCCTTCACAAAACCTAGTGTCTGTGATAGTTGGAATGCCATTCCTTGCTGAAGGTCAATGACTTCCCAGTATACACTCCACTTGAATTTCAGAATTGAAAATGGAGTAGAATATATTTAAATCCCTTGTGAGCATTTTCATTTCATAGAACTTGCTAATGCAATACACTTGCCAGCATATTAATGAGAACATTACACAATCTGCATGCCTGAATTGTCTTATCTTCAGGAATAATGAATCTTAAGAAATGTATGTCTTTGGGGAAGCACTTTTTCCTAACATCACAGATGCTTGCTGAATACTCTCTTTAGAATGGGCTTGCAACCAAATCTGAGACTTATCCAAACATTATGTGTTCACTTGATTGAACAGTGGAGGAAAATTTGAGATACTGGATGGTTGGCATGATCTGAACAGGCTCCTTATGGTAGATGATGCATGCTCTGCAAGCCTGATGATGTGATGTGCTGTGCAGGAAAGCCACCCAAAGGCAGAGCCAAATAATTTCCATCAAATTTTGTAGATGGCTTTAGAGAGCAATCTAGTCAGAATTTTTTGTTGCAGGTCAAATCCCAATGTCTAGTGTATCATGAGGAGTTTTTCTTTAGATTCGTGATGGTGAGCTGCATTATCTCCTGAACTTTTAGGAAGAAGAGAGTGGTAGCTAATCAATGAGAAGACTAATATCTGAGGGAAGCATGGAGGTGAGTGGCAGTAGGAGAAGTAAGTCTTGTAGGAGATATTATTCATTGGAATCAAAGGATTTGAGGGAATCTTTTACACTTGAAATCCAAGCCCTGACCATGACAAACTGCTCACTCTTATCTTTTTCTTTCCAGTCAGTGTGGTCTTTTCCTTGAGGATATTCTGACCAGTTGGGCCAAATGCACACCCCAGTGGAGGTGCTGGACCTTGCTTTTTACCTCATGTAAGTGGGTGCTTGAAAAATTTGGTTTTCCTGGGAAATGTCTCTTTCCCTAATTAGAGAATGTCTCATCATCTTAGCAAGGCACAGTGGGTAAATAAGAATAGAGAAGACATGAGGGATCACAGGATATGTGAATCCATGTATAATATTTGCTCAGAGAAACAGGATTCCCCATTCAGTTGTCAAGCGTCCAGTAGTTTTAATTGCAGAATTTCTCTCAACATTCTTTGCAGTGAGATTCATTGTAGAAATTTTTTATGCATTGAACTCCAAGATTTCATTATTCCACAACATGCTGCTACCCTGGTTTTGATCCCACTCAAGATAAGTCTAACTTGTTTCCCAGTGCTTCTGAGAAATGAGAGCAAATTGAGCAGAATTACAATATGCAGAGAGGAAAGAAATGACCTGGGGGAGTTTGGTTTGAAAGGGCATGGCATTTTCTGGCTCATGTAGGACAATTCAGGTTTTTTCTCCTTTCAGGGCTCGTTGCTGGGCCACGGGCAACATGGGTTTCCATTAATGGCTTGGCTTTCTTCCTCACTGCACTGCCCATACCTCCTGCAGTTACAGAAAGACCATATGACAGCACAATGGCATCAGGGTGGCCATTGTAACTGGAATATCTTCAGGATCTTACTACTGCAGAAGAACCTTCAATTAAAGCTCATTACAAGTTGATCTGTAAAGATGGCAGAGGAATCAGGTGAGTGCTACTGTCTTTCCTTAGCAACAAAAGCCATCCTAAACTCTTAACACAGAAGAAGAGTAATCAGGGTGTGTAGTTGACATATTCCTTTGGGAATTTGTGACATTCCATTTCATTCAAGATAAGGGAACCTACTGAAACCTGAAGGCATGCTATACCTTCCATGTCCCTGAGGGGGTGATGTTCTCACTGTTTCACAGCAGGCATTATGCTTTCTTAGGAATATGGACCCTCTGCAGGCAACTGATCCCAATCAGGAATAGTGGATCAGGGAGGGAAGTGGGGGTGCCACCAGAAATGTGGGTCGCCAAGCCTAACACATTCCCAGGAGCATGGTACTATGAAGCTACTCCTGCTGCTCTGGACTCAGTACTGTTCTGAATGGGGATACTGCATTAGGGCATTAGTAGCCACTCACGATGATGGTCAATGTCATTTCTGAGAAGAGGAACATGGAAGTAACTTGGTGGATTAGGTGAATTTGAACTGGATAACAGCACACCAACTCTGTTATGCCACATCTTTCATGAATGCCTCAACAGGAGACAGCCAGTACCTGGGATTTAGGACTTCTAAGTACAAGTGAAGAGTGCTTGAGCTGCCCAATATGGATAGGAGCAAGTTCATCACTGTATATTTAGGATGTAGCATAGATTCTTCTTGCAATCTAGGACACACTTTGGATGCTCACTCCACTGTCCAGGGCCCACCATAGCTGCTGTTGACTAACAACTATGGTGCACTCAGAAATCGTTTTGCTATTATTTTCAAGGGATGTTTAACTCACCCTTTCATGAAGAAACACTTTCACAATGTGTTTCACTTAAGATGCAATTATCTTGACCTCCCTATCCCTGCCTGAACAAAGATCAGGTCAAACTTTAGGTGATCTTTCCAAGGTCACCTAAATCAGCAGTTTTACGATACTGACTACAGGCCACGATCACACACCCTGGTGCAAATATCCTCCAAAAATATGAAATTGAGGTTTGAAACAAGCACCTGTTGAGGGTAGGATGAGCACATTTTTTACAGGGCATCACGGGAAATTTGAACATGCAGCCATCTGAAAGAGAGGAAAAATAGAAAAGCTAAACATTGAATATTCAACCAGGTAGAAGGAATAGATATTTCTTGTGCTTTAGATGCAGAAGGATGTTGGACATGAAACCAACTTCTTGAAGGGACTGTAAAAGAAGTTGTCTTGTGAGTGGTCTCCCCACACATGACAAGAACTTTCTTCAGCTGAAAGTGGTATGCAAATACAGGAAGAAGTAGGGGCCAGACTGTTGTAAGCAAGGCTAATCACTGCTCACAAGTGTAATTGCTGAGAAACTAAAGGACCTACCCCATTGCTGACACTACCCTGAAGCTTACAAGTGATACCTTATTAAGCATATGTAGATTTAGCTTTCCTGACATATGACTTGGTAAGAAATATGGTCCTTCACCCCAGCATGTATACTCAAGCTCTTCAATTTACACAAGTACAGATTTGCATAGGGACCACTGAATGATACTTCTGGAAATAACGTGTGCAGCACAAAATAGCAAAACTGAAGAAAAAGATCTCTGTTACCATGCAACAATAAAGACACAATACATGCAAAATCCTTACTTGAAAAACAGAGAAAGCAAAGGAAATATGAACATGTGAGAGGACTTTGGACACCAGAGAAGGAGATCTGACAGGATTTCACAATTACATGTCCTTATTTGTAGGAATTGCAGGGATCCACATGAATTGGGTCACATAACTAATATTCCTCTTTTCATTTATTCAATAGGATTATTTTAAGTAGTCTACCTGTGGTCATCCCTGCACTAACATCAGAATCAAATCATTCTCATTTCCTTGATAAAAATCAGAACATACCATCCTTCACCCATCCCTACACAGCATCTCCTAAGACATCCCCCAAAAGGAAAATAGCCTGAGAAAAATGTTTCATCAGTAATAAACCTGGATCTTGAGTGATGCAGGGATACCAGACTTTTCATAAACCCTGTGGCTCCTGAATAATATCAGCTGAAGTTAACCTATATATTCAGTGCCAATTCCTACAAGTCTTTAATTACTGATGTCTATAAAAATGCAAAGCACAACAAAATGAGTACACCCAGGGCCACGGACAGCTATGTTTTGTCTACATTTCTCAGTTTTCAAGCTGATATTGTGATTGTGTTGGACAAAGTTGAGGTGTAAAACCCCACTTCTATGCAGGGATACAGCAGTGCACCACAGAAAGTTTCTCCTTCACAAACACTAGTGCCAGTGATATTTGGAATGTCAGTCCCTACTGAAAGGCAAAAATGAAGTTTGAATAAGAACTCAAACTGAACTTCAAAAACCAAAAATGCAGAGAAATCGATTTTACACCCTGGTGAGCATTTTAATATTGTTGAACATGCTGATGCAATATACATGCTGGTAACATGGGCTTCATTGAATGGCTTGGCTGTTATTCTACCCTTGCTGTACATACTGCCTGCAGGCACAGAAGGGCATATGGCAGCACAATGGTGTCATGGGTGTCATGGCAACTGGAATATCTTCAGGTTCTGGCTACAGCTGAGGACTCTTCAAGGAAAGCTCCTGTCCAGCTCTGTTGGGAAGAGGGAAGAGGATACAAGGGACTCCCTGGGATATTTAATTCTCCACAAAGGAGATCTTAATGTCTTAACACAGAAGAAGAGGAATCAGGGTGTGTAGTGGGCATGCTTATTGGATATTTGAGATATCTGACTACATCCAAGTAAAGGAACATGGTTGACATACCAGTTTCCCATACTCTCCATATTTGGGAGGTGTCAAGGTGCTCAATGGGCCTCAGCAAGCATTATGATTTCATGGAAATGGGGGCCCCCTGCATGCAATTGGTCGAAACAGTTGTAGTGGACCAGGAATGGATGGAAGGATGCCTAAGGAAAGATGGGTCACCAAGCCTAGCACGTGCCCCAGGTGTATGACCCTAAGAAGAAATTCCTGATGATGTGGACTCACTTAGTACATTGTTTAGTCAGGAAACTGGCCTAGGGCATTATCAGTCACTCCCAAGGAAGGCCAATGATATTTCAGAAAATAGGAGCTTGCAGGATGTCTCAGTGGGTTAGGTGAATTTTGAACTGGGAAACACCAAAACAACACCGGAGTCAAGCCACACCTTTCCATGAATGCCCCAACAAGAGTCGCCTGGAACCTGGGATTTAGGAATTGTAAGCAAAAGTGATTAGCAGCTGAGATTCCCAATGTGAAGAGTAGGCTGCTCATCAATTAACATTTAGGATGGAGGCTAGCAAGTTGCTGGCAATCTAGGAGACATTTGATGCTCACTCCACAGGACAGGCCCCACAACATCTATTGCTCTCTTACATTTGTGGTGCATTCAGAAATTCTCTTGATATGACTCTCAAAGGGACCGTTTAACTCACTCTTTTATGCAAACATTTTTAACAATGTGCCCTCAATTAAGGTGTAATTATCTTGAACTCCGTATTACCTGGCTGAGCAAAGAAATTATGCACATTTCCAAGGACAACTTATCCAGTGCCTTGAAGATGCCAACTACAGGCCAGTGTAACACACCCTGGAAAATGATCCTCCAAATGCGTGAAATTGAGGGATGAAAGAAGTACCTGATGAGGGCATGATGAACACATTGTTACAGGGCATCACATGAAACTTGAATATGCATCCGTCTGAAAGAGAGAAATGGAAGAAAGGCTGGAAGTTTAGTATTCAAACACGAAGGAGTAAGGGATATTTCTTGTGCACTAAATGCAGATGAGCTTAGGAGAGGAAAACAACATCTGTGAACGGAATATGAAAGAGATTGCCCTTGTGAATTGTCTTCCCAAACATCCCAGGAACTTTCTTCACTTGCAAAGTGCTATGCAAATACAGCAAGAAGAAGGGAACAGATAATTCTGTAATAGCGAATAGTTAATGAACACTAGTGCAATTGCTGAGGACCTAAAGACCCTCCCCCATTGCTGACTCTACCATGAAGCTTACAAAGTATACCTCATTTAACATATGCCGATGTAGTTTTCCTGTCATTTGACCTGGTCTGAAACATCTTCCTTTACCACAGCAGGTTCACCCAAGCAAGTCAATTGACAAAAGTACAGATTTGTATAGGGACCACTAAATTATGCCTCTTGAAGTAAAGAGTACAGCACAAAACCATAACTCTAAACTAAAACACCTCTGCTACAATGCAACAGTAAAGGCACAATATGTGTAAAATCTTAACTTGAAAACAGAGAAAACAATGGAAGCCTGAAAGGGGTGATAGGATTTAGGGTGCGGGAAAAGGATATCCTACAGCATTTCAAATCTCCAAGTCCTAATTTGTAGGAATTATAGGCATCCACACCAATTGTTCCATGCAACTAATGACCCTGATTTCAATTCTTCAATTTGATTATTTTAAATAGGTTTCTTGGCTCATCCCTGCATTTCCATCAAAATCAAATAATTATCATTTCCTTGAAAAACATCAGAACATACCATCCTTCACACATCCCTACACAACATCTCTTAAGGCAACCCTCAAAATGAACAAAAGTCTGAGAAAATGCTTCATTAGTAAGGACCCTGGATCTTGACTGATACAGGGAAACCAGGCATTGCATATCCTCTGTGGCTGATGAATGATATCAGCAGAAGTTAAGTAATGCATTCAGTGCCAATCTTTAGATATCTTTAGTAAATGATGTCTGTTAACATACAAAGCACAGCAAATTGAGTACACCCAGGGTCCCATGCAGCTGTATTTTGTCCACATCTTTCAATTTTCAAGTTGACATTCTGTTTGTGTTGGAAAGCTTTGAGGTGCAGAAGCCCACTTCATTTTCAGAGACTGCAGTGTGCCCCAGAATGATTCTCCTTCACAAAAAGTAGTACTGGTGATATTTGGAATGCCATTCCCTGATGAAAGACAACAATTAAGTCCCAAAAAGTGTTCAATTTGAAATTCAAAATCAAAATTGGAATTTTAGTTCCTGGTGATCAGTTTCATGTTGTAGAACTTTCTAAAATCCATTTTATTTCCTGGTGATCAGTTTCATGTTGTAGAACCTGCTGAAGGAATAAAATTACCAGCATATTAATAAGACCATTGTATAATCTGCATTCCTGAACTAAGTCATTTTCAGGAATACTGACTCTAAGAAATCTAGGGTGTTGAGAAAGCACTTTTCCTATCACCTAAGCTGCATGCTGAATACTCTCTTTATAATGGATTTGCAACTTAATCTGAGACATACCCAAACGTTTTCTGTTCACTTGTTTCTACAGTGGAGGAAAGGTTGAGATACTGGAAGGTTGGCATGATCTGAAGAGGCTCCTTAAGGTAGATGACTGCATGCTCTGCAGGCCTGACACTATGGCATACTTTGCAGGAAATCCACCCCAAGTCAGTGCAAAATAGTTTCTATCAAATTCTGTTGTTTGTTTTGGAGAACAATCCAGTGGACAACTATGTTGCAGGTCAAATTCCAATGTCTAGGGTGTCATGAGGAGATAACAGTTTGTCCCTGTCTACATCTTCCTACAACTACAACTTCCAGGCCCTACCACCTCTGCTGTTGCATGGCAATTGCCGTGCCCTCAGAAATTGTCCTGCTATGAGTTTGCAAGTGGCACTCCAACTCACCATTTGATGCAGAAACATTTTCACAATGTGTTTTCTCTTAAGGTGTAATTTTCTTGACCTGCCCATGATCTTTCTGAACAAAGACCCTCTGCACATTTCCAAGGACAACTTAAACAGCAGCTTGAAGATGCTGACTACTGAGCAGTGTCACACACCCGGAAACAATGATCCTTTTATGTAAAATTTAGGAATGAAACAAGTGCCTGATGAGGGCAGGATGAACACATGATTACAGGGAATCAAAATAAATTGAATATGCATCTGTCTGAAGGAGAGGAATTGTAGAAAGTCTGTAAGTTGAATACTCAAGCAGGGAGGATTAAAAGATATTTCTTTTTCATGAAATGCAGAAGTGTTTTGCAGAGGAAAACAACTTCTGTGCAGGGAGTCTAAAAGAGGTTATCCTTGTGAGTGTTCTCCCTGAATATTCCAGGAACTTACTTCAGCTGCAAAGTTACATGTGAATATAGCAAGAAATAGGGGCCAGATGATTCTGTAAGCAAGGGTATTTTCTGAACACAAATGCAATTGCTGGGTACCTAAAATCCCTGCCCCATTTCTGCCTCTACACTGAAGCAGGCATGGGATACCTCATTAAGTATGTGTAGATTTAGCTGTCCGTGCATATGCCTGGTAGGAAACGCCTCCCTTCAAAACAGCACATACACCTGTTGGGGTTTGTTCTGTGGGTCTTTGTGCCTTCTGGAGGGGGTAAGGCTGACGAGGTAACCAACACCCTCAGGAGAGGCAGTTCCAGACCAGTCTCAAATTTATTCAAAGAATTACAGTACTTTTGTGGATGAGGGGAGTCCAAGAACAAAGAGCCAGTAGTGTAATATGATAGTCTGTAAGGATGGCCCAATGAGGAGTCACACAGTTTACCAAAGGATGGAGGGAGAGGTGAGGAGAGTGAAGCTCACCTGGGATATATGTCCACAGGTGGGTTATGCCACTTGGGAATGTTCTCCAGCAAGCATGTAAAATCCTCTGTGTTCAATAAAAGGATTATGCCTTTCCACAGTCTTTTGGAGTGCATGCCTCAGTGGCTTCTTTCTGCATACTCATATTTCCCCCTTTCTTTTTAAAAACGTGAACTCGACTTTGAATGGCTCAGTAACAGCAGAACTGTCTTAACAATAGGTCAGGTAGACTCCAGGAGCAGAAAAAACAATCTTAAAGTCTTTGTAAACTTAACAAAATATGAAGTTACAGTAGTATAGCAATATATGAAGTAAACTTCATTAATACAATCTTAAAATTTCAGTAGTATAAAAATAGAGTGACTTCATTAGCAAAGTAATAACAATTCAGTAGTAAACAATATATACAAAGGGAGTTTAATAAGTAAAGTGATAACAATTCAGCAGTAATAATAGCACACATTAAAAGAAATAAAGTTCCAACTCCTGGATTTGCATCTGGAGCCATAGTTGCTGCTTGATTCTCGAGGTTTCTTGTTGTCTCCTCATGTGATGGTTTGGACACAGTGTTGGATTCTCATTCACGGAGGATGATGTGGTCCACCTTCTTGAGGGTGCTGGTCATTCAGGGACAAATTCTCCATCTGATGAATCGGGGGTCTGGACATAAGGCCAGATATTCGTGGGCAGTAACCACAGAGGCTTTTCTGCAGCTTCTGGAAAGACACAAGCAAATCCTCTGCCCTGAGTTTGCAATGGGTGTGGACCCTGCCATGTGTTAGTGGGTCCCTCCACTGAACTAGTGACAGTGGAGTTGGAGGTGGCATTAGAGCACCCCAGTGCTTATGAATAGGAGAGAGACCTTTATTATAAAGGTGAGAAAATTTAATGAAAAAAGAGCTTGAACAAATTTAAAGGAGAGGGAAGGGGTGTACCCCCTTTCTTTTTTAAACTGAAGCTTAAGTATTCCATTAGCTCATTCAATAATTCCTTGACCTTGAGTATTATAGGGTATACTTATAATGTTTTTAATATTGAAACTCTTTGAAAATGTTTTAAAAGTAGAGGCAGCATAGCAAGGTCCATTGTCTGCTTTAATGGTCCAAGGTTCTCCAAGAATGAGAAAAGTATGTTTTAAGAAATTAATAGTGTGTTTTGCTTTTTCTCCCAACATTGGTAATGCAAATATGGCTTTTGAGTACGTATCAATGGCCACATGCATGTATTTCAATTTGGCAAAGGGAGCATAATGAGTACCATCCATTTGCCAGAGTTTATTAGGAGTAAGTTCATGTGGCAGTGTACCTTGTGGCTGTAATAGACCCAAGGAAAGTAAAGGACTACATTTCTGGCATTCCTTTACTAGGTGCTTGCAGGATGCAAGTATTAGGTCAGGTAACAATCTATGTATGGCAGTTCCAGAGAGCTGAAACTTGGCAAGCAGCTCTTTGGCCTGTTGCAAGGGAGATAAGTTAACAGTCATTATGTACTTATCTACTTCTTCATTTCCTCTTGCTAGCATGTCTGCTCATTGAGAATGAGATCGAAGGTGTTGAATATATGAAGGGTGTTTTCTATTCTCCAGTAGCAATTGTAACTGCAAAAAGCGTTTATCTAAGAGTGTGTCCCAAGGCCTGAACACGGCAAAAAGTAATTGCGTAGCAAGCTGTACCACATACTTACTGTCTGGAAATATATTTAGAGAAGATTCTTGATTTTGTAGTAACATTTCAATGAGAGCTCCAAGTTCTCCTAATTGAACTGAGTCTCCATGAGGACCTCTATTCCTTGAAGATTTGATCCTATAATGATATACCCCCAAGAACTTTTATTGGCATCTATAAAAGCTAGATCAGCATTAAGTATTACTTCTTTGGAAAGGCTTGTCCACTGACAGATAAAGGAAAATTAAAAAGCATTTTATTTTTTTTTATTTTAGTTATTTATTTATTTATTTTTATTGAACACAAATGGAGTACAGCTATTGTTTCACTGGTTGTACACAAAGTAGAGTCACACCATCTGTGCATTCCTGCATTTACACAGGGCAATGGTATCTGTCACACACTCTGTTATTAATTTAACCCCCCACCCGCCCCCACCCCTCCCTTCCCTCTATGCTAGCTATCTTTCCTCCATTCTTGCCAACTTTCCCCCCCACATTATGCATCATCTTTCATTTATCAGAGAGACCATTCGGCTTTTGGATTTATGGGATTGGCTGATCTCACTTAGCATAACAGTTTCCAACATCTTCCATTTACCTACAAATGTCATAATTTTATTCTTCTTTATGGCTGAGTAATATTCTATTGTGTATATATACCACAGTTTCTTTATCCATTCATCTACTGAAGGGCATCTAGGTTGATTCCATAATCTAGCTATTGTGAATTGAGCAGCTATGAACATTGATGTGGCTGCATCACTGAGGCAATCTGATTTTAAGTCCTTTGGGTATAAGCCAAGGAGTGGGATAGCAGGGTCAAATGGTGGATCCATTCCAAGTTTTCTAAGAAATCTCCACACTGCTTTCCAGAGTGGCTGTACCAACTTGCACTCCCACCAGCAATGTAAGAGTGTACCCTTTTCCCCACATCCTCGCCAACACCTGTTGTTGCCTGTGTTCTTGATAAAAGACATTCTAATTGGGGTAAGATGAAATCTTAAGGTGGTTTTGATTTGCATTTCTCTTATAATGAGTGATGTTGAACATTTTTTCATAAATCTGCTGATTGCTTGTAGATCTTCCTCTGTAAAGTGTCTGTTCATTTCCTTGGCCCATTTATTGATTGGGTTATTGGTGTTCATGGTGTAAAGATTTTTGAGTACTTGGTAGATTCTGGAGATTAGTGCTCTGTCCGAAGTGTGTGTGGCAAAGATTTTCTCCCACTCTGAAGGCTCTCTCTTCACATTGCTGATTGTTTCCTTTGCTGAGAAGAAGCTTTTTAGTTTGACTCTATCCCAATCATTGATTTGTGCTTTTATTTCTTGTGCTTTGGGAATCATGTTAAGGCAATCTGGTCCTAGGCCAACATGATGAAGATTTGGACCTATTTTCTCTTCTATTAGGTGCAGAGTCTCTGGTCTGATTTCTAGGTCCTTGATCCACTTTGAGTTGAGTTTTGTACAGGGTGAGAGATATGGGTTTAGTTTCATTTTGCTGCATATGGATTTCCAGTTTTCCCAGCACCATTTGTTGAAGAGGCTGTCTTTTCTCCATTGCATGTTTTTGCCTCCTTTGTCAAGTATGAGATACCTGTACTTATTTGGGTTTGTCTCTGTGTCCTCTATTCTGTACCATTGATCTACCTGTCTATTTTTGTACCAATACCATGCTGTTTTTGTCACTATTGCTCTGTAGTATAGTTGGAGGTCTGGTATTGTGAAACCCCCTGTAAAAAGCATTTTAAATATTTGAGTTTTGGGTAATGATTACTTAACTGTCTAGGGAAGCCTGCTATTAAAGAATAGTATAATGGGTTTTTTAGTTACATGCCTTCTAATTGATCCTTAGAAAAGGGCATAACAATGAGATCAGGTTCTGTGGCATATAATTGGATACATAATTTGTGTGTTTTTATGGCTAGTGATAGGATTGCATCACAGATTGGAGATATTTTCTGGGTGGCACTTCAGGACAAGTGTACCCAGAAGAGTGGTTGGGCTTCCTGTGCTAACATGCCCACTGGTGCACCTTTATTAGAAATACTGTAGGCTTCTATAGGCACATTTTCTCTAACCTGTTTACTTCTTATTGTTGTATTTGTTTTGTAATCAGGTTTAGCAATGATTTTGCTTCTACTGAGAGAGGCTTAGGGGTTAATAGATCAGTCTCTTTTAACATTTGAAATAATGGGTCTAGATCACTGGATTACAAGTGCAAAAAACAACATAGCCAATTAATATTGCCACATATTTATTGTAATTCAGTTAACATATATTTATCCTTAACAAGTAACCTAGGTATTGCAGGGGAAATTTTATCTTGAATAGAATATCCTAGAAAATTGAATGGTGGGACAGTTTGAACCTTGTCAGGTGCCACTTTTAAGCCTATCACCTGCAGATTTGATATTAAAATTTCAAATGTCCTTTTTAGGGAAATTTGATCTGGGGGAGCTACCAGCACCTTGTCCATATAATGAATAATTAAAGCAGAACATCTTAAAGACTTAGTAGCATGAGATACATAATGTTGGCAAATAGAAGTACTATTTTTCATTCCTTAGGCAAGACAGTCCACTGATATCTATCAGTAGGATAATTGTTATTGGGTGCTGTTACCATAAAGGCAAGGTATGGACGATCCTCTGGATGCAGAGTAATGGAGAATAAACAATCTTTTATGCCCAAAATAGAGACATAGAATTTTAAGGAATAACGGATGGGGAAGTCCAGGTTGTAATGTCTCCATCTTTTGCATGTGGTTATTAATTGTCCTTAGGTCATCTAAAAGTCTCCATTTAGCTTTATCTCTTTTTTGTATAACAAATACTGGGGTATGCGGGCTAAAGGTTGGTTCTATATGACCCAGTGTTAATTGCTCTTGAACTAAGAGGTGATGCTTTTCATGCCATTTCTTGCTGAAAGGCAACAGCGAAGTCCCAATATTTTCTATACCTAATCTCAAGAAAAAATGGGGAAAGAATCATTTTTCTACCCTGGTGAACATTTTCATCTTGTAGATCTTGCTATTCAATACACTTGCTGCAAATTAATGAGAAGGTGATAACCTCTGTGTTCCTGAGAGCTGTCTCATCTTCTGTAAGATTCCCTCTAAAGCAATCCAGGTCTCTGGGGAAGCACTTTTGGCTGGCATCACAGATGCTTACTGAGTATTCTCTTTGGAATGATTTTCCAATTAAATCGGATAGTCATCCAACAGTTTTGTGCTCACTTGGTTGAACAGATGATGTTATGTACAGATATTGGAGGGTTGGCATAATCTGAGGAGGCTCTTTAAGGGAGAAGACTGAATGTGTCCCTACCTGACTATGGGATATGCTTTGGAGAAAAACCATCCCAATGACGGGCCAAATAATTTCTATCAATTTATGTATGTTAATTTTGAGAACAATGCACAGTGTCCTTTGTTGCAGGTCAAATCTCAATATCTAGGGAGTAATGAGTAGAGGAAGATGTCACCCTGTCCCTTTAAGGAACAAGAGTGGTGTAGTTGCTCAACAAGCAGAAAATTATCCAAGGGAAGCATGGACACTTGTGTCACTATGAGAAGAGGGCATTTATAGGGAATACTATATGTTCCGATCCTTGGGACCAAAGATAATGAGGAAATCCTTTACACTTGAACACCATGTCCTTACAATTCCATAGTGCTCACACTTGTCGGACTATTTTCAAAGCTTCCAAGCTTTCCTTGAGGAAATTCTAAGCTCCTGGCTCAAATGCATGTCCCAGTGGTAGTGCTGGATCTTGCTTTTTCACCCAAGGTATGTGGGTGTTAGAAATTTGTATTTCCTGGCCATAGACTGTTTCTCTGAATAAGGGAAGGTCTCAGCAACTTCGAGAGGCACAGTCTGTAAATATGTATAGGGAGTGGGAGGAGGTGATGAATCACAGGATCTATGAACAATTGAATAACATTTGCTCAGAGAGAAAATGATCCCCATTCAATTTACAAACGTCCAGTAGTCATGTCTGCAGGAATTCCTCTCAACATTCTTTGCAGTGAGATTGTTTGAAAAAAGTCCTTTTCATTGAAATGACAATCCTTCCTTTTTCTGCAAAATGCTACTGCTCTGGTTTTGATCCCACTGAAGAAATTGATAATTGTTTACTAGTTCTACTGGGACATGGGAGCAAAACATAAGAGAGGTATAATATGGAGAGTGGAAGGGGCTGGCATATGGGAGTTTAGTTTGTCAGGGTGTGGAATTGTCTGGGTCTTGTAGGAGAATGCAGGTTTTCTCTCACCCAATGGCATATAGCTGAGCCTTGAACAACTTGGGTTTCCATGAATGGCTTGGCTTTCATCCTAGCCACATAGCACATACCACCTGCACTCACAGAAATGACACATGAGAGCACTATGGCATTATCATTCCCATGGCAACCAGATTCTCTTTACATCTGGCTGCTGTGGAAGAACCTTCAAGACAAGGGCTGACCCACTCTTCTGGTTGGATGGAAGAGACCCAGGGATCTTTTGTTTGTTATAAATGTGATCCTTAATTCTTAGGACAGCAGAAGGGAAATCAGTATGTGTTATCTGTGGGTCCCTCTGGCTTTGAGATATCTGATGCCATCCAAGATAAGGGACCCTGCTGAAGCCAGTGAGGCTGCCATAACTTCCATGTCCATGAGGGGGTGATATGCACACTTGGCTGCTGAAGGCATCATGATCTCCTGGGAATGGGACTCCACTGAAGGGGATTTGTCCCAACAAGGTGTAGTGGACCAAGGGGAGATGGGGGGAGCCTGAAGATGAGTGGGTCACAAGGCCTAGCATAGGCTCAGGGAAAAGTTCCTTTGAAGATGCCCATGCAGGTCTGCAGAATACCTGTCTATTCCTGGGTTGGGAATGGCCTAGAGTCTTAGCACTCAAAATTTTGGCCAATAACATTCCAGAGCAGAGGTGAGGGGGGCAGCTCAGTGGTTTAGGTCAAGGCTGAAGTGGAAAACATCAGTTCTGGTGTAATGCTAAACATTTCCATGAATGCCCAAAAAGGAAGGAGCTTAACCCTGGGATTGTGGACTTGTAGGTAGAAGTGAGGAGCTGCTGAGATCCCCAAGTCCAGAGAAGGGACTTATTCACTAATCAATTTGGAAGGAGGCTAGCAAGTCACTGGCAATCAAGGAGAGATAACCTGTGTTCATTTCACCAACAGGCACCACAACCAAAACTGTTGCCTTACACTTATGGTGAACACAGAATTTTTTTGCTATAATTTTCCAAAGGGCCCTTCCACCCACCCTTTGATGGAGAAACACTTTGACCATATGTCTTCACTTAAGTTGTAATTCTCTTAAGCTGCCTATTGCCTATCTGAGAAAACTACCTCTGGCACATTTCCATGGGCCCTTAACCAGCAGCTGGTAGATGAAGACTACACATCAGTGTCATAGAACCTGGGACAACCATTTTCCAAGAATATGATACTGAGGGATATAGTAAGAGCCTGATGAGGACAGGATGAACCTGGACCTCAAATGACACAGGGAGAGTAGGTGTTACATAAACACTATGGCTACTGAGTGATACCAACAGAAGTTAATTCATGTATTCACCTCCAATTCATACAAGTTTTTAATAAATGATGTCTATAAAAATGCAATGCACAAAATACTGAGTAAATGGAGGGCCATGTGCAGTTAGGTTTTGCCTACGTCTCTGTTTTCAAGTTGATATTCTCGTTGTGTTGGAAAACCTTGAGTGGTAGAAGTCCACTTCTTTTGCAGAGAGACTGGAGTGCACCCCAGAAAGATTCTCCTTCTCAGACCCTAGTACAGGGGAGGCTTTGAATGTCATTTCTTGCTGAAAGGCAACAGTGAACTTCCTATATATGCTAGAACTGAACTTCAAAAGCAAAATGGGGAAAAAATCAACGTCATACCCTGGAGAGCATTTTCATTTTGTTATCTTGTATAACTTGATGCTTCAATACGCTTGCCAGCATACTAATGAGACCATTATAACATCTGTGTTTCTGAGAATTTTCTCATCTTAAGGATTAGTGCCTCTAAATCAATCCAGATTTCTGGGAAAGCAATTTTTCTTGGCAAAATAGATGATTGCTGAGTACTCTCTTTAGAATGGACTTGGAATTAAATGTCATAAATATCCAACCATTTTCTTTTCACTTGATTAAGCAGAGGAGGTAATGTAGAGACACTGGAGGGTTGGCATGATGTGAAGAGGCTCTTTAAAGTAGATTACTGCATGTTCCCTCTCTAAGTGATATTCATTGGGGAATAACCACCCCAATGATGAACCAAATAATTTCTATCAAATTCCATATTTCACTTTTGAGAACAATCCAACCAGCATCTATTGTTGCAGGTCAAATCCCAATATCTAGGGAGCATTGAGGAAAGAAAGATTTATTCCTGTACCTGCTAGGAACAAGAGTGTTGAAGCTGCTCAATGAGCACACAATTACCCTAGGGAAGCTTGGAGGTGTGTGGAAGTAGGATAAGAACACATATGTAGGAAACATTGTATGATTTGAACTTTGGTACCAAGGGAAAATGATGGAATAATTCACAGTTGAACAACAAGCCCTTGAAATCTCAAACTGCTCACATCTGTCTCATTCTTATCATGCCTCCCAGTCTTTTCCCTGACAAAATGCTAAGCAATGGGGTCAAATGCATATCCACATGGAGATGTGAAATCTTGATTTCACCTCATGTATTGGGGTGATTGGAAAAGGTGGATATCCTGGGCTAAGTATCTTTATCTGAATAAGGGAATGTCTCAGACACTACTGGATGCAAAATCTCTAAATATGTATAGAGAATAGGAAGAGGTGATGGCTCCCAAGATCAATAAGCCCATAAATAAGATTTGCTTAGAGAATAAATACTACCCATTCAGTTCTCAAAGGTCTAGGTGTTTTGTGTCCAGCAATTCCTCACAACATACTTTTTAGTGGGATTATTTACTGAATGTCCTGTCCATTGAGCTATCAGTCCTTCACTTCTCCAAAAAGTGCTACTACCCTCCTTTGGTCCCACTCAAAAGATGCCTAATTTCTTTATGAGTGCTCCTGGGACATGAGAGCAAAAGAGAGGAGAGATAAAAATAAGCAGAGTGGAAGAGACTGGTATGCCATAGTTTGGTTTGGAGGGCTTGGAATTTTCTGGCTCATGTAGGAGAATGCAGATCTTGTCTTTCCCCAGGCTTGTTGCTGGGCACTTGGCTACTTGGTTTCCATGAATGTCTTGGCTGTCCTAGATCCACTTAACATACCTCGTGCAGTCACAGAAAGTACATATGACAGCACAATGGGGTCACAATTGCCATGTCAACTGGAATCTCTTCAACCTCTGGCAACTGCTGGGAATCCTTCAAGAAAAGCTCTTTCCCAGGTGTGTGTAGAAGATGAAAGAGGAAGCAGGTGAGTCCCAAGTGTCTATTGTTGGCCATAAATATGATCCCAACATCTTAGCCAAGGAGAAGAACCAGAGTGTGTGGTGGGTGGGACCTCTATGGGTTTGAGGCATCAGACTCCATCCAAGATAAGAGACCCATTTGAAGCATGATTGGCTGCCAAACTATCCATGTCTGTGAGGGGATGTTGTGCTCACTTGGACGCAGCAGGCATCATGATGTCCTGGAAATGGGGATCCAGCTGCAGACAATTGTTCCCCATCAGGTGTAGCATATCAGGGAGAGATACAGGGTGCCCAAACATGCGTGAGTCACCAAGGCTGACACAAGCCTCAGGGGCATGATTCTGGGAAGTCACTGTCCTTGTCTGCACTCAACTGGTAATTTCCTGAGATGGAAACCTGGTCTAGGGCCTTAGCAGAAACTCACAATTATTGCTGATGATATTTCAGAGCAGAGGAGCATGTTGGACAACTTTGTGGGACAGGTGAATTTTGAACTGAGAAACTTCACACCAACTCTGCTGTGATGCCACATTTTTCTAGGAATGCCATAAAAGGAGAGAGTTGGAATCTGGGATTTAGGACTTGTAAGAAGAAGAGAGGAGCTGCTGAGTTCCCCATTGTTGTGAGGAGTAAATTAATAACTAATCAATTAGGATGGGGGCTAGCAAGCTGCTGGCATTTGAAGAGAAATA
This sequence comes from Glaucomys volans, assembly GCA_020662805.1. Classification (NCBI taxonomy): domain Eukaryota; kingdom Metazoa; phylum Chordata; class Mammalia; order Rodentia; family Sciuridae; genus Glaucomys; species Glaucomys volans. Next base: position 77,725 of record JAJEJO010002962.1, on the reverse strand, counting down.
TTCTACACTCATTCTACTGGCCAGGGCCCTCAACCTCTGTTGTTGCCTTAATATTAAGCTGCACTCAGAAAAGGGCTTGCTGTGATTTTCAATTGGGCCTTCCACTCACCCATTGATGCAGAAGGACCTTCAGAAGGTATTTACATAAGGTGTAATTCTCTTGAAATGCCTATCACCTGAGGAAATGACCTCCTGAACATTTCCAAAGACCCTTTAAGCAGCAGGTAATAGATGCAGACTATATGACTGTGTTTCAGGACTAGACACAATGATCCTCCAAAAATATGAAATTGAGGAATGAAATAAGTTCCTGATGAGGACATGATGACCCTAGACTTCGAATGATACAGGGAAGCCAAGTTTTACATAAACCCTGTGTCTCCTGATATCAGCAGAAGTCAATTTATGAATTCAGAGCCAATGAATACAAAATTTGAAAAAGGATGTCTATAAAAATGGAAATACAAAAAGCTGTGTAAGTTGAGGTGTAGCTGTGTTTTATCTGTATTTCTCTGCTTTCAAGTTGATATTGTGGTTTTGTTGGAGAAATTTGAGGTGTCGAAACCCACTTCTGTGGCATAGAGACTGGAGTGAATGCTAGAAAGCTTCTTAACAAACCCTTGTGTAGATGATATTTTGAATGTCATTTTTGCTGAAAGGCAAAAATGAAATCCCTTTATGTGCTAATCTGAATTTCAAAATGTGATAATGGAAATGAATCAAGTACAGACATTGGAAATCATTTTCATCTTGAAGGACTTGCTTATTCAAGGCACTTGCCAGTATATTAATGACATCATTATAACCTTTGCATTCCTGACAGATGTCTTATATCCAGGAATACTGCCTTTTAAGAAACCAGGTTTCTGGGAAGAAATTTCTGCCTGGCGCCTCAGCTGCTTGCTGAATAGTCTCTTTGGAATGGGCTGCCAGTTAAATCTGATACTTCTCCAACAATTTTGTATTCACTTGATTGAACAGAGGAGGAAATGTTGAGAAACTGGAGGGTTGCCATTACCTGATGAGGCTCTTTATGGTAAATGACTGCATGTTCTAGATACCTGATTGTTGGGCTATGTTCTGCAGAAAAACCACCCCAAGGCAGACCCAAATAATTTCTATCAAATACTGTAGATCAATTTGAAAACAATCCACCCAGCGTCCTTTGTTGCAGGCCAAATTCCAATGTCTAGGGAGTAATGAGAAGAGAAACATTTATCCCTGTCCCTTTAAGGAGCAAGAGTTTTGTAGCTGCTGAACAAGCAGAAAAATATTGGAGGGAAGCTTGGAGGTGTGTATCAGCAGAAGTATTTGTAGCAATATCATATGCTCTCATATTTAGTACCAAAGGAAATTGAGGGAACTTATCACATCTGAGCACAGAGACCTTACAATTCCAAACTTCACATCTATCTAATTGTTTTCATGCATCCCAGCCTTTTCTTTGAGGAAATGCTAAGGAGCAGGTACAAGTGCATATCCCAATGGAGGTGCTGGATATTGCTTGAACCCTCAGGGATGTGGGTGCATGGAAAAGTTGGATTACCTGGGCAATGTCTGTTTCCCTGAGTAAGGGACTGTCTTGGCAAATTCATGAGGCACAATCTGTAAATATGTAATTGGAATGGGAAGAGGTCATGACTCACATGATATATGAACCATGAATAATATTTGCTCACAGAAAAAATAATCCCCAGTCTTCAAATGTCCAGTAGTTATGTATGCAGGAATTCTTCTCAACATTTTTACAGTGGTAATATTTTCAGAAAGGCCTGTCCATTGAACTGTCAGTCCTTCATTTCTCCACAAGGTTCTGATACCCTTATTTTGATCCCACTCAAAATTTTCTGACTTCTTTAACACTGCTTCTGGGACATGAGAACAAAAGACAGGAGAGCTACAATATGTAGAGAGGAAGGGACTGGTATGCTGGTGTTTTATTTGAAAGGATTTGGAATTTTCTGGATCATGTAGGACAACGCAGGTTTTCATTTTCTCCAAGGCTTATTGCTTCAAGTGGGCAACTAAGGTTTCCAAGAGTGGCTTGGATGTCATCCTAGGTGTGCTGAACATATGGTCTGCAGTCATAGGAAGACCATATTACAGCACAATGGCATTTCAGTTGCCATGACAAGTGGAATCTCTTTAAGTTATGGATGCTGAGGAGGAAATTCCAAGATAATGGCTGGCCCAGTTGTGCTGGTAGGTGGGAGGAAAAAGCATGAAAGTCCCAGTCATCTTCTGTTTGCCACAGAAGCAATCCTAAACTCTTAGCCCAGGAGAGGAGAAATCAGAATGTGTGGTGAGCACAGCCCCTCTTGGTTTGAGACATCTGACTCCATTCATGATAAGGGACCCTGCTGAAGCATGACAGGCTGCCAAACCATCCATGTCCACGAGGGGATGATGTGCTCACCTGGATGCAGCAGGCATCATGGTCCCCTGAGAATTGATAACAGGCTGCAGACAATTGTTCCCCAACAGGTATAGTGGACCAGGGAGATCTGTGGAGGTTCTTGAGGATATGAGGGTCACCAAGCCTAGTACAGGACTCAGGGGCATGACCCTACAAGACACTTGTCCTGGTATGCACTCACCCAGGCCATTACTGAGTCTGGAAAATGACCTAGGGCTTTAGCAGCCACTCACAATGATCACTGATGAGTTTTCAGAGCAGAGCAGCATGCAGAGAAGCTTGGAGGGATAGGTGAAGTTTGACCTTGAAAAATCACACCAACTCTGCAGTGTTGCCACATCTTTCCAGGAATGGCCCAACAGGAGACAGCTGGTACCTGGGATTTAGGACCTGTAAGTAGAAGTGAGGAGCTGCTGAGATACCCAATGTCAAGAGGAGGGAGTTATTCACTAATCAATTAGGAAGGGGGCTAGAAACTTGTTGGCAATGTAGTAAAAGCTTTCTATTCTCCTTTCACCAGCCAGGTCCCAGGTCCTCTGCTGCTGTTTTACTCTTAAGGTGCACTTAGAAATTGTCTTGCTATGATTTTCCAATGGGCCCTTCCACTCACCCTTTTTAGCAGAGGCATCTTCACAATATGTCTTTACATATGGTGTAATTCTCTTTAAAGACCTATAGCCTGTCTAAGAAAAGGCCCTCTGGCATATTTCCAAAGACCCCTTAAGCAGCAGGTCATAGATGTAGACTACAGGTCTGTGTCATAGATCCTGGCACAATAATTCTCCAAGAATGTGAAGCTGAGAGATGAAATAAGTGACTGATGAGTACAGGATGAACTGGGGCCTACAAGGAATAATACAAGGAAATTAGGTTTTACATAACCAATTTGGCTCCTGAATATCAGCAGAAGTAAATTTATGTATTAAGAGCCAAACATTACAATATTTGAAAAATGATGTCTATAAAAGTGCAAAGCACAAAAAGCTGACTAATTAGCGTGCCACCTGTAGCTGTGTTTTGTCTACATTACTCTGATTTCAAGTTGATATTGTAGTTGTGTTGGAAAACTTCGTGGTGTAGAAGTCGACTTTGTGGCATAGAGACTAGAGTGAACACATGAAAGCATGTCCTTTGCAAATACTTCGCAAATAGTACAGATGATATTTTGAATGTGATTTCTTCCTGAAAGGCAACAATGAATTCCAAACGTGCTAATATGAATTTCAAATGCCAAAATGGAAAATAATCAATTTTAGACCTTGGTGAGCATTTTAATCTTGTAGGACTTCCTGATTCAAGGCACTTGCCAGGATATTAATGCGACAGTTATAACCTCTGAGAGTGTTCTTATCTCCAGGAATGCTGTCTCTTCAGAAATCCAGGTCTCAGGAGAAGCATTTCTGGCTGGCATCACAAGTGCTTTCCAAAAACGTTCTTTAGAATGGGCAACCAATTAAATCTGATACTTCTCCAACCATTATGTGTTCACTTGATTAAAAAGATTAGGAAATGTTGAGAAACTGGAAAATTGGCATGGATTGAAGAGGCTCTTTGAGAAAAATACAGCACACTTGGCAGAAATGACTATGTAATATGTTTTGCAGAAAATCCACTCCAAGGCAAAGCCAAGTAATTTTTCTCAAATTATGTAGATTGCTTTGCAAAAAATCCAACCAACATTCTTTCTGCAGATCAAAGCACAATGTCTAGAGAGTAATGAGGAGAGACTGCTTCAACCTTCTTCTTTAAGAAAAAAGAGAGATTAAATTCCACAATGAGCAGACAATTATTAGATGGAACCAAGTAGTTGTTTGACAGTAAGAAAGTAGGTCTCTGAAGGAAATAGTACATGCTCTGCAATTTGGGACAAAGAAAAATTGAGGGAATTTTTCAAACTGAACACAAAGACCTTACCATTGAAAAATGCTCAAAACTGTCACAATCTTTTCAGTCCTGTGGGGCATTTCCTTGAGGAAATTCTAACCAGCCAGGCAAAATGCATACCTCAGTGGAGGTTGTTGACATTGTTTATCACCTCAGGTAAATCGGAGCTTGAAAAAGGAGGTTTACCTGTGAAAAATCTGTTTCCCTAAAGTGGGAGTGTCTCAGGATCATCCCAAGGCACAGAGTGTACAAATGTATAGAAAATGGGATGAGGTGATGATTCACTGTATCTGTGCATCCATCAATAATATTTGCTCAGAGAAAAAATCTTCTGCATTCAGTTTTCAAGCTTCCAGTCATTATGTTTGCAGGAATTTCTCTCAACATCATTTGTAGTGAAATTCCTGGCAGAAAGTTCTATCAATTGAACAGTCACTATCAATTGAACAGCCTTCATTTCTATGCAATAATCAGCTACCCTTGTTTTGAACACACTCAAGAAATTCCGAATTTGCTTCCCCATGTTCCTAATAAATGAGAGCAAGAGAGAGGAGAGCTACAATATGCAGAGTGGAAGGGGTTGTCATGTGGGTGTTTGGTTTGGAAGGGTGTGGAATTTTCTTCCTGATGTAGGAGATTGCAGATTTGTTCTCTTTCCAGGAGCGGTTTATCTCCCCAATGTGTAGAGGAGGGTATTCATCACTAATTAGTTAGGATGGAGGCTAGCATGTTGCTGATTATCTAGAAGAGACATTTGATGTTCTCTCCACTGGTCAGGCTCAACCACCTCTGCAGTTGTCTTACCATTAGGGTCCACTCAGAAATTGTGTTGATATGAGTTTCCAAGGGGTCCATCCACTCACCAATTATGCAGAAACATTTTCACAGTTGTCTTCCCTGAAGGTGTAATACACCTGCATATTGCCTGTCTGAACTAACACCCTCTGCATATTTCCAAGAACAACTTACCTAGCAGCTTTAGGATGCTAATTACACTCCAGGGTCAAACAACCTGGAACAGTCATCCTCCAAAATCGTGAAATTTATGGATGAAACAAGTGCCTGATGATGGCAGGATGAGCACACTGTTACAGGGCATCTCATGTCATTTGAACTCACATTGGATGAAGGAGAGGAATGATATCAAACCTGGAATATGAATACTCAAACAGGGAGGAGTAAAGGATATTTCTTGTGCTCTAAAGGCAGATGGGTATTGAAGAGGAAACAAACTTCAGTGAAGGGACTCTAAAAGAGGTTTCCTTGTGAGTGGTCTCCTCAAACATCGCAGGAACTGTCTTCAGTGGCAAATCTATGCAAATACCACAAGAAGGAGGGGCCAAATCATTCTGTAATCAAGGATAGTACTGAACACAAGGGAATTTGCTGAGGACATAAAGGCCCACCCTGATTCCTGACTGTTCCCTGAAGCTTACAAGGGACAACCCATTAAACACATGCAGATTTAGTTCTCCTGATTAAAGACCTGGTAGGAAAGACCCTCCTTCACCACAGCATGTACAACCAAGCACTTCAATTCACAAGTACAAATTTGCATATGGACACCTAAAGAGATGCTTGTGGAAGTAAAGTGTGCAGCACAATATTGCAAATATAAGCAAGGTTCTAAGGTATGATGGAACAATGAAGTAGCAAGAATTGACAAAACTGAACATGAAAAACAGAGAAAATAATAAGGTATGAAAGGTTTGATAGAACTTAGAGTGCAGGAAAAGGAGATACTACAGCATTCCAATATTCCAAGTGCTTAAATGTAGGAACAATAGTGTGCCACCTGACTAATGTCCCTGATCTCATATCTTCTATATGATTGTTTTATGTGAACTTTCTTGGGTTATTCATTTACAGACATCAGAATCAGATCATTCTGAATCTCTTTGTAAAAATCAGAAAACACTATCCTTCATCTATCCCTACACAGCATCTCTTAAGACATCGCTGAAAATGGACAGAATTATGAGAATACATTTCAATAGGAATAAACCTGGACCTCAAGGGATACTGGGAACTCAGGTTTTACATAGCCTGTGTGGCTGCTGAATGGCATCAGCAGAAGTATACTTATGTGTTCAGTTCCAAATTCTACAAGGCTTTAATAAATGATGTCTATCAACATGCAATGCACAGAAAAATGAGTATAGTCAGGACCACGTGTACTTGTGTTTTGTCTATATCACCTGGTTTTCAAGTTGATATTGGGTTTGTGTGGGACAACATTGAAGTGTCAAAGCCCGCTTCTCTTGCAGAGAGACTGTGGTGCACAACAGAAAGCTACCCCATACCAAGGAGTAATGCAGGTAATATTTTCAATGGCATTCCCTGCTCAAAGGCAAAAGTGAAGTCCCAAGATGTGTTCAAGCTCAATTTCAAAAACCAAAAATGACGTAGAACCCATTTTAGACCATGGTGAATAGAACTTGCTGATGCAATACATTTGCCAGCACATTAATGAGACGATTACTACCTTTGCATTCCTAAGAGTTTTCTCATCTTCAGGAATGTGGACTCAAGAAATTTAAGTCTCTGGGGACTCCACAGCTGCTTTCTCAATACACTCTTTAGAATAGGCTTCCAATTAAATCCAAGACTTATCCGACTTTCTGAGTTCACTTGATTGATCAGAGGAGGAAAGATTGAGATATTGGAGTAGTCGCCTGATCTGAATAGGCTCCTCAAGTTAGATGGCTGCATGTTGTGCAGGCCTGATGTTGGGATATGCTTTGCAGAAAATCCAGGAAAGGCAAAGCCCACTAATTTCCATCAAATTCTGTAGAAGATTTTATAGACCAATCTAGCCAGAAATCTTTGTTTCAGATTAAATCCTGATGTCTATGTAGTCATTATTAGAGAAAGATTCAAGCCAATGCTTTGAAGGAGAAAGAGCTCCTCAATGACCAGACAATTATCAGAGGGAACCATGGAGTTGTGTGGAAATAGGAGAAGTAGGTCTTTGTTAGAATTATCAGAAACTCGGTTCACTGGGACCAAAGGTAATTGTGGGAGTCTTTCACACGTGAGAACCAAGCCCTCGATTTTGCAAACTGCTGACAAATGTTTCCTTATTGTCATTCCTTCTGGCCTTTTCCTTGAGAAATTTCTAACTGGCTCTGTCAAGTGTATACCCCAGTGGAGTTTCTTGAATTTTCTTTTCACATCAGTTCATTGGGTGGCTGAAAAATTTGGATATACTCAGAAATGTGTGCTTTCCTATTTAGGGAATGTGTCACCATCTTGGTGAGTCACAGTGTTTAAATATGTATTGTGAATGGGAAGGGGTGATGGCCCAAAGGATCTGTGAATCTGTGAATAACATTTACTCAGAAAAAAAAATCATCCACAATGAGTTTTCAAACTTCCAGTAGTCATGTTTGCAGGAATTTCTCTGAACATACATTGTACTGAGTTTCTGTGCAGAAAGTTTTATCCATTGAAATGTCAAGCCTTCATTCCTCAGCAATATGCTGCTACTATGATTTTTTTCCCACTCAAGAAATGCCTAAATTATATCCCTGTGCTCCTGGGACAAGAAAGAAAGAGAGATTACAGCTACATTATGCAGAGTAGAAGGGGCTCTCCTGTGTGAGCTTGGTTTGGAAGGGCATGGAATTTCCTGGTTCATGTAGGAGATTGCAGGTTTTCTCTCTTTCCAGGACTTGCTGGTCTGCCATGAGAAACTTGGATTTCCAAGACTGGCATGGCTGTCACCCTAGCTGTGCTGCACATACCGTGTTATTTCAAAGAAAGGCCATACAACAGCACAATTTCATCACAATTGCCATAGCAATCAGAAACACTTCAAGTTCTGGATTCTGTGGGAGATCCTTCAAGACTGTTCTTTTTCAACTGTGCTTGCAAGAGGGAAGAGGACTATGCAAGTCAAGGGGTCTGTGTTGGCTGCAAAAGTGGTCCTAATCCCTAATCAGGGAGACAAGAAATCAAGGTGTTTAAAGGTATGTTCCCTTGAGCTTTGAAACACTCAATTTCGTCCAAGCTAAGGGACCCTTTTGAAACTTGACAGGTTAACATATTGTCCATGTCCACAAGGAGGCAATATGCTAACTAGTCTTCAGTAGGCATAATGATTTCTTGATTTTGGGGACACCATGCACGCATTTGTTCCCCCCAGGTGGAGCGGACCAGGGAAGAAATGGAGGTGCCCAAGGATATGTGGGTCACCAAGCCTACCACAAGCCCAAGGGGCATGGGTCAACGAACACACTCTTTCAGGTCTAGACAAACTCTGTACAATGCTGAGTTGGGAGAATGGACTAGGGCATTAGTAGCTCCTCACAATTATGGTCATTGACATTTCAGAGAAGAGGCGCACAAGGGGTGACTAGGTGGGTTAGGTAATTTTGTACTGTGAAAGAAAACACGATCTCTGCTGTCATGCAACAACATTCCATGAGGGCCCCAACACAAGACAGATGGAACTTGGGATGTTGGATTTCAAAGTACAAATGAGGAGTGGTTGATCTCTACAATGTGCTGAGGAAGGTGTTCTTCACTAAATAATTAGGTGGAGGCTGGCAAGTTTCTGAAAATCTAGGTGAGACATTTGATGTTCACTCCACTGGCCAGGCCACATTACCTCTGTGGTTGTCTTACCATTAGGGTGCACTCAGAAATTGTCTTGCTATGAGTTTTCAAGGGACCCATCCACTCAACAATGATGTAGAATCACATTCACAATGTGTCTTCCATGAAGGTGTAAATCTCTTCACCTGTTGATTGCCTGTCTGAGTATACACCCTCTGCGTGTTTTCAAAAACACTTTACCCAGCAGCTTGAGGATGGTGATTACACACCAGGGTCACACAACCTGGAACTATGGTCCTCCAAAATCATGAAATTGAGGGATGAAACAAGTGCCTGATGAGGAAAGGATGAACACGTTGTTACAGGACATCACATGAATTTCTAAAATGCATTTTGCTGAAAGAGAGAAATGATAGAAAGCCTGGAATAATTTTCAAACAGAGAGCATTAAAGGATATTTCTTGTGCACTAATGCATATGGCTTTTGAAGAGGAAAGAAACTTCAGTGGAGGGACTCTAAAAGAGGTTTTCTTTGTGAGTGGTCTCCCCAAACATCCCAGGACCTATATTCAGCTGCAAGTCTCTGCAAATACCACAGGAAGGAGGGGGCAGATCATTCTGTAATCATGGAGAGCTTCTGAATACAAGGGAATATGCTGAGGACCGAATGGCCCTCCCTGATTACCGACTCTTCCCTGAAACTTACAAGGGATAACTCATTAAACATATGTAGATTTAACTCTTCTGGTATATGCCCTGGGAGGAATGGCCCTTCTTCACCAAAGGATGTATAACCACGAACTTCAATTGAACAAGAACAAATTTGTATATGGACACGTAAAAGATGCCTGTGGAAATAAAGTGTGCAGCACAACAAAAATCTAAGCAACAATATCTCTGGTGCAATGCAACAATGAAGACACAATGAATGTGATATCTAAACTTGAAAAACAGCGAAAACAACAGTGGTATGAAAGGTCTGATAGTACTTAGTGTGCAGGAAAAGAAAATCCAACAGCATTTCAAAATTCCAAACCCTTAAATGTAGGAACTTCAGGCACCCACATAAATCGTGCCACCTAGAAAATGTACCTGATTTCATTTCTTCTATAGAGTTATTTTCCATAAGCTTTCTTGAGTCATCCCTTCATGGACATTAGAATCAAATCATTCTCATTCTCGCTAAAAATCAGAACACATCATCCTTTATGCATTATTACACAGCATCTTCAAGTACATCGCTGAAAATACACAGAATTCTGAAAAATAATGAGTCAATAGGAATGAACCGGGACCTGAAAGGATACAGTGAACCCAGGCTTTACATGGCTCTTGTGGGTGCTGAATGATGTCAGCGGACTTAAACTTATGTATTCATTTCCACTTCCTAAACGGTTTTAATAAATCATGTCTACCTACATGCAAAGCATAGAAAAGTGAGTAGAGCCAGGATCACATGCAGGTGTGTTACGACTAGACCACCTTGTTTTCAAGTATATATTCATATTGTGTGGGACAATGTTGAAGTGTAGAAACCCACTTCTTTTACAGAGGGACTGCAGTGTACCCCAGAAAGCTACTCCTTCACAAAGAGTAGTGCAGGTGATATGTCAAATATCATTCTCTGCTGAAAGTCAAGAGTGAAGTCCCAAGATGTGCTCAACTGGAACTTCAAGAAACAAAAATGGAGAACCCATTTTAGACCATGGTGAGCCTTTTCATGCTGTAGAACTTGCTGATGCAATACACGTGCCAGGACTACACTTGCCAGCATATTAATGAGACCATTAATACCTCTGCATTACTGAGAGTGTCTCATCTTCAGGAATATGGACTCAAGAAATTTATATCTCTGGGGAAGGACTTTTACCAAGCACCACAACTGCTTTCTGAATATACTCTTTAGAACAGGCTTCCAATTAAATATGAGACTTTTTCAAACTTTCTAAGTTCACTTGATTGATCAGAGGAAAACCTGAGAAATTGGAGTATTCTTCTGATCTGAATAGACTTCTCAAGGTAGAAGATTGCATGTTTTTCAGGCCTGATGTTGAGATATGCTTTGCAGAAAAACAAGGCAAGGCAGAGACCACTAATTCCTATCAAATTCAGTGGGTGACTTCAAAGAACAAACCAGCCAGAAACCTTTGATTTAAATCCTGATATCTAAGTAATTATTAAGAGAAAGAGATTCAACCCAATTATTTGACAAAGAAATAGCTACTCAGTGATCAGACAACATTCAGAGGGAACCAAGGAGGTGTGTGGCAGTAGGAGAAGTAGGTCATTTTAAGAAATATCATAAGATAGGATCATTGGGATGAAAGGAATTCATGGGAATCTTTCACACTTGAAGACCAAGTCATTGATATAGCAAGCTATTGACAACTCTCTTTTTCTTTTCATTCTGCTGGACTTTTCCTTGAGAAAATTCTAACCATCTGGGCCAAGTGCAGATCCCAGTGGAGGTTCTTGGCCTTGTTTTTCACCTCAACTCATTGGGTAGTTGAAAAATTTGGTTTTCCTCGGAAATGTGGAAATTCCTATTTAGGGAATGTCTCACTATCTTGGTGAGGCACAGTGTTTAAATATGTATTGGGAATGGGAAGTGGTGATCACTCAAAGGATCTTTGATGCTGTGAATAGTATTTGCTCAGAGGAAAAAAAACATGTGCAATGAGTTTTCAAACAATCAGTAGTCATGTTTGCAGGAATTTCTCTGAACATTCTTTGTAGTGAGCTTCCTTGAAGAAATTCTAACCATTGAACTGTCAAGCCATCATTCCTCAGCAATATGCTCCAACTATGATTTTGCTCCACACAAGGAATGCCTAACTTGTATACCTGTACTCCTGGAACATGAGAGCAAGAGAGATTATAGATACAGTATGCAGAGTGGAAGGGGCTGCCCTGCCTGAGCTTGGTTTGGAAGGGCATGGAATTTTATGGCTCCTGTAGGATATTGCAGGTTTTTTCTCATTTTGGAAATGTTGCCCTGCCTTGAGGACCTTGTGTTTCCAAGTTTGGCATGGCTGCCATCCTAGCCACACTGCACATGCCTGCCTTCATAGAAAGACCATATGACAGCACAATAGTGACAGGACTCCCACAGCACATGGAATATCTTCACATTATGGATTCTGTGGGAGATCCTTCAAGAAAAGTTCCTTCCAAGCTGTGCTGGCAAGAGGGAAGAGGACATCTGTGAGTCAAGGGGTATTTCTTGGCCACAAAAGTGATCCTAAACTCTAAACAGGGGAGATGAGGAATGAGGATATTTAGAGGAATGTCCTCTTGGACTTTGAGCAACCTGAAATTCCAGGAATGGCATGGCTGTCATCGTAGCTGCACTGCACATACCACCTGCTTTCAGAGAAAGGCCATATAACAGCACAATGGCGATATGACAGCAATGGCAACTGGAATCTCCTCATGTTCTTGTTTCTCCTGGAGATCCATCAAAAAAGTTCTTTTCCAGCTATGCTGGCAAGAGGGACAAGGAAGTATGCTAGTCAAGGGGTATTTGTTGGCCACAAAAGTGATCCTAACCTCTAAACAGGGGAGATGAGGAATCAGGGTGTTTAGAGGCATGTCCCCTTGGGCTGTGTGACATTCAACTTCATCCAAGATAAATGACCCTGTTGAAACCTGCAGGTTGCCATACTACCCACATCCACAAGGAGGCGATGTGCTCACTAGCCCGAAGCAGGCATAATGATTTCCTGATTTTGGGGACACCATGCAGGCAATTGGGATTGCCTGGATCAGTGTACCAGGGGAAATGAGGGGGTGCCAAAGGAGAGGTGGGTCACCAAGCCTAGCACAGGCCCCAGAGGCATGGACCTACGAACACACCCCTGCTGATCTGGACCTAGTCTGTACATTGCTTAGTCGGGAAACTGGACTAGGACATTAGCAGCCCCACAGAATGACGGCCATTGAAACTTCAGGAAGAGGAGCAGGGGGGTCGCTCAGTTGATTAGGAGAATAGTGAACCAGGAAAGAACACACGAACTCTGCTGTCATGCAACAACTTTCTGTGAGTGTCTGAAGAGGAGAATGATGGACCCTTGGATGTATGAATTCCAAGTGCAAGGGAGGAGGGGATAATCTCTCCAATGGGTTGAGAGGGTAATCATTACACATTATTTAGCATGGAGGCTAACAAGTTGTGGATAATCTATGAGAGAAACTCGATGCTCACTCCACTGGTCAGGCCCCACCACCTCTTTGGCTCTCTTACCATTAGGGTGCTCTCAGAAGTTGTCTTGATATGCTTCTCCTAGGGGCCATTCCACTCAACAATGATGCACAAACACTTTCACAATGTCTTCCCTGAAGATGTAATACTTTCACCTGCCTATTGCTTGTCTAAAAAACCACTCTCTACATATTTCCAAGGACACCATACCCAGCAGTTTGAGGATGCTGATTACACACCAGGGTAACACAACCTGTAACAATGGTCCTCCAAAATCATGATATTGAGGGATGAAAGGTAGGATGTGCCTGAAGAGGGCAGGATGAACATATTGATGCATGGCATCTCATTACATTTGAAAACACATGGGTCTGAAAGAGGAGGATCATAGATAGCTTGGAATATGAGAATTCAAACAGGGAGGAGTGAAGGATATTTCTTGTACTCTAAGTTCAGATGGGTATTGAAGTTGAATGAAAGTGCAGTTAAGGGACTCTAAAAGAAATTTTCATTGTGAGTGGTCTCCCCAAACATGCCAGGAACTGTCCTCAGCTGGAAATCTATGCAAATACCACAGGAAGGAGTGGCCAGATCATTCTGTAATCAAGGATAGCTACTGAACATAAGGGAATTTTCTGAGGACCTAAAGGTCCTCCCTGATTACTGACTCTTACCTGAAGTTTACAAGGGATAACTCATTAAGCATATGCAGATTCAGCTCTCCTGACATCTGACCTAGTTGGAAAGGCCGTCTTTCACCACAGAATGTACAAACAAGCACATCAATTGAACAAATAAAAATTTGCATATGAACACCTAAAAGATGCCTGTGGAAATAAAGTGTGCAGCACAACATCACAAATCTAAGAAAAACTATTCTGGTATGAGGCAAAAATGAAGACACAATAATTGTGAAATCTAAACTTGAAAAACAGAGAAAACAATAGAGGTACAAATGGTGTGTTAGGACTTAGGGTGCAGTTAAAGGAGATCCTAAAGAATTTCCTCATCCCAAATCCTTAATCGTAGGAACTACTGGCATCCACAATAATCATGCTACCTAATGTCTCTTATTTCATTTCTTCAATACAATTACTTTGCATGTGCTTTCTTGGTTCATCCCTCACACGGACATCAGAATCAAATTATTCTCATTTTCTTGCTAAAATTCAGAACACACCATCCTTCACACATTCCTCCACAGCATTTCTTAAGACATTGCTGAAAACGAACAGAATTCTGAAAATACACTCCAATAGGAATGAACCTGGACCTTGAGTGATATAGGGAAATGAGGTTTTACATGGCCACTGTGGTTGCTGAATGAAATCAGCAGAAGTAAACTTATGTATTCAGTTCCAATTCAAACAAGTCTCTAGTAAATGATGTTTAGCAACATGCAAAGCACAATAAATGAGGATAGCCAGGGCCACAGGTGTGTTCTGCATACATCACCTGGTTTTCAATTTGATATTGGGTTTATGTGGGAAAATGTTGAGGAGTAGAAGCACACTATTTTTTTTTTTGGTACTGGGGAATGAATCCAGTGGCACTCAACAACTGAGCCACATCCCCAGACCAATTTCTAGTATTTTATTTAGAGAGAGGGTCTCACTGAGTTGCTTAGGGCCTCGCTAAGTTGTTGTGGCTGGCTTTGAATTGGTGATTCTCCTGCCTCAGCCTCCCAAGTGCTGGAATTACAGGCGTGCACCACCACACCCAGGCATCCACTATTCTTGCAGAGAGACTGTAGTGTGCCCAAGACAGCTACCCTTCTCAAACTGTAGTGAAGGTGTTATTTTGAATGTCATTACTTGGTGAAAGGCAAGAATGAAGTCCCAAATGGGCTCAACCTGAACATTTAAAACCAAAAGCAGAGAAGAACCCATTTTGGATTGTGGGGAGCATTTTCATCTTGTAGAACTTGCTGATGAACACACTTGTCGGCACATTAATAAGACCATTACAACCTCTACCATCCTGAGAGTTGTCTCATCTTCAGGAATATGGATTCAAGATATTTAAGTCTCTAGGCAAGAAATTTTTCCTAGCACCACAGCTGCCTCCTGAATATACTCTTTAGCATAGGCTTCCAATTAAATCTGAGACATATCCAAACTTTCTGAGTTCACTTGATTGATCAGAGGAGGAAAGTTTGAGATATTGGAGTATTTGCCTGATCTGAGTAGGCTCCTCAAGGTAGATGCCTGCATGTTGTGCAGGCCTGATGTTTGGATATATGTTGCAGAAATCTGCACAAGGCAGAGCCCACTAATTTCTATCAAATTCTGTACAAGGCTTTAGAGAACAACCCAGCAAGAAACCTTTGTTGCAAATTAAATCATGATGTCTAAATAGTCTTTAAGAGGTGAAGATTCAACCCAATCCTTTAAAGATGAAAGATCTCCTCAATGACCAGACAATATTCAGAGGGAACCATGGAGTTTTGTGGCAATAGGAGAAGTAGGTCTTTGTAAGGAATATCATAATGTAGGTACATTGGGACCAAACGTAATTGTGGGAATCTTTCATGTGATAATCAACCTCTCGATTTTGCAAACTGCTGACAACTGTCCTTTTCATTCCTTCTGGCCTATTCCTTGAGGATATTCTAACCAGCTGGGCCACGTGTACACAGCAGTGGAGATCCTTAATCTTGCTTTTCATTTCAATTCATTGGGTGATTGAAAAATTTGGTTAATTTCAGAAATATGTCCTTTTGTAGTTAGAGAATGTCTATCCATCTTGGCAAGGCACATTATTTAAAAATGAATTGGAAATTTTAGGGGTGATGGCTCAAAGTTTCTGTGAATCCGTGATTAATATTTTCTCAGAAAAGAAAATCATCTACAATGAGTTTTCAAACTTCCAGTAGTCATGTTTACAGGAATTTCTCTGAACATACTTTGTAGTGAATTTCCTTGCAGAAAGTTCTATCCATTGAACCATCAAGCTGTCATCCCTCGCCAATATGCTCTATGATTTTGTTCCCACTCAAGAAATGCCTAACTTGTATACCTGTGCTCCTGGGATGTGAGAGCAAGAGAGATTACAGCTATATTTTGCAGAGTGGAAGGGCTGTCCTACATGAGCTTGGTTGGAAGGGCATGGATTTTTCTGTCTCCTGTCAGAGATTGCAGGTTATCACTCATTGCAGGAGTTGTTACCCTGTCTTGAGCAACTTGGATATCCAAGAATGGCATATCTATATTCCTAGTGGTGCTGCACATACTGCCTGCTTTCACAGAAAGACCATATGACAGCACAACGGTGACATGACAGCTGTGGACACCAGAATCTCTTTGGGTTCTGGTTTCTGCTGGAGATCCTTCAAGAAAAGTTCTTTTCCAACTGTGTTGGCAAGAGGGAAGAAGAAGTATGTGAGTCCAGGGGTATTTGTTGGCTGCAAAAATGATTTTATCCTCTAAATAGTGAGATGAGGAATTAGGGTGTTTAGAGGCATGTCCCCTTGGTCTTTCAGGTATTCCACTTCATCCAGGATAAGGGACCCTGTTGAAGCCTGACAGGTTGCCATGCCATCCAGGTCCATGAGGGGATGATATGCTCACTAGCTTCCAACATGCATAAAGATTTCTTGATTTGGGGGATACCATGCAGGCAATTGGTCCCCCCCCAGGTTCAGTGGACTGAGGGGGAGAGTGGGTGTCCATGGATTGGTCGGTCACCAAGCCTAGCACAGGTCCCAGGAGCATGGACTGATGAACACACTCTGTACATTGTTGAGTAGGGAAAATGTACTAGAGCATTAGCAGCCCTTCACAATGATGGCCATTGACATTTCCGAGAAGAGGAGCATGAGGTGCGTCTCAGTGGGTAGGTGAATTTTGAACTGGGAAACACCACACAAACTCTACTGTCATGCAACACCTATCCATGAGTGCCCCAATAGGAGACAGATGGACCCTGGGATGTAGGAATTCTAAATACAAGTGAGGAGCAGATTATCTCTTCAATGTGTTGAGGAGGGTATCATCACTAATTATTTAGGATGCAGGCTAGAAAGTTGCTGATAATCTAGGAGAGACATTTGATGCTCACTTCATTGGTCAGGCCCACCATCTCTGTGATTGTCTTACTGTAAGGGTGCACTCAGAAATTGTTTTGCTCTGAGTTTCCCTGTGACCCATCCACTCATCAATGATGCAGAAACCCATTCAAAATGTGTCTTCACTGAAGGTGTAATTCTCATCACCTGCCTATCACCTGTCTCAGGAAACACCCTCTGAATATTTCCAAGAAGATCTTACCCAGCACCTTGAGGATTCTGATTGTAGGCCAGGATCACTCAATCTGGAGTAATGATCCTCCATAAATGTGAAGTTTAGGGATAAAACAAGTGTCTGATTAGGGTGAAATTTAAATATGCATTTGGCTGAAAGAGATGAATGGCAGCAAGCCTGGAAGATGAATATTCAAACAGGGAGGACTGAATGAAATTTCTCCTGCTCTAAATACAGATAGGTTTTTTAGAGGAAAAACACTTCAGTGAGGGGACTTGAAAAGTGTTTTTTTTTTTTTTTTTCATTTGAGTGGAATCCCCAAACATCCCAGGAAATTTCTTCAACTGCCAAGTTATATGGAAATACAGCAAGAAGGAGGAGCCAGATCATTTTCTAATCAAGGGTAGTTACTGAATACAAGGGCATTTGCTGAAGACCTAAAGGCCCTCCCCAATTGCTGACTGTACCCTGAGGCTTCCAAGGGGTACCTCATTAATCATATGAAGATTTAGCTCTCCTGATATAGGACCTGGTAGGAAAGACCCTCCTTCACCACAGCACATACAACCAAGCACTTCAATTGAAGATGTACAAATTTGTATATGGACCTTTGAGTGATGCCTCTGGAAATAAAGTGTGCAGCACAACATCACAAATCTAAGCAAGAGAATCTCTGGGATGATACAACAATGAGGACACAAAAATTGTGAAATTTTAACTTGAAAAACAGAGAAAAAAATGGAAGTATGAAAGGGGTAATATGACTTAGGGTGAAGGAAAAGGAGATCATAAAGCATGTCAAAATTCCAAGACCTTTCTTGCAGGAACTGCAGGTGTCCACTCCAATCATGCCACCTAGCTAATGTCCCTGGTTTTATTTCTTCAATAAGATTTATTAAATACACTTTCTTGAGGCATCCCTTCACAGACAGCAGAACCAAATTATTCTCATTTTCTTGCTAGCATTCAGAACACACCATCCTTCACCCATCCCAATACAGCATCCCTTAAGACATCGCTCAAAATGAACAGAATTGTGAAAATATGCTTCAATAGTAATGAACCTGGACCTGTAGAGATACAGGGAAGCCCAACTTTACATAGCCCCTGTGGCTGCTGAATGATATCAGTGGAATTAAGCTTATGTATTCAGTTCCATTTCCTACAAGACTTTAATAAATGATGTCTACCAACGTGCAAAGCACAGCAAAGTGTCTTTTGAAGAGTCTTATTAAGGTAGATGACTACATGTTCTGCAGAACTGATTATGTCATATGCTTTGCATATAAACCACAAGGCACAAACAAATGATTTCTATCAAATTTTGTAGATCATATTTGAGAAAAATCATTTGTTTCAGGTCAAATTCCAAGGCATAAGGAGAAATGTGGAAAGATTTATCCTTGTGCCTTAAAGAAACAAAAGGGTGTAGCTGCACAATGAGCAGAAAATTATCCAAAGGAAACAGGGAAAATGTCACAAACAGAGAAGTAGACATTCGTCAGATGTATTGTAAACTCTGATGTTTGGGAAAAATGAAAGGGAGGGAATCTTTCTCACATGAACACCAAATATCTACAATCACAAACTGCTCACACCAGTCTCATATCTTTTATTCCTCCTGTCCTTCTCCTGGATGAAATTCTAAGCAGTAAGGCTTAATGCAAATCCTAGGGGAGCTATTGGTTTTCACCTCAGTTATGTGGGTGCTTGGAAAATATATTTGGGAAATTTCTGTTTCTCTTGATAAGAGAATGGCTCTGCAACTTCACAAGGCAGTCTGTATATACACATAATTGATGGGAAGAGGTATTTGCTTACAGGATTGATGAACCCATGAATAATATTTGCTCACAGGAAA
The DNA here is from genome assembly GCA_020662805.1 of Glaucomys volans. Classification (NCBI taxonomy): domain Eukaryota; kingdom Metazoa; phylum Chordata; class Mammalia; order Rodentia; family Sciuridae; genus Glaucomys; species Glaucomys volans. Next base: position 58,562 of record JAJEJO010002962.1, on the reverse strand, counting down.
AGGAATTCCCATTCAGTTCCCAACATGCAGTAGTTGTATTTGCAGAAATTACACTAAACATTTTTGCAATGAGATTATTTGCAGAAAATCATGTCCTTTGATCTGACCATCCTTCATTTCTCTTCAAAATACTTCTATACTGGTTTTCACCTAATGAAGAAATGCTTAATGGGCATGAGAGAAAGAGAGGAGAGCAACAGTATGCAAAGTGGAAGGGATTGACATGAGGGAGCTTCTTCTGTAATGCAGTAAAGTGTTCTGACTTGTGTATGAAAATGCAGGTTTTGTCTCTTCCCAGGGTTTGGTACTGGGATTTGGTAAACTTGGGTTCCCATGAAAGGCTTGGCTCTCATCTTAGCTGTACTGCACATATGGCCGACTATCAATGAGATGCCATATGACACAATGGCATCATGGTCCCAAGTCAATTGTAACCTCCTCAGGTCCTGGCTTCTACTGGGTTACCATCAAGAAAGTAGCTGGCCCTGTTGTGCTGGTGGGATGGAAGTTGAAGAAGGCAAGTTCCTGGGGTCTTTTATATACCACAAATTGATCCTAACCTGCAAGGCCATGAGAGTATGGATCACGGTATGCTGTGGTCACAGTCCCTCTGGATTTGAGACATGTGATTCCATCCAAGATAAGGGACCCTGCTGAATCTTAACAGGCTGAGAAAATGTCCATATCCTGGAGGGGGTGATGTGCTCACTTGTCCATAGCTGGTATCATGATTTTCTGGATGTGGTGACTCAACTGCATGCAGTTGTGCTCCATAAGGCATAGTGGACCAGGGAGAGATGCTGTGTTGCCTGAGGATGAGTGGGTCATGACGACTGGCACAGGCCCCAGGTGAATGGCACTTTGAAGACTTTCCTCATGGTTTTCACTCACCCAGTACATTGCTGAGTCAGGAAAACTGCCCTATGGCCTTAGTAGCCACTGACAATGATGGCCAATGACATTTCAGAGAAGAGGAGCATGCCAGATAGCTCAGTGGGTTCCATGAATTTTGAAGTGGGAAACATCACACCAACTCTGGTGAGATGCCACAACTATCAGGGAATGTCCCAACAGGACACAGTTGGGACCTTGAAATTAGTATTTTTAAGTACAAGTGAGGAGATGCTGAACTCCCCAATGTCCAGATGAGGGAGTTCATTACTCATCAATAATGAAGGAGGCTAGAAAATTGTTGACAATCAAGGAGAGACACTCTTAGAACACTCCATCAGTCAGGTGACACAAACTCTGCTGTTCATTACAATTACAGTGCACACAGACATTGCCTTGCATGATTTTCCAAAAGGCCCTTCCACTCACCCTTTGATAGAGAAACACCTTCAGAATGTGTCTTCATTTAGAGTGTAATTCTCTTGACCTGTCTATCGCCTGTCTGAACAAAAAACTTTGGCATATTTAAAAGCACACCTTAACCATAGCTCATTGATGCAAACTACAGTGTCACAGACACTGGCAAAATGATCCTCCAAGAATGTGATACTGAGGAATGAATCATGTACCTGATGAGGACAGGAAGAATGTGAACCTCGAATGATGAAGGGAATTCAGGATATACATAACTTCTGTGACTCCTGAATGATATCAGCAGAAGGTAACTTCCGTATTCACTGCCAATTCATTCAAGTCTTTAATAAAAGATATCTACAAATTGCAAAGCACAAAAAACTGCATAAATCATAAGCCATGTACCCCTGTGTTATGTCTACATCTCTCTGTTTTGAAGTTGATATTTTGGTTGTGTTGGAAAACGTTGAGGTGTAGACGCCAACTTGTTTGGTAGAGTGACTGGAATGTGCCCCAGAAAGCTTCTCCTTTGCAAACTTTAGTGCAAGTAATATTTCCAATGTCATTTCTTGCTGAAGGCAACAATAAAGACCGAACATGTTCTAAACCTGAACTTCAAAATGTTAAAATGGAAAATAATTAAGTTTAGTTCCTGGTGTGCTTTATCATCTTGTTGAACTTGTGATTCAATACACTAGCCAGCATATTAAAGAGAATTTTAAAACTTCTGCATTCCTAAGACTTGTGTCATCTATAGGAGTACTGCCTCTTAAGAAATTCAGGTCTCTGGGGAAATGCTTCTGGCTGGTACCATATCTCCTTAATGAATTCTCTCTGTTGAATTGGCTTTCATTTAAATCTTATCCTAATCCAACCATTTTGTGTTCACTTGATTGAACAAAGGAGGAAAGATTGAGACCCTGGAGGTTAGGTATGGTCTGAAGTGATTCTTTGAGGTAGATGACTGCAGGATCTGCAGACCTGATTGTGATTATGTTCTGTAGAAAAATTACTCAAGACACAGCCATAGAATTTCTATCAAATTCTGTAGATCACTTATGAGACAGCTTCCATTGTTGCATATCAAATTCCAATGTCTAGGGACTAAAGAGGAGAGAAAGATTTATCACTGTACTTTTAAGAAACAAGAGTACTGTAGCTGCTCAATGAGCAGGAAATTATCTGAGGAAGCAGGTAGGCATATGGCAGTACAAGTAGGTATTTGTAGGAACTATTATTAACTCTGATCTTTGGGACCCATGAAATTGAGGGAATCGTTCACATTCTGAATACCAAGCCTTTACAATCGCAAACTACACACCTGTGTCTTTCTTTTTATTTCCACTGGCCTTCTCATTAAGAAAATTCTAAGCAGCAGGGCCTAATGCAAATCCTACTGAAGGTACTGGATATTGCTTCTCATCTCAGTTTTGTGGGTGCTTGAAAAATGTGGATTTTGGGGGCAATTTCTTTTTCTCTTATCAAGGGAATATCTCAGTAAGTTCACAAGAGACAGTCTGTATATATGTATAGGTTATGGGAAGATGTGTTGGCTCAGAGGATCTATGAAGCCATGAAAAATATTTCCTCAGAGAAACTACAGGTCAGTGTCACAAACACTGGCACAATGATCATCCTAGAATGTGATAAGGAATGATGAAACATTTGCCTGATGAGGACAGGATGAATCTGAACCTTGAATAATAAAGGGACTTCAGGGTTTACAAAACTTTTGTGGCTCCTGAATGATATCAGCAGGAGTTAATTTATGGCTTCATTGCCAATTCATTCAAGTCTTTAATAAATGATAGCTATTGTCACAACTTTATCTGTTGCAATTGGGTCAACAAGAGTGGGTCACCCCCTTTGAAGGGATAAGCTGTATGAAGTAAAAATATAAACACACTCTGGGAAGCCACATTAGATATGGCATCTCCAATTTAATGTGAATGTGTACTATTTTTTATACAACAGGTGAATTGGTGAGCAAGTCTTGAAACCTGATAACTGGTGGGCAGCATAGCCTGAGATTATGTTGTCACACAATGGTAGGGGGACATGAGGAAGGGTGAAGCTCTTCTGAGACAGGTGGCCCCTTGGTGGATCCAGTCACCTGGAAAGTCTGCCCCCAGGCATGTATGATTCCATGGTTTTCCTCAGGAATGCCCTGTTCTGCATCCTAGGAAACCATGTGGCTCAGTGGCTTCTTCCAACATCCCCGCATAACCCCCCTCTTTTTAAATTTGCGAGTACCTCATTGACTGGCTTGTACTGCAGTAACAGTGGTATTATGGCATGAGGCAGGCCTCACTGAAGTTCTAAAGTGACAATAGTAAAATGAGGTAAATTTCACCAATGTTCAGTAGTATAGCAGTGCACAAGATAAATTTCCAAAGTGAAAAGAGTGTAAAAATATATGAGAAAATTTCAAAATGTGATAAAACTTTAAACAGTGACAGTAGTCAATCCACTAATCATGTTATTGACCAGTAATAGCAGTTATGAATCCTTGTGGGTTTCCCTTTTCCCCTCTAGCAGATGCTGACAGGGACTTAACTGCAAATTGCTGTTGGTGTTTGTGCCTTAACAGCTATCTTTTTAAAAAGGTTATACACATCTTAAAATCCACAAAGACAAAATAACAGTAGAAAGGCACCAATAACTCCACTAAGGAACAGATTTTTTAACAAGTGAGATTAAGCAGCCAAGATGTTAACCAATCCCATAATTCTTCACCTCCCTCATACTGTCTTATGTTAGTGAGTATGTTTCTAAGGTGATTGAGGTTTTGTGCAATCAAATTACTAGTATCAATGAGATTAAAACATCACATATTTCTGACTTTCTTGCAACTCCTGTGGTGTAACAGAAACAAATAATCTATTGCTTCCCTATTATCAAGTATAGCTTATCAATGCTCTTTTTGTTTATCATTTAATAAGGCTAAGGCAGTAGAGGTGTAATTATTATTTTTTTTAACATGGCACAAGCCAATTTAGCAACTGTCTTATAGGTTCCCACTGTTAAACCCGGGATGTCTACAAGAGAAAAAGTCAAGGCACTGTACTCAACCTTGGACATGAGGTATACCTAGTCATCATAATCTTCCTCAAGCTGTATAGACCTCCTGTGAATTCTTATTGCAGGGTAATAACCATTAAGAGGATTGTGAGAGAGGAGATAACATCTAAGTGACTAAGACAACAATGGGTACTACCAGCCATGTATGCTGGGATATAATTGAGAGTACATGACCCACAAGAAAAAAACTGCCAGACGGTAAGGGAGTATATCCATTTGCATAGCTAATTGGCTCAATTTTAGTAAAGTTAAAGGAAGGGTTGCCAAAAGATTTACGGTTGGTAGTACAATTTTGAATTTCTGCACAGGTATCATTATTATTGAGGGCAACAGTGGGAGTGAGTAACTCCATTTCATTAGTAGGTTTTGTGGATTGGGGAGTACTCCAACTGTTTCAGTCCTTGTAAGAGATGTTTTTCTTAATATTGTAAAATATAGTCATATTAGTTATTTCCTGTATTGGATGAGAAAATGGGAGAAGGCATGACTCTAATGTCATACTTATATGAACATCCTGATGAAGACAAATCTCAGAAGTATTCACTACATCTGCCAAACGAACACATATATATTATATTGCATGTGGGCACTTAAAGGAGTGGGCATAGCATGGGCAACATTTGAGTTAGCAGTAATAATAGCACACACTAAAAGAAATAATGTCCCGGCTCCTGAATCCACATCTGGAGTCATGGTCGCTGCTTGATCTGTGAGGTTTTTGATGTCTCCCCATGTGATGTTATGTGCACAGTGGCAGCATCTCATTCTCTGAGGATTATGAGGTCCACCACCTGGAGGGCGTTGGTCATTAATTGATAGGTTCTCCATTGCTTGAGTTGGAGGCCTGGACATGAGGATGAATGTTCCTGGCTGGTACCCACAGAGGCTTTTCTGCAAAAGACACAAGCAAATTCTCTGCCCCAGGCTAGCAATGGGTGTGAGTCATGTATGTGTTAGATAGGGTATCCTTCCATTGAACTAGTGGCAATGGAGTTGTGGGTGGCAGCAAAGCATCCTAATGCTTATGGATAGGAGAGAGACCCTTTTCACCAAAAGTGAGAAAATTTAAAATAAAAAGTGCTTACACAGTTAAATTTCAAGTAAAATTCAGGGGTGTATCCCACATTTCTTTTTAAATTTGTAGTTTGAGTATTCTATTAGCTCAATCAATGATTCCTTGTCCTTGAGGATTGTAGGATATACCTTATGTGTGATCAATATTAAAATTCTTTAGAGAAATTTGAAAGATAGAGGCAATTTAGCAATCTCATTTTATGGAACAAGTAATTCTAATGGGACTTAAAGGCAAGAGAAAGAGACCCCGTTTATAAAAAAATCAAAAATTTTAGTAAATAAAGCTATTTGTAGCTGTGCAAATGGTGTCTTTGGAGGGTGATTATTAACTCTTTTTAATTTCTTCTTAGACTGAACATATTAAAACAAAAAATCTTGATATAACTTGATATAATTTCTAATAAATATAGGTTTGGCTTACTTTGGAAACATTCTGACTTGATGTAAGTTGGGAGGTTGAGCCTTAACGTAGGTGAGGCATGGCTCTTTATAGATCTTAGGCAAATGATTATAATTGTGGAATGAATTTCTGTCTCTTTTACCATAACCAGTGTGACCAAACTTGTAGGTTCAGTGAGGAGCAAAGGAAGACTGGAAAATAAAGATTTAAAAATACAAATTCTGATGATTAAGCTGGGATCAGATGGAACTTTGTTTTCTGATGGAGATGTTGATCTAAAGAGTTATGCTAGCAATCTTTACCTACATATGTTTTATAAGCAGGTTGAAGGCTATGTAAGCATTAATTTTTGTATTTTGGAAAGTTATATTTGCAAAGTGCAATGCTAGGAGTTTTGTATAGCTCTAAAGAATGTATATTGTTTAGAGTTAATATAAGGTGGGTAGAAACTGGAGAAATGGAACTGTGAAATATTGCTGTTGTCTAGCAAAATAATTTTATTTTGCTTAATAGCAGCATGCCTTGTTTTAAAGTCAGCATTGATAGGACTTTTGCTTAGTGCCTCCTTATGTAGGGTGTGGCCACAATAGCTATTCATCCTGTGTCTTTGCTTAGGAACATTCTTATAGCCATGAGGTCATCAGATATTCCCAATCTTGTTGTTCTATACTCTGTTGTCACATATTACACTCTTTACTAAATGACATCTTATAAAATTTGCATATATTCCTTTCAGAGTTTAAATAAGCAGTAGTTAACATTATATATCATTATGTCTAAAATATAAATTAAAGAAAGCCTGAGAAAGCATTTTGTTTGCCTCCTCTTTTGTTTACCTCCTCTTTTGTTTGCCAAAGTAGCAAAATGTTTTTATATTTTATAATATGAACATCTAAATAATTTAGGTTCTTTTCTTTCTTTAAAACTTATATGCTTTAAAATTTTACCTCAGTATAAAAAGACACTATACACCTTATTGATAATATTATTTTAAGTGATATAAATTAAATTGGAATAAATTTTCATTATTCCTATAAGGTTAAAATTATCATTACAGATAAATTTAGTCTGGAAAGCAGGAATTTGCCCATGATGTTCTTTTACACTTTCTGCTTAAGGGATTTGGTACACCTGGAAAATATGAACACATTTAGCATACAAATATAAGTAATAACACAGTTATTTAGATGCTAACCAACTTTTGTTTTTAGGGATAAATTAGGCTCTGTAACATAGTACTATATTCTAAAAGTTGTTTTTTGATCACAATTGTATAAACAATTTTTAATACTAAGTTTTCTAAAGGATGAAATTTAACAGTCATAATGTTAAGAGTAAATTAGTGTTTTTAAAGAAATCCTTTTTATTTTAACATATGGCTTGCATTTTAGTTTATATTAGCCCATTAATATTTGACCTTAGGAAAAACCTTGAATTAGCTTTTAATTAATCATCTCACACACATATAACCAACTGTGTAACATACAGACCTGTAGAAATTTGCCCTTTACTTACACATAGATCTTTTTAACACTTACTTAGAACCTCATGTTTCATCACAGAAAGACTTTCCAACCTAGAAACATTTTTTATTTCTTCTACCAAGTATATTTCCATGCCTAGAATCTTTTATATTTTCCTTCCCTATCTGCTAACATTGCTTATTCACATTTTGAAACAACCTTTATGAAATTTATGAGCTAGACAAATGACTATTTTAATAAGATGAAGTATTTCATGTTATTTATAGTACTCTAATTAAATTACAGTTGAAACCTTTGTATCCCTTTGTGTACAGAATTGTACCTGTTAGGATTTTACTTAGTTACCTTATTTTTTATGAAAACACAAAGCAAATTTTATTACATTTTATTCACCAATCCATGCAATCACCAGCAGTATTCAAGTATATGGTCCTGGAATTTGAGGAGTAAAAAGTATCAGAATTAAATCAATGGTTAATATTTAACTGTAAATTAATCCCTTATGCATTAAATCCAATTTATTTTTCCTGTAAGTATCAAAATATTAGATAAGCATATCTATCCTCTGTTCCTTGTTGAAGAGAAATCCTAGAAAAAAAGGTATTAGGCATTTCACAACAAACAGTAGTGTTATCATCCAAAGAAAAATCTGTGAGTTAATCAATGTTAAAACATTGTATTTTTATGTGTTTGCCCAATTTATATTGAACCTTTTTAATACATATAAATTAAAGATACATTTAGCATTTTTTAATTTTAATTATCTTGAACACTCATTACATCAATTTTTTATGATGCACATGAGCTTTGGACATAAACAGACAAATGGAAGCACAGATAGTCCAAGAATGAAAAGGCCTTGTATTATCATACAGATGACTCTCCATTGCAATGTAACAAAAGTTTAAAAAATTAAATTGAGTTGAATAAAAATTAGGACTATTCAAAAACTTCATGCACTCATAAAATGTAGAAATCAAGGTGAAAAACAAGTCCTGGATAGTTGATATTTATAAAGCAGCAGGAGAGAATGAAACTCTTAAATCCACTTTTCTGCATTGCTCAATTTTAAACTTCCTAATAGAATTTTTGAAAGGGAAATAACAATAAGGTTAGGTTGTGTAGCTTTTAATTGAACTCAGCTTTTAGATTTTTGTAGTGAGTGAGAAAACTTTTCTCCGTTTCAGTTGGGTGGGTTTTGAACTTTGTGTTCCACAATCTTTGTACACCTAGCAACAAAGTCTGAAAAACATTCATTAGCCTTTTGTTTTAACTTTGATAATGGCTTGTGATGTTTGCTTGAAATTTTTTAAAAGCTTTTATTGCACACGTGTGTACTTGATCAAATTACTGAGCTCACCCCTACACTTGAAATACCAGAGAGCTATGAATTTCTATGCCTTGTATACTCAATATTTAACGGTGTTCCAGCATGACAATTTTGCAAGGTTGGGCTGATATTAACAGGGAATGCTTCTACAGGTTTATTTGCTCCGGAAAAGTTGGAATGCCTGGCACAAACTCTTCATTTGCATAACGCAGTAAATTGAGGTATTTAGGGACTATTTAGTTCCCCTGTAGAGATTGCATGGGAAGAAAATGTTGCCCAGCGATTGCTACTTGGCATTGTAGGCATTTGCTCTAGAAACAGTGTGATTGCCTCCATCTTTTTTTTTTCCTGTGTTCCCACCAAGATTTGTATCTTCTCTGGGGGAAAATAGGAATTTCCAGAGCAAATTTGTCTTTTCTCTTTAGCATTTTGCATTTCTACAGGAAAGACTCTGCTGCCTAGGTGGAGCAAGCTCTGTCTGCTTTACCCATGAGCCTTTTGTAGAGCTAGGGAATTCAAAGGATAAAGCTACAGTCTTATATTTGTGTATCTCCCTGGGAGATGCTGGAGACTTGAGGCTCTCTTTGCAGCATTCTTGCTGGGATAAGGAACCTGGGGGATGGTAACTGTTGGCTTCGTGCCTGAGTGACTCTAAGATTTTGTTGCTAAGTATTGGTCTCCTCAAGTTGCACAGAGCTGTCCATGAGATTTAAAGTGTGAGGGGTTAAGCTGATATCTGGCAGTTTTCCTGGATCTGCCTTTTGTGACTAAAGTCTCAGTTAAGTTTGGGAATTCAGGTCTGGCAAGCCTTGAAGGCAGGTGAGTAGGGCAATAATGATTGGAAAAAATTTTAATGGTAACTTTTCATCACCTTGCACTTCTGCCTAACATGTAAGAAAAATAACTTTCTTCCAGAATTCAGGATTCCAGAAATTATCATCAGTAATGGAGGGAACAAGTTTCAGCACCATTCCCAGACCCGTTGCACTTCATTTTCTTCCACCTTTAGTTGTCTACTTTTAAGTAAAGATCACAATGCTTTCACCTGAGATTTCTTCAAACATGATGGAAGGGAACCTAGTGCATTTTCCTTTCCCAAAAGGGACTCACCCTGTCAACTTATCCTTGAAGACAAAAGAGGGTTTGCAGTGCAATTTACAGTGAATGGGGTCTTCAAGGAGGTCGAAGTCCCTCTCTGGCATTGACAAGTTTCTGTGATGGCAGCGCTACATGATCTAATTTGAGATGGTGGTCCCTGTCAGGCATGGTGGTCCCAGCCATGTATGGGAGTCCTAGCCAGGGACAGGAGTCACATAGACTTATGTCTCGAAGGGAAGGCCCCACATTCTGGGTGCCATGTATGTTGCAGCTATATCTATTGCAACTGGGGCAACACAAGTGGGTCTCCCTTAGAGGGGGCGAGCCATACAGAGTAAAAAAGCACACACTCTGGGAAGCCACATTCAATGATGGAATCCCCAATTTAATGTGAACATGCAGCCCGTTTTACAAACCACATGAATCAGTGAACAAAGCTTGAAACCTGATAGCCGGTGTGCAGCTCAGCCTAAGGTTACACAGTCACACAAGAGTATGGGGACATGAGGAATGGTGAAGTTCTTCTGAAACAGGTGGCCCCCTGGCAGGTCCAGTCACCTGGAAATTCTGCACCCTGGCATATATGATTCCCAGGTTTTCCTCAGGAATGCCCTGATCCACAGCCTAGGAAGACATGTGGCTCAGTGATTTCTTCCTACATCCCCACAATCTATAAAATTCACTGATTCCTGCTTTTATTTCTTGCACTTTGGGAGTCATGTTAAGAAAATCTGGTTCTAGGTCCAACAAGAGATTTGGACCTCTTTTCACTTCTATTAGGTGCAGTATATCTGGTCTAATTCCTAGATCCTTGATCCACATTGAGTTGAGTTTTGTCCAGGGTGAGAGTTATGGGTTTAGGTTCACTTTGCTGCAAATGGATTTCCAGTCTTCCCAGCACCATTTGTTGCAGAGGCTATCTTTTCTCCATTATATGTTTTTGCTTCTTTGTCTAGTATGAGATACCTGTATTTATGTGGATTTGTCTCTGTGTCCTCTATTCTGTACCATTGATCTACCTGTCTATTTTGGTGCCAATACCATACTGCTTTTGTTACTATCGCTCTGTAGTATATTTAAAGGTCTGGTATTGTGATACCCCCTGCTTTGCTGTTCTTGCTAAGAATTGCTTTAGCTATTCTGGGTCTCTTATTCCTTCAAATGAATTTCATGATTGCTTGCTCTATTTCTATGAGGTCCAAATTTCAAAGCACAAAAAACTGAATAAGTGATAACCATGTGCAGCTGTGTTTTGTCTACATCTCTCTGTTTTCAAGTTGATGTCTTGGTTGTGTTGGCAAACGTTGGGCTGTAGAAGTCAACTTCTTTTACAGAGAGAATGGAGTACCAAAAAACATTTGAAATGCCAAAAAAAAGTTCCACCTTCACACACACTAGTGCAGGTGATATTATCACTGTTGTTTCTTGCAGAAAGGTAAAAATAAAGCCCCAATATGCACTAAACCTTAACTGGAAAATGCAAAAATAGAAAAGAATCAATTTTAGGCCCTATTGGGCAATTTCATATCATAGAACTTGCTGATCCAATACACGGGTCAACATATTAGAGAAAAATTTGTATCTTCTGGATTCCTAAGAGTTGCCTCATCTTTAGTAATACTGCCTCTTTAGAAATCCAGACCTATGCAAAAGCACTTTTGGCTGGTACCACTTCTAATTAAAGAATACTCTCTTTTGAATGGGTTTGCAATTGTATCTGATACATATCCAAACGTTTTATATTCACTTGATTGAACAGAGGAGGAAATGTTGAGATGATGGAGGTTAGCATGATCTGAAGAGGTTCCTTGTGGTAGATGACTGCAGGTTCTGCAGAACTGAATGTGATATGCTTTGGATAAAAACCACCCATGGCACAGCCAAGTAATTTCTTTCAAATTCTGTTGATCACTTTTGAGAACAATCCAGTCAACATCCATTGTTGCATGTAAAATCCCAATGTTGAGGGACTAATGAGGAGAGAAAGATTTGACCCTGTCTCTTTAAGAAAAATGAATGCTGTAATGCTCAATGCAAATGAAATTATCAAAGGAAGCATGTAGGCATTGGGCAGTAGAAGTAGTTATTTGTAGGAAATATTATAAATTCTGATATTTGGGACCCATGTAATTGAGGGAATCTTTCAAATCTAAATACCAAGACTTTACAATTGAAAACTACTCAAACCTGTGTCGAACTTTTCATTTCTACCAGCCTTCTACTTGAGGAAATTCTAAGCAGTACAGCCTAATGCAAATCTGACTTGATGTACTGGATCTTGCTTTTACCTCAGTTTTGTGGGTGCTTGAAAAATGTGGATATTTGGGGCAATTTCTGTTTCACTAGGGGAATGTCTCAGTAACTTCAAGAAGCACAGTCTGTATAAACGTATAGGGAATGGGAAGACATGTTGGATCACAGACTCTATTAACCCATGAATAATATTTCCTCAGAAGAAAAAGGAATCACCATTCATGTGTCACATATCCAGTAGTTATATTAACAGAAATTCCTCACAACATTCCTTGCAGTGAGATTATTTGCAGAAAGCCCTACTCTTTGAAATGTCCTTGATTTCCCTTCAAAATGTTTCTACCCTTGTTTACACCCCTTGCAGAGATGCCTAAATTGTTTACCAGCACTTGTGGGACATGAGAGAATAAGAAAGGAGAGCTACAGTGTGCAGAGTAAAAGGGAAGGTCATGCAGGAGTTTGTTTAGCAATCGGCTAGAGTGTTCTGACTTGTGTAGGAAAAGTCAGTTTTTTTTCTCTTCCCAGGGATTGGTGCTGGAACTTGGTGACCTTGGGTCCCCATCAATTGCTTGGCTGTCATCTTAACTTGGCTGATGCACATATGGTATGCTTTCAAACAAAGGCCATAAGACACAATGACATCATCATTCCTTGTCAACCATAACCTCCTCAGGTCCTGGCTGCTTCTGAGTAAGCATCAAGATTATGGCTGACATTTGGGTGCTGGTGGGAGGTACAAGGAAGAAGGCAAGTCGTGTGCTCTTGCTGGTCACAAAGGGATACAAACCTCTTAGCCCAAGAGAGGGGGAGTCATTGTTTAATTTAGTCACGGTCCCTCCAGCATTGAGACATCAGATTTGATCCAAGATAAGGGACAGAGCTGAACCCTTAATTGGATTAAATAGCCTCCATTTCCTAGAGGGGGGGATGTGCTCACTTGGCTGAAGCAGGCATCATGATTTTCTAGAAATCCAGCCTCCACTGGATGTAACCTTCTCCAACAAGTGTAGCGAACCAAGGAGAGATGTTGTGTTGACCAAGGAAGAGTGGGTCAGACATGGACCTATGAAGACACTACTCATGGTCTGCACTCACCTGGTACATTGCTGAGTTAGGAAACTGGCCTAGGGCCTTAGAGCCACTCGAAATGTTGACTAATGACATTTCAGAGAATAGGAGCATGTGAGATACCTTGGTGGGTTCCGTGTAGCTTGAACATCCCAACAACTCTGGTGTGATGTCACAACTTTCAAAGAATGTCCCAATAGGAGACAGCTGGAACCTTGGAATTAGTATTTCTAAGTAGAATTGAGGTGATGCTGAGCTCAGCAATGTCAGGATGGTGGAGTTAATCACTTATTATGAAGGGCGCTAGAAAATTGCTGACAATCAAGGAGAGACATTCTATGCTCACTCCATTAGTCAGGCCCCACCAGCTCTGCTGTTCCTTACAATTATGGTGAACTCAGATTTTGTCTTGCTATGATTTTCCAAGCAGCTCTTACACTCACCCTTTGATACAGAAACACCTTCAGAATGTGACTCCATTAAGAAAGCAATTCTCTTGAACTGCCTATTGCCTGTCCGAACAAAGGTCCTCTGACATAATTCCAAGGACACCTTAAAAAGCAGCTCCGTGATTTAAACTACAGGACAGTGTCACAAACACTGGCACAATGATCCTCCTAGAAGATGATATGGAGGGATGAAACATGGGTCCATTGAGGACAGTATGAATCTGGACATTAAATAGCAAATGGACTTCAGGTTTACATAAATTATGTGGCTCATAAATGATATCAGCAGAAGTTAATTCATGTATTCAGTGTCAATTCAGTCAAGTCTTAATAAATGATATATACAAATTGCAAAGTACAAACAATGAATAAGCAAAGGCCATGTGCAGCTGTGTTTTTTCTCTGTTTTCAAGTTGATATTTTGGTCGTGTTGGAAAATGTTGAGGTGTAGAAGTTGACTATTTTGCAAAGAGATTGGAGTGCACTCCAGAAAGTTTCTCCTCCACAAACACTAGTGCAGGTGATATTTTCACTGTCATTTCTTGCAGAAAGGCAATAATAGAGCCCCAATATATTGTAAACCCAAACTTGAAAATGAAAAATGGAAATGATTCAATTTTAGACCCTGGTGTGAATTTCACATTGTAGAATTTGCTGATACAATACAGGAGACAGCATATTAAAGAAAGCTTTATTTCACCTCAGTTTCTAAGTGTTGCCTCATCTTTAGTAATACTGCCTCTTAAGAAATCCAGGTATAGGGGGCAGCACTTGTGACGGTTACCATATCTACTTACTGAATATGCTCTTTTGAATGGCCATACAATTTTATCTGTTATATATCCAAAAATTTTATTCTCACTTGATTGAACAGATGTGCAAATATTGAGACCCTGAAGGTTAGGCATGCTCTGAAGAGGTTCCTTGTGATAAATCATTGCAGTTTCTGTAGACTTGACTGATATATGCTTTGCAGAACAACCACCCAAGGCAGAGCTAGTTAATTTATATCAAATTCTAAAGATCACTTTTGAGAACAATCCAGCCAGAATCCATTGTTGCATGTGAAATCCCAATGTCTAGAGACTAATGAGGAGAGAAATATTTATCCCTGTCCCTTTAAGAAACAAGAGGGCTGAAGTTGCTCAATGAGCAGAAATTTATCCCAAGAAGCTTGTAGGTATTTGGAAGTTTGAGAAGTAGGTATTCATAGGAAATATTACAAATCTGATATTTCAAACCAATCAAAGTGAGGGAATGTTTCACACTTGAAAACAGGCCACCAACTTCTCACACCTGTCTCATTCGTTTAATTCCTTAAGGCCCTTTCCTTGAGGAAATTCTAAGGAGGGTCTAATGCATATCCTCCTCTAGGCCCTGGATCTTGCTTTTCACGTCAGTGATGTGGATGCTTGGAAAATATGGATTAATCTTTAAATTTCTGTTTCTTTTTATAAGGCAATGTCTCAGTAACTTCATAAGGA
Source organism: Glaucomys volans (assembly GCA_020662805.1). NCBI lineage: Eukaryota > Metazoa > Chordata > Mammalia > Rodentia > Sciuridae > Glaucomys > Glaucomys volans. The sequence goes on along the minus strand of JAJEJO010002962.1, from coordinate 43,536 downwards.
ACATTCTGCATACATGTATAGGGAAGAAGAAGAGGTGTTGGCTCTATGAACAAATGAATAATATTTCCTCAGAGAAAAAGGAATCCCAATTCAGCTTTCAAAATTCAATAGTTATATTTGCAGGAAGTCCTCTAAACATTCATTGCAGTGAGATTATTTGCAGAAAGTCCAATCCTTTGTACTGTCAGTCTGTCATGTCTCTTTAAACACTTTTACACTGGTTCTCAATCAACCAAGTAATGTCTAAATTGTTTACCAGTGCTTGTGGGATATGTGAGAAAAAGAGAGGAGACCTACAATATGCAGAGTGGATGGGGCTGGCATAGGAGTTTATTTTTTAATGGGGTTTAGTGTTCTCATTGTGAAGAAAAATGCAGGTTTTGTCTCTTCCCAGTGCTTGGAGCTGGGACTAGGTCAATTTTGGTCCCCAGGAATGGCTTGGCTATCATCCTAAATGTGCTGCACACATGGCATGCCATCACAGAAAGGTCATATGGCACATCATGCTTGCCATGTCAACCTTAACCTACTCAGGGCCTGCGTGCTTCCAGGTTACCACAAAGAAAATGTCTGGTCTTACTCTGGAGGTGGGAGGTAAGAGAAAGAAGGCAAGCACTAGGGGGCTTTTGTTGGCCACAATGGGATCCTATCATCTTAGCCCATGAGATGAGTTTTCAGAGTGTGTTGTGGGCAAATCCCCTCTGACTATGAGACATCTGACTCTATGCAAGATAAGGGAACCTGCTGAACCTAAAGAGAATGAAATAGTTACCTTGAGGTTGTGAGGTATTCTCCTGGGCCCTGCAGAACTCTTCATTTTCTGGAAATGGGGAATGTACTGCAGGCAATTCATCCCCACCAGGTGTAGTGGACTAGGGAGAAATGCAGTGTTGTCTGAGGGTGTATGGTTCAGCACAACTATTAAAGGGCCTAGGGGCATGACCCTATGAATAAACTCCTTTTAGACTGCACTTATCTGGAAAATTTCTGAGTCAGGATATTGGCCTAGTATCTTAGAGCCAGGCAAGAAGATGATTGATGACATTTCAAAGATGAGGAGCTTTCCAGATAGCTTGGTTGGTGTGGTGAAGTTTGAACTTGTAAGCATCACACCTACTCTCAGGTGATGCCACAATTTCAAGGAATGTCCCAACAAGAGATGTGAAATCTTGGAATTTTTATTTCTAAGTAGAAAGGAGGAGATGCTGAGCTCTGCAATGTAAAGTGAGGGGAGATAATCACTAATCATTTATGGTGGAGGCTAGCAAGTTTTTGGCAAATGAGGAGAAACTTTCCATGCTCACTGTATCAGTCATGCCCCATCACCTCTGCTGGTCCTTACATGTATGGTGAATTCAGAGATTATCTTGCTTTGATATTCAAAGGGACCCATCCACTCAATGTATAATGCAGAAATACTTTCACAATATATCTTCACTTAAGGTGTAATGCTATTGACCTGCCTATCACCTGTATGATCAAAGTCCCTCTGTCATAATTCCAATGACACCTTAACCAGGACATCCGACTTGCAAACTACAGGACAGTTTCAAAGATCCTGGGAGAGCAATCCTCCAAGAAGGTGACACTGAGTGAAGAAACAATGTCTGATGAGGACAGATAAACCTGAACCTTGTTAGATACATGGAATTCAGGTATATATTACCTTTGTGGCTCCTGAGTGATATTGGCAGAAGTTAATTTATGTATTGAGGGATAATTTATTAAGAGTCTGTAATAAATGATATCTCTATAAATGCAAAGAGAGAAAAATGAATAATTGAGGGTCTTGTGCAGCTGTGTTTTGTCTACATCTCTCTGTTTTCAAGTTGATATGTTGGTTGTGTTGGAAAACATTGAGGTGCAGAAGTCAACTTCTTTTGCATATGTACTGGAGTGAGCCCCAGAAGGCTTCTCCTTCACAAACACGAGTGCAGGTGATATTTTCACTGTCATTTCTTGCTGAAAGGGAGCAATAAGGCACCAATATATCCTAAAGCTGAATTTCAATCTGCAAAAAAGGAAAAGAATCTATTTTCGACTTTTGTGTTCATTTTCATCTTGTAGAACTTGCTGATTCAATACATGGGTCAGAATATTTAAGAGACTTTTATAAATTCTTGGGTTCTACCTGTTGTCTCATCTTTAGTAATACTGCTCGTAAGAAATTAAGGTCCCTGATGAAGCACTTGGGGCTGTTATCACTTCTACTTAATGAATGATACTCTCTTTTGAATGGACTTGCATATGAATGTGATATATAACCAACCATTTTGATTTCACTTGATTGAAAAATGAGGAAAGGTTGAGACCCTGAAGGTTAGGCATTCTCTGAAGAGGCTCTTTGTGGTAAATGATTGCAGGTTCTGTAAACCTGACTGATATATGCATTGCAGAAGAACAATGAAAGGCACAACCAACTAATTTCTATCAAAGTCTATAGATCACTTTTGAGTACAATCCAGTCAGCATCCATTGTTGCATGTCATATCCCAATGTTTAGGGACTAATGAGGAGAGAAAGATTTATCCCTGTCCCTTTAGGAGACAAGAGTGCTGTAGCTGCTCAATGAGCAGAAAATTATTCGAGGAAGCATGTAGGTATTTGGAAGTATGAGAAGTAGATATTCAAGGGAAATATTATAAACTCTGATTATGGGAACCAATTAAAGTGAGGAAATGTTTCATGCTTGAACAACAAGCCTTTAAAATCGCCAACTACTCACACTTGTCTCATTCTTTTCATTTCTTATGTCCATTTCCTTGAGGAAGTTCTATGCAGCAGGGCCTATTACATATCCTACTGTAAGACGTGGATCTTGCTTTTCTCCTTAGTTATGTGGGTGATTAAAAAATGTGGATTATCCTTAAAATTTCTGTTTTGTTTTATAAGGGAATGTCTCAGCAACTTTTCTAGACACATTCTGTATATTATAGGGAATGTGAAGAGGTGTTGGCTCACAACATCTATGAACCCACGAATAATATTTCCTCAGAGATAGAGGAATCCCAATTTGGTTTTCAAATGTCCAGTCAATATATTTGCTGTTTCCTCTTAGCATTCACTGTAGTGAGATTCTTTGGAAACAGTTCAATCCTTTATACTGTCAGTCCTTCATTTCTCTTCAAATGCTTTTACCCTGGTTTTCATTCCACTAAGAAATGCCTAAATTGTTTACCAGTGCTTGTAGGATATATGAGAAAAAGAGAGGAGAGCTACAGTATGCAGAGTGGACAAGACTGGCATGCAGGAGCTTCTTTTGTAATGGGCTTTACTGTTTTGACTTGTGGAGGAAAAGGCAGGTTTTGTATCCTCTCAGGGCTTGTAGCTGGGACTTCATCCTCTTTGGTCCCCAAGATTGTCTTGGCTGTCATCCTAGCTGTGCTGCACATATGGAATGATATCTAAGAAAGGTCATATGACAAATATGGCATCATGGCTGTCATGTCAACAGTAACCCACTCAGGGCCTGGCTGCTCCTGGGTTACCACAAAGAAAATGGTTGGCCATACTGTGGTGGGGGAGGCAAGAGGAAGAGGGCAAGTACCAATGAGCTTTTGTTAGCCACAATGGGATCCTAACATCTTATCCCATGAGATGAATTTTCAGGGTGTGTTGGGGGCACATTCCCTCTGGTGTTGAGACATTTGACTCTCTCCAAGATAAGAGAAACTGCTGAATATTAATAGAATGAAATAATGTCCTCAAGGGGTTGATGTGATCACTTAGGCACTGAAGGCATCATCATTTTCTGGAAATGGGAACTCCACTGCAGGCAAGTGTTTCCTACCAGGTGCAGTGGACTAGGGAGAGATTTGGTGTTGCCTGAGGATGAGTGGGTCACTACAACTATCACAGGACCCAGGGGCAATGCCCTATGAAGACAATCCTCATGATCTGCAATCACCTGGAACATTGCTGAGTCAGGAAGCTGGCCTATGATCTTAGAGCCACTCGAAATGATGAACGATGACATTTCAAAGATGTGGAGCATGCTGGATAGCTTGTTGGGTTCTGTGAAGTTTGACCTCGGAAACATCACACCAACTCTGGTGTGATGCCACAACTTTCATAGAATATCCCAACAGGAGACATCTGGAACCTTGGACTTTGTATTTCTAAGTAGAAATGGGGAGAGGCTGATCTCCCCACTGTAGAGAAGGTGCAATTAATCACTAATCAAGTATGAAAGATGCTAGCAAGGTGCTGGCAATCAAGGAGAGACATTCTATGCTCACTCTACCAGTCAGGACCCACCACCTTTGCTGTTCCTTACAAATATGGTGAACTCAGACATTGTTTTCCTAGGATTTTCCAAGGGGACTTTACACTCACCCTTGGAAACAGAAACAAATTCACAGTATGTATTCACTTAAGGTGTAAAGTTCATGACCTCCCTCTCACCTGCCTGAATAAAGGCCCCCTGGCATAATTCCAAGGACACCTTAAAAAGACACACCTTGATTCTTACTACAGGTCAGTGTCACAGACACTGGCACAGTGATCCTAATAGAAGGTGATACAGAGGAATGAACATGTGACTGATGAGAAGAGGATGAATCTGGCCCTGGGATAATAAAGGTGCTTCAGGCTTTACATGACTTCTGTGGCTCATGAATGATAACAGCAGAAGCTAATTCATGTATTCAGGGACAATTCATTCAAGCCATTAATAAATCATATCTATAAATTGCAAAGTACAAAAAAATGAATAAATGATGGCCATGGGCATCTGTCTTTGCCTACATCTCTCTGTTTTCAAGTTGATATTTTGGTTGTGTTGGAAAACTTTGAGTTGTAAAAATCGAATTCTTTTGCAGAGAGACTGAACTGCCACCCAGAAAGCTTTTCCTTCAAAAACACTAGTGCAGGTGATACTTTCACTGTGATTTATTGAGGAAAGGCAAACATAGAGCCCCAATATGTTTTATACACAAACATCAAAATGCAGAAATGGAAAAGAATCAATTTTAGAAACTGTTGCACATTTTCATATTGTAGAATTTGCTGATTCAATACATGGTCAAGCATATTAAGGAGATCTTTATAACTTCTCAGATCCTAAGAGTGGTCTCTTCTTTAATAATACTGCCATTTAAGAAATCCAGGTCTATGGGGAAGCACTTGGAGCTGTTATCATTTCCTCTTATTGAATTATCTCTTTTGAATGGGCTTGTAATTGTATCTGATACTAATCCAACCATTTTATTTCACTTGATTGAACAAATGAAGAAAAGTTGAGACCATGAAGGTTAGGTATGCTCTCAGGAGGCTCTTTGTGTTAATAGACTGCAGTTTCTGTAGGCCTGACTGATATGTTCTTGCAGAAAAATGACCCAAGGCACAGCCAAATAATTTCTATCAAATTCTGTAGATCACATTTCAGAACGATCCTGCCAGTATCCATTGTTGCATGTCAAATCCCAATGTCTAGGGAATAATGAGGAGAGAAAGATTTATCCCTGTACATTTAAGATAAAAGAGGGTTGTAGCTGTTCAATGAGCAGAAAGTTCTCTAAGGACGCATGTAGGTATTTGGAAGTAGGAGAAAGGTATTCCTAAGAAACATTATAAACTCTGATTTTGGGACCAATTAAAGTGAGGGAATATTTCACATTGAATACCAGGTCTTTAAAATCGCCAACTACTCACACTTGTCTCATTCTTTTCATTATTTAAGGCCATTACCTTGAGGAAATTCTAAGCAGCAGGGCCTAATGCATACCCTACTGTAAGTCTTGGATCTTGCTTTTAACCTCAGTTATGGTGCATGGAAAATGTGGATTATCCTTAAAATTTCTGTTCCTTTTTATAAGGGAATATCTCAGGGAATAACTTCACAAGGCACAGTCTTTATCCATGTGTAGGGAATGGGAAGAGTTGTTGGCTCACAACATCTTTGAACCCATGAATATTATTTCCTCAGAGAAAGAGGAATACCAATTCAGGTCTCAAAAGTCCAGTAGTTATATATTCAGGAATTCCTCTAAGCATACTTGCAGTGAGGTTAATTGCAGATATTCCAAACTTTTGTACTGTCAGTTCATCATTTCTCTTCAACAGTTTTACCCTGATTTTCATCCCACCAAGAAATGTCTAACTTGTTTACCAGTGCTTATGGGATATGTGAGAAAAAGAGAGGAGAGCTACAGTATGCAGAGTGGATGGGGCTGGTATGCAGGAGTTTCTTTGTAATGAGGTTTAGTGTTCTGACTTGTGAAGGAAACTGCAGGTTTTGTCTCTTCCAAGGGCTTGCTGCTGGGACTAGGTTAAATTTGGTCCCCATGAGTGGCTTGGCTAAAATCCTAAATGTGCTGCACATATGACCTGCCATCATAGAAAGGCCATATGACACAAAATGGCATGATGGTTGTTATGTCAACCATAACCTTGTCACATCCTGGCTGCTCCTGAATTACCATCAAGACAATTACTGGTCCTATTGAGGTGGTGGATGTAAGAGAAAGAAGGCAATTACTGTGGGTCTTTTGTTGGCCACAATGGGATCTACCCTCTTAGCCTATGATGTGAGTTATCAGGATGTGTTGTGGGCACAGCCACCCTGGCTTTGCGATATCTGATTCTATCCAAGATAAGAGACCCTACTGATCCTTAATAGGATGAAATAATATCCTCAAGGGTGTGAGTTGTTCACTTGGACCCTGCAGACATCATCCTTTTCTGGAAATGGGGACTCCACTGCAGGCAATTGTTTCCCACCAGGTGTAGTGCACTAGGGAGAGATGCAGTGTTTCATGAGGATGAATGGGTCACCACGACTAGCCCATGCTCAGGGGGTGTGGCCATATGAGGACACTCTTCATGGTCTGCACTCACTCGAACATTGTTGAGTCAGAAAGCTGACCTAGGGTCTTAGTTCCACTCAACATGATGACTGATGACAATTCAGAGAAGAGGAGCTTGCCAGAGAGCTCCGTTTGTTCTGTGAAGTTTGAACTTAAAAATATCACACCCATTCTGGTGTAGTCTTTAAAGTAATGTCCCAACAGGAGAGAGCTGGAATCTGTTTCTAAGTAGAAATGAGGAGATGCTGAGCTCCCCAATGTAGAGAAGTGGGAGATAATCACTAACAATTATGATGGAGGCTAGCAAGATGATGGCAATCGAGGAGAGACATTCTTTGCTCACTCCACAAGTCATGACCCACCACCTCTGCTGTGCCTTAAAATTATGGGGCACTCAGACATTGTCTTGCTATTATTTTCCAAGGGGCACATCTACTCAACCTTTTATGCAGAAATACCTTCACAATAAGTCTTCACTTATGGTGTATTGCTCTTGACCTGCATATCACCTGTCTGATCAAAGTCTCTCTGACATAATTTCAATGGAACCATAACCATCACCTCCTACAAGCATGCAACAGGACAGTTTCATGGATCCTGGGACAACAATCCTCCAAGTAAGTGACACTGAGTGAAGTAATAGTGTCTGATGAGTACAGAAGAACCTGGACCTCAAAAGATAATGGAATTCAGGCTTATATAACCCCTGTTGCTCCTGAATGATATCAGTGGGAGATAATTTATGCATTCAGTGCCAAATAATAAGAGTCTTTAATAAATGGTATCTCTACAAATGCAAGGAGAGAAAACTGAATAATTGATGGTCATGTGTGTCAGTTCAAATTGGGCGGCTACAGGGGGAGGGAGCATGGTCACCTAGCAACACCTGTGCCAGAAGTGACCAATGAGGCAGACCTGCTGACCCTGACATCCACTTTGGGTCCACCTTTTCCTGGGCAGGACCTCTGATCCCTTTCCTCTGTGTAAAATCCCTGAGCAGCCAAAGCCACGTGAGATTTCTTCTGGCTCTCCCTCTCAGACTTTCACCTCCGGGGGGGCTGGGAACTTCCCCCAGGACACAGATTCCAATAAATCTCAAGCCACTACTTTTGTCTGACTCTCGTGAACCACTTGGTGAGCTTACTCCTTTTGTCCACCCACTGCCTTTGCGAGCTTTACGCATTGCCCTTTCAGGGGCTTTACAATGTGCAGCTATGTTTTACCTACATCTCTCTGTATTCAAGTTGATATTTTGGTTTGGTGGAAAAGTTTGAGGTGCAGAAGTCAACTTTTTTTGCTGATATACTGGACTGCTTGCCAAAACGCTTCTGCACAAAGGTGAGTGCAGGTGGTATTTTCACTGCCCTTTCTTGCTGAAAGACAAAAATAGAGCACCAATATATTCTAAAGATGAAGTTCAAACTGCAGAAAAGGGAAAGAATAGATTTTAAACACTGGTGCACATTTTTATCTTGTATAACTCTCTGATTCAATACACTTGCTACCTTATTAAATAGACTTTTATAACATCTCCCTTCCTAAGAGTTGTCTCATCTTATAGGAAGACTGCCTCTTAAGAAATCCAGGTCTCTGTGGAAGCACTTGGGGGTTTTACCATTTCTCCTTACTCAATATTCTCTTTTTAAAGGGCTTGCAATTATATCTGATATTTGTCCAAGTATTTTGTGTTCACTTGATTGAACAGATTAGGAAATGTTGAAATCCTGAATATTATGCATGCTCTGAAGAGGCTCCATGAGCTAAATGACTGCAGGTTCTGTAGACCTGACTGAAATATCCATTACAGAAAAACAGCCCATATCACAGTCAACTAAATGCTATCAAATTCAGTAGATCACTTTCAGAACAATCCAGCCAGCATCCATTGTTGCATGTCAAATCCTAATGTCTAGGGACTAATGAGGAGAGAAAATTTCATCCCTGTCCCTTTTAGAGACAAGAGTCTATGGCTGCTTAGTGAGCAGAAAATTATCTGAGGAAGCATGTATTTATTTGGAAGTAGAGGAAGTAGGTATTTATTGGAAATATTATAAACTCTGATCTTTGGGACCAATTAAAGTGAGGAAAGTTTACATACTTGTGCAACAGGCCTTTAAAATTGTGAACTACTCACACATCTCTCATCCATTTCATTCCTTACGGCCATTTCCTTGTGGAAATTCTAAGCAGCAGGGCCTATTGCATATCCTACTGTAGGTCCTGGATATTGCTTTTCACTTCAGTTAAGTGGGTGCTTGGGAAATATGAATAATCCTTAATATTTCTGTTTCTTTTTATAAGGAAAAGTATCAGCAACTTCACAAGGCACAGTCTGTACACAATGTATAGGGAAGGGGAAGAGGAGAGGTGTTGGCTCACAGCATCTATGAAACTATGAATACTATTTCCTTAGAGAAAAAGGAGTTTCAATTCATTTTTTATATGTCCAGTAGCTGTACTTCAGGAATTTCTCTTACAATTCTTGACAGTGAGATATTTTGAAGAAAGTCCAATTCTTTGTATTGTCAGATTTTCATTTCTCTTCAAATGCTTTTGCCCTGGTTTTCATCCCACCAAGTAATGTGTAAATTGTTTACCAGTGCTTGTGGGATATGTGAGAAAGCTACAGTATGCAGAGTGTATGGGGGTGGTATGTGGAATTTCTTTTTTTAACAAGGTTTAGTGTTCTGACTTGTGGAGGAAAATGAAGATTTTGTCCATTCCCAGGGCTTGGTCCTGAGACTTGGTCAAATTTGGTCCCTATGAATGTCATTGCTCTAATCTTAGCTGTGCTGCACAAATGGCCATCACAGAAAGGCCATATGTAACACAACGGCACCATGGCTGCCTTGTCTACTGTAACCTCTTCAGGCCCTGGCTGCTCCTGTGTTACCATCAAGAGAATGCATGGCCCTATTCTGGTAGTGGGAAGTAAGGGGAGGAAGGCAAATACCAGGGGTCTTTTCTTGGCCACAATTGGATCCTACCCTCTTAGCCCATGACATGAAGTATCAGGTTGTGCTGTGGACAAAGTCCCATGACATTGAGACATCTGACTCTATCCAAGATAAGGGAACTTGCTGAATCCTATTAGGATGAAATAATGCCCTCAAGGGAGTTATGTGTTTACTTGGGCCCTGCAGGTATCATCATTTTCTAGATATGGAGACTCCACAGCAGGGAATTGTTACCCACCAGGTGTAGTGGACTAGGGAGCAATTCAGTGTTGCCCAAGGATGAGTGGGTCACCACAACTATCACAGGCCAAGGGACATGGCCCTATGACAAGATTCCTTGTGGTCTGCACATCTGGAAGACTGTTGAGTCAGGAAACTAGACTACGGCCTTAGCAGCCGCTTGACATATTGGCAGATGAGAGTTCAGAGAAGAGAAGCATAATGGAAAGCTTGGTGAGTTCTGTGAAGTATGAACTTTGAAACAACACACCAACTCTCGAATTATGCTACAACTTTCAAGGAATGTCCCAATGGGACACAGCTGAAATCATTGAATTATGATTTCTAGGTAGATGTGAGCAGATACTGAGCACAAAAATGTTGAGATAAAGTAGTTAAGCACTCATCAATAATGAAGGAGGCTAGCAAGTTGTTGGCAATCAAGGAGAGATATTCTATGCTCACTTCACCAGTCAGGTGCCACCACCTCTTCTGTTCCTTACATTTGTGGTGGACTCAGACATCATCTATGATTCTCCAAGAGGCCCTTCACTCAGCCTTTGACACAGAAACTCATTCAGAATGTATCCTCATTTAGGGTGTAATTCTTTTGACCTATGTATTCCCTGTTTGAAAAACAGCTCTCTGTCACATTTCCAAGAACACCTTAAACAGCAGCTCCTCGATGCAAGCTACAGTTCAGTGTCACAGACACTTACACAAAGATCTTCCATGAATGTGATACTGAGGGATGGAACATGGGCCTGAAAAGACAGAATGAATCTGGACCTCGAATAATAAAGGGAATTCAGGCTTTACATAAATTTTGTAGCTCTTTAATTATATCAGAGGAAGTTAATTGATGCATTCATTTCTGATTCATGCAAGCAAAAACTGAATAAATGATGGCCATGTGCAGCTGTGTTTTGTCTACATCTTTCTTTTCTCAAGTTGATATTTTGGTTGTGTTGGAAAACATTGTGTAGAAGTTGACTTCTTTTGCACATATCCTGGAGTGCACCCACGAAAACACTAATGCACCTTCACAAACACTAGTGCTACTGCAGGTGATATTTTCAAAGTCAATTCTTATGGAAAGGCAACAATTAAGCCCCAATGTTTTAAATCTGAACTTCAAAATGCAAAAATTGAAAAGAATTTATTTTAGACCCTGGTGCACATTTTCATCTTGTAGTTCTTACTGATTCAATACATGGGCCAGCATACTAAAGAGACCCTTACAACTTCTGGGTTACTAAGATTCATCTCACCTTTAGAAGGATCTATGTGGTAAATGACTGCAGGTCTGCAGACTTGACTGGGATATGCTTTGCAGAAAAAAATACCCAAGGCACAGCCAACTAATTTCTATCAAATTCTGTGTATCACTTTTGAGACCAATCCAACCAGCATCCATTGGTGCATGTGAAATCCCAATGTCTAGGGACTAATGAGGAGAGAAAAATTTATCCCTGTCCCTTTAAGGAACGAGAGTGCTGTAGCTGCTCAATATGCTGAAATTATTCAAGGAAGCTTGTAGGTATTTGGAAGTATGAGAAGATGGGATTCTTGGGAAATATTACATACTCTGATCTTTGGGACAAATTAAAGTGAGGGAAGGTTAAATACTTGAACAACAGGCCTTTAAAATTGCCAACTACTCACGCCTGTTTTTCCTTTTCATTTCTTATGGCCATTTCCTTGATGAAATTCTAAGCAGCAGGACCTATTGCATATCCTACTCTAGGACCTGAATCTTGTTTTTCATCTCAGTTATGTGGGTGATTGGAAAATGTGGATTATCCTTAAAATTTCTGTTTCTTTTTATAAGGGAATGAATGTCTCAGCAACTTCACAAGGCATAGTTTGTATATGCGTATAGGGAATGGGAAGAGGTGTTAGCTCACAGCATCTATGAATCGATGAATAATATTTCCTCCAAGACAGAGGAATCTCAATTCAGTTTTCAAATGTTCAGTTGTCATTTGCAGTAATTGCTCTTAGGATTCTCTGTAGTGAGATTATTTGCAGAAAGTCCAATCTTTTGTACTGTCATTCCATCTTTTCTCTTCAAACGGTTTTACCCTGGTTTTCATCCCACCAAGATATGTCTAAATTGTTTACTAGTGTTTGTCAGATATGTGATAAAAGAAAGGAGAGTTACAGTATGCAGAGTGGCCAGGGCTGGCATGCAGGTGTTTCTTGTGTATTGGAGTTTTGTGCTCTGACTTTTGGAAGAAAATGCAGGTTTTATCTCTTCCCAGGGCTTGGAGCTTGGGGTAGGTCAACTTTTGTCCCCTTGAATGTCTTGGCTGCCATCCTAGCTGTGCTGCACATATGGCCTGCTATCTAAGAAAGGCCATATGACACACAATGGCATCATGGTTGCCATATCAACCATAACCCCCTCATGTAATAGCGCTCCTGGCTCACCATCAAGAAAATGGCTGGTCTTACTGTGCTGGGGGAGGCAAGATGAGAGGGCAAGTGCTAATGAGCTTCTGTTTGTCAGTGGGATTCTAAAGTATTAGCCCATGAGATGAGTTTTCAGAGTGTCTGTGGGCACAGCCCCTCTGACTATGAAACATCTGACTCTATCCATGATATGGGACACTGCTGAATCTTAATAGAATGAAATAATACCCCCAAGGATGTGAGGTGTTCACTTGGGCCCTGCAGGCATCATCATTTTCTGGACTAGGGACTCCACTGCAGAATATTTTTCCCCACCAGTTGTATTGGACTGGGTATAGATGCAATGTTCCCTGAGGATGAGTGCATCACCACAACTATCACAGTCCCCATGGGCATGGCCCTATGAAGATGCCAGGGTCCAGCCTTAGCACAAGGGTTGTGGTGGTCTCTGGTGTGTGGAATGGAGTTGGCAAGGTGGAGGACAAAGAAACACAGACTCAGTGAACTAAGGCTAAGTTCTGTTCTAACTTCAATTTTTCTACAAATCATTTTATATGCTCTCTTCTAGTTTGAGTACAATATCTTGAGGCCACACAAAAGGAAACTGATGCAAACTACAAAACAATAGGCAAAACATGTTAGCAGATTAAATATTCAGAATTCATATTCAACTCTTCATAATGTTTTTAAATACTCTTCTATATAATCTTTAACTAGTTCTACTTTATATATTACTGGGAATATCATGCATAGAAGCCATGAACAACATATAAGCTTACACCATGTGGTTGATAATTAGTTTAATAGGAGCAAGAAGCCAAATGAAGTTGTCAAAGCTTGTAGGTCAGCTCTTCATCCAGGGTCAATTTGATTGAAGACATAGCTGTGATGGAGTTCTCCTTCTGCAAGGATGGCCCACAGTGCCTGATCAATCAATCTGAGATCTACAAGGGAGCTTCTGAAACCGGTGGAAACACACAAGCATATCCGTCACCTGATACTAAAAGACATCATGTCTTTTCTATTGACCTGTAAGTAAATATTTCCATTTAGCTACAAGTTTAGGCTAAGGACTTTTGTGCCAGTGTTTCATCATTGGTGTCAAATCTGTAGAGTCAGAGTTAAATGACTGATGACAAACAAAGCATGTTGTATAATGTGATGAGGAGAGCTATACTCTAATTCCCCTTTCTTTGATTTTGATATTTATGTTTTTAAAGTTTGATGTGCTCTTCCTACAATTGCTTGTTACTGAGGATTATAAGATATTCCTGTAGAATGAGAAACTTGAAATGTATCACATAATTTTTTAAAGGCTTTAGATGTATAAGCAGGTTCATTCTCAGTTTTAATTTTAGCGCGCAAACCTAGAGAGGTAAAACACAAAAATAAGTGTTGAGAAAAATCTTTGTAAGCTTCTGTTCTTGCAGAAGCAATAATGACATGTAAGTGTCAACAGTTACATGAACAAATGATAACTTTTCAAATTTAGGTATGTGAGTAACATCAATTTGTCACAATTTATTAAGTTGTAATCCACGGGGTTTATGCCCAAATGTTACTATGAATGAGAAATGTGAAAGTGTGGCTATCTCAATGGCTGGAAACAAATTAACTATATATTGTGAATCTGTCTATAAATTAAAAGGCTGAGACATGTTTTAAAATAATAACAGCAACAATTTCAGGTTTTGGGGCTGTTGTTTTAATTGTAAATTCAAAAATAGGAGGTAATTAGTCAGTTATAAACAACTTTGCCAATAGATGAACCATCTGTTAAAAACCACAAGAGCAGTTTTGGGTAATGGTGTACTAGCTGTTTTTAAAGGAAAACTTAATTCTGTTTGGTTAATAAAATGTAGAAGTGGATGATTAGATAGATGAAACAATATTTGAATAACCATGAAAAACAATAGCCCATTGACAAAATTGTAAGTATTGCTCCTTTGTATATGGAATAAAAATTGAATATATTTGAATTTAAATAATTTTTGGCTCTTGCATATAGCCTTAATTATTAACAAGGCAATCTGTGAAGGATAAGAAAGAACAATTTTTTTTAACGTAGCAGGCCAGTTTAATCATTTTATTGGTGAATTTTTTCAGAGACAGCTACTAGGAGTATAAGTGCTTTTAATACAAGAAATGACCAAGGCTTTTCAAAATCAATTTGTTGTGATTGATGAGTTTGAATAGCTTCTTCTACTTTAATTAATGCCTGTTTACCAGTTTCTGTTAACTGTCTGGGAGAGTACGGATTAGCCTCTCCTTTTAATATATCAAATTAAGGTTTTAAATTAGCAGCAGTAATTTTTAAATATGGTCTTATCCAATTTATATCTCCTAATAATTTTTTAAATCATTTAAAGTACACATCAGATCTTTTTATAAATTTTAAGCAGTTACTTCTTGGGTCTTAACAATACATTCTAGGGCTGGGGATATAGCTCAGCTCTGTAGAATGCTTGCCTTATAAGCACAAGGCCCTCAGTTCAATCCCTGGCACCACAAAAGAAAAATACATCCTAGATAGTTATAAGGAGGATATAACTGAATTTTTTCAAGTGTCACTAAAAGTCCCCATGATGACAGTTGTTCTATTAATATTTTAAGTATAATTTGTAAAGTGTCAAAGGAAGAATGAGCTAAAAGAACATAATCCACATGATGAATTAAATGTAGTTTAGGATATTTTTTCTTTATAGTCTTTATGGCCTGGCCAACAAATTTTTGACATAAAGTAGAACTATTTTTCATGCCTTGAGGTAAAACTTTCCACTGATATCTTTGGCAAGGATGTTATAAATTTGGATAAGATAGGTTAAAAGCAAACCTTTTACAATCATGTTGTGCCAAAGGAATAGTAAAGAAACAATCCTGTAAGTATATTACTACAATATGAGACCCTTTAGGGATTGCGACCAGAGAGGGAAGCCCAGGATGTAAGGAATCCAGAGTTTTCATGGTGTCTTTAATAGCTCTCAAGTCCTGTATAACCATGAAAAGATAGTTGTTGTTTGACCATAATTGTATGAAATTCAATTATTAAGACTAAGTGTTTTAAAGAATAAAAATTAACAGCCATAATGTTAAGAGTAAATTAGTGTTCTTAAAAAATCTTTTTTATTTTAACATGTAGTTTAAATTCTGGTTTAAATGAGCACATTAATATTTAACCTTGTGGAAAAACCTTAATTAGTTTTTAATTTATTGTCTCATATACATACAACTAACTTAGTTACGCACAAACTTGTTGAAATTTGTCCTTTACTTTCACACAGACTTTCTTAGCACTTATTTAGATCTTCCTGTATTTTATCATAAAGACTATTTTACCTGGAAACATTTTTTTCTTTTATTGATTATATTTCCACACTTAGAGTCTTCTATTTTCCCCTCCCTGTTGACTCCTTTCTGTTCAGATTCTGAAACAACTCTTATGAAATTACTGAATTTAGATAAATTACTACATTTTATTAAGATAAAATATTTTATGTTATTTATAGTACTTTAATTAAAGCAGAGTTGAAACTTTGGATCCTTATGTATATAGAATTGTACCTGTTAGAACTTCATTTTTACTTACCTTGTTTTAATGATGATAGAAAGTAATTTAAAACCCTTTTAATTTATTAATCTATGAAAGCACCAATAATGTTTAAGTATATTACCCCATGGAATTTAAGGAGATATGAGCACTAAATGTTATTTAACAATTAGCATTTTTATTTCTAAAATTAACCAGATGTCTCCAACACATTTGATTAATTTTGTATATATTAAGTCTACTTTACTTATTTTACTGTATAAATCAAGATATCAGATAAGTGTATTGAACATATTTGCTATATCCTGTTGAAGAAAAGTCCTAGAAAAAATTGGCTAGTATCAATTAACATTTTATAGACAACATTTTATTAGTCTGACCACCTGGAGACTTGTGAATTAATTATAAAGACAACTGATTTACACTTGTTTACCCAATTTAAATTGAACGTTTTTAAATCACTTGAATTAAAGACTTGTGGATCCATTTTTTAATTTTAATTTTTGAGAACCCTTTATCTCAATTTGATATCATGTACATAGTTTTTGGACACACTAGACAAGACACACAATATACACAACACACATACACACCAAAAAAACTTGCAATTTTTTGTATATGAATCTCCATTGCAATGTTATAAATCAAAAATAAGTTGAGTTGAAAATAAGAGCTAATCAAAAAACATTAATCTAATTAATGTGAAATTATGAGCTCAAACAATATAACATTTAAGAAAAACAAAAAGTCAAAGGAGAAAAAATGATAATGGCCATTAATTATTTTAGTAAATATAGCATTAGAGAGTGAGAAAGAGAAAGAAAGAGAAAGAGAGAACGAGAGTCTTAAAACCATTTTTCTGTGTTGCAGCTCAAGAAGGTTTAAAATGGACACATTTTGTTTCAATCTAAGATTGATTGTTTCTCTGAATGAATTGCAAAGGGAAAAATCATCTGCTGGAACATGCTCAGCCCCATGATGTTCATTGTAGACTTGCATCTCTTCACCTAACCTTTTCCAAGGAGCTAAATTAAGACTCCTTTGTTGGGGAAACAAAGGGGAACATTTTGTAGAAAATGAAGAAACCTTCTCTGTTGGGGTTCAATCTGTGGGTTTTTGTCCCTTCTGGAGGGGGTAAGGCAGATGAGGTAACCAATGCCCTCAGGAGGGTAAGTTCCAGACCAGTCTCAAATTTATTAAGGATTTACAGCACTTTTATACACCAGGGGAGTCCGAGAACAAAGCACAGGTAGTGTTAACATGATAGTCTATATGGATGGTCCAGTCAGGAGTCACACAGTTTACCAAAGGGTGGAGGGAGAAATGAGTAGATTGAAGTTCACCTGTGACATATATCCACAGGCAAGTCAGGCCACTTGGGAGTGTTCTCTGGCAAGCATGTGAAATCCTGTGTGTTCCATCAAAGGAATTTTGCCTTTCCACAGCCTTTTGGAGCACATGCCTCAGTGGCTTTTCTCTGCATCCCCATTTTTCTCAACTGCAATAAAGTCACAGGAATTCTCCTTTATTTAAGTGACTGCTTGATTCTATCAACACAGAGAGCTGTTTCTTAACTCTCAGTATGGCCCATGCTTCTCAAATGTAGTTCTGAGATTATCTGTCCTTCCTCACTAAGCCTTCTCTACGGGGGGGTCTGCAGCACCCTAGGCAAAATTTTATCCCTATCCCATGGAATATAATCACTGACTAGTGCCTCATGTCTGGGCACCATCTGCCAGGGTCGAGCCCAAGCATAAGAGTCATGGTTGTCTCTGGTGAGTGGGATGGCATCGCTGAGGTGGAGAACAAAGCAACACACACTTATTGAACTGAGGCTAGGTTCTGTTCTAACTTTATTTTTCTGCACACCATTTTTATATGTTAACTTCTAGCTCAAGTGCAATATCTTCAGGCCACACAAAAGGAAACTGATGCAAAGTACAAGACAATAGGCAATATGAATTAACAGATTAAATATTATCAAGTCTTCATAATGTTTTTAAGTACTCTTCTCTATAATCTTTAACTAGTTCTACTTTATATATTACTGGGAACATCATGCACAGTAGTCATTTCTATGAACATATAAGCTTACATTATGAGGTTAATAATTAGTTTAATAAGAACAATAGTTCTTGCTAGATTACACTTCCTGTTTTTACCCAGTAAGCATTAGCCTGACTTGTCCAAGAAAACTCTTCAGAGCAACTAAGCAAACACCAGTGTTTTAAGTATTTTAAATATTTTTAAAAAGGGGAGATGAGCTTTTCATGTACATTTTTCATTATAATATTCTTAATGCCAACCAAAGTGTATTCTGCCATTGGGAGAAAAAGGGGGGTCTAAATCTAAGGGTTCAGAAGCTGGTTTCCTAGGAGGACACCATAGTTTTCTATTAACCAAATGAGAATTACCAAATGATGTCTGAATTTTTGGGACTATTGTTCTAGCCTTCACAACTTTGTAAGTGATGGGTTTGTCTGGAGTTAAGGTGGAAACAATGTGTTTTTCTGCCCTAGGTCATCTGGGAGTAGAACCCAAATGCCCTCCCATTTTTCATAAGTTGCTGGAAATGAACATAGAATTCTTTCCTAGTTAGACTTTTATCACCCCAGAACAAGGAACTTTCTTCATTATATTCATTATGATTAGCTGTTTAATTCTTGTGTTCTAAATCCCTTAACATGCTAGAATTCTCAGAAATACAATATAATAATATACCTAAGCAATGGCAAATTAAACAAGACAACAGGAAACAGTGGCCCCAATTCCTAGAAAGATGAGACCTTGTAAAAAAACTTTATGGCTCAGTGGAATCCTTGTCAAGCACTGAGGGAATTGAAGAGAGCTCAGCATAAAGGCACTCCTACTGGTGTGCACTCATCAGGAAATTTGCTGAGTCAAGAAACTGGCCTAGAACCTTGGCAGCCACTTGACATATTGGCAAATGAGAGATCAGAGAAGAGAAGCATACTAGAGAGGTTGGTGGGTTCTGTGAAGTATGAACTGGAAAATATCACACCAACTCTGGTATGATGCCATATGTTTCAAGGATTGTCCCAATGAGACACAGATGGAATATTTGAATTACAATTTCTAAGTAGTAGTGAGAAAATGCTGAGCACCAAAATGTCAAGATGAAGGAGGTAAGCACTAATCAATAATGAACGAGACTAATAAGCTGTTGGCAATCAAGGAGAGACATTCTATGCTCACTCCACCAGTCAGGTGCCACCACCTCTTCTATT
>JAJEJO010002962.1:0-24334 GCA_020662805.1 Glaucomys volans | reverse complement strand
TGACTGTTACCATTTCAACTTACTGAATAATCTTTGTTGAATGGGCTTGCAATAAAGTCTGATACTTATCAAATCATGTCATGTTCACCTGATTGAACAGAGGAGGAAATGTTGAGATTATGAAGGTTAGGCATGATATGAAGAGGCTCCTTGTGGTAAATTACTGCAAGTTCTGTAGACCTGACTGTGATATGCTTTGCAGAAAAACCACACAATGTACAGCCAAATAATTTCTATCAAATTCTGTAGACCACTTTTGAGAGAAATCTAGCTAGCATCCATTGTTTCATGTCAAATCCCAATGTCCAGGGACTAATGAGGAGAGAAAAATTTATCCCTGTCCCATTAAGAAACAAGAGTGCTCTATTGGCTCATTAAGCAGAAAATTATCCCAGAAAGTATGTTGGTATTTGGATTTAGAAGAAGTAGCTATTCATAGAAAATATTATAAACTTTGAACTTTGGAACCCATTAAATTGAGGCAATCTTTCACATCTGAGCACCAATCCTTTAAAATCAAAATCTATTCACACCTCTGTCTTTGTTTTCATTTTTAAGTGTCTTTTCCTTAAGGAAATTCTAAACAGCAGGGCATAATGCAAATCCTACTGGAGATAGTGTACCTTGCTTTTCACCCCAATTATGTGGGGACCTGGTATATGTGGATTATTGGGACAATTTCTTTTTCTCTTAATAAGGGAATGTCTCAACAATTGCACAAGGCACAGTCTGTATACGTGTATAGGGGATGGGAAGAGGTGTTGGCTCACAGTTTCTAAAACCCATGAAAAATATTTGCTCACACAAACTGAAATTGCCATTCAGTTGTCAAAGTTCCAGTTGTTAAATTTGCAGAAATTCCTCTCAGTATTCTTAGCAATGAGGTTATTTGGAGAAAATCCACTCCTTTGATCTGTCAATAATTCATTTCTCTTCAAAATGCGTTTACTCTGGTTCTCATCCCACGCAAAAATGCCTAAATTGTTTACCAGTGCTTGTGCAACATGAGAGAAAAGAGAGGTGTGCTAGAGTATGCAGAGTGGAAAGGACTGGTATGTGAGAGTTTCTTTTGTAATGTGGTTTTGTGTTCTGGCTTGTGTAGGAAAATGGAGGTTTTGAAACTTCTCAGGGCTTGGTGCTGGGTCTTGGTCAGTTTTGGTCCCCATGGATAACTTGGATGGCATCCTAGCTGTGCTGCACATATGGCCTGCCATTACAGAAAGTGAAAATGACACACAATGGCATCATGGTTGCCATGTCAGCCATAACCCTCTCATGCCCTTGCTGCAGCTCGGTTACCATCAAGAAAATGACTGGCCCTACTAGGTTGATGAGAGAAAAGAGGAAAAAGGCAAGTTCCCTCAAAGGGTTACTAATATCTTAGTCCATGAGAATAGGGTTCAGGGTGTGTTGTAGGCACAGACCCTCTGGCTTTGAGACATTTGATTTCATCCAAGATAAGGGACCCATCGGAATGCAGTAGGATGAAATAGCATCCATGTCAGTGAGGAGGTGATGTGTTCAATTGCATGCAGCAGGCATAATGATTTTCTGGAAATGGGGATTCCACTGCAGGCAAGACTTCCCCACAAGGTGTAGTGAAGGAGAGAGTGATGCATGACAATCACAGGCCTCACTTGCATCGCCCTATGAGGACACTCCTCATGGTCTACACTCACCCAGAACATTGCTGAGTCAGGAAACTGATCTAGGCTGTTAAATCCACTCAAAATTATGACCAATGACATTTCAGAGAAGTGCACGCTGGATAGCTCAGTGGGCTTTTTGAATTTTGAACAGGGAAGCATCATACAAACTCCGGCGTGATGCCACAACTTTCAAGGAATGTCCTAACAGGACACAGATGGAACCTTGGAAGCATTTCTAAGTAGAAGGGAGTAGATGCTGAGCTCCCAAATGCAAGAAGGGGGACTTAGTCACTAATCAATTATAAAGGCGTCTAACAAGTTGCTGGCAATTGAGGGGAGACATTCTATGCTCACTCCAACATTCAGGTGCCACCACCTCTTCTGCTCCTTACAATTAGGGTGAACTCAGACATTTTCTTGCTATGATTTTCCAAGGACCCTTCCACTCACCCTTTGATACAGAAACACCTTGAGAATGTGTCTTCTTTTAGAGTGTAATTCTCTTGATCTCCCTATTACCTACCTGAACAAAGGCCCTCTGATGTACTTCCAAGGACACTTTAATGAGCAGCTCCTAGAAGCACACTACTGGTCAGTGTCACAGAAACTGGCACAATGATCCTCCTAGAATGTGATATAGAGGTATTAAACATGAGTCTGATAAGGACAAGATGAATCTGGATCTAAAATAACAAAGGGACGTCAGGTTTTACATAACTTCTGTTGGTCCTGAACGATATTAGCAGAAGTTAATTTGTGTATTCAGTGCCAAATATTCAAGTCTTTAATAGATGATATCTATAAATTGCAAAGCAAAAAAATCTGAATAAACAATGACCACGTGAAGCTGTGTTTTGTCTACATCTCTCTGTTCTCACATTGACATTTTGGTTGAGGTGGAAAAAATTGAGGTATAGAAGTAGACTTCTTTTGCAGAGCGACTGGAGTGCATCCCAGAAAGCTTTTCCTTTGCAAACCCTACATCAGATGATATTTTAAAATCATTTTTAGCTGAATGGCAACAATAAAGCCCCAACATGCTCTAAACCTATAGTTCAAAATGCAAGACTGAAAAAGAATTGATTTTAGACCTTGGTGCACATTTTTGTCTTATAGAAATTGTTGATTCAATAAACAGGCTAGCATATTAAAGAGAGGTTTATAACTGCTGGATTTCTAAGAGTGGTCTCATCTTTAGTGATACTGCCTCTTAAGAAATCCAGGTCTGTGGAGAAACATTGTGGCTCTTATGCTTTCTACTTACTGAATATTCTCTTTTCAATGGGCTTGCAATTGTATCTGATATTTATCCAATCATTTTGTGTTCACTTTGTTCATTTTGCAATTCAATCTAAAATTTTTCCAAAATTTTCACACTTTTTTTCTATCTCTACATTATTTAATAGAGTTCTGCCCAAACAGTACAGTATTTTCAACTGCCACTGCCTAACATTTATTTTTTATTTTTTTTTTATTTATTTATTTTTATTTGCTTATTGATTCATTGAGCACAAATGGAGTACAGCCATTGTTTCTCTGGTTGTACACAAAGTAGAAACACACAATCATTGCATTCATACATGTATATAGGGCAATGATATCTCTCACACATTCTGTTATTATTCTTCTCCCCCCACCCCCACCCCTCCCCTCCCTTCCATCTATGCTATATATCCTACCTCCATTCATACAACCCTCCCCCCCCTGACATTATGCATCATCATTCATTTATCAGACCATTCGACCTTTGGATTTTTGGGATGGGCTGATCTCACATAGCATAACAGTCTCCAACATCATCCATTTACCTACAAATGCCAAAATTTTATTCTTCTTTATGGCTGAGTAATATTCCATTCTGTATATATACCACAGTTTCTTTAGCCATTTCTATATTGAAGGGCATCTAGGTTGGTTCCACAATCTAGCTATTGTGAATTGAGCAGATATGAACATTGATGTTTCTGCATCACTGTAGTAATCTGATTTTAAGTACTTTTGGTATAAGCCAAGGAGTGGGATAGATGGGTCAAATGGTGAATCCATTCCAAGTTATCTAAGGAATCTCCACACTGTTTTCCAGAGTGGCTGCACCAACTTGCACTCCCACCAGCAATGTATGAGTGTACCCTTTTCCCCACATCCTCGCCAACACCTGTTGTTGCCTGTATTCGTAATAAAAGACATTCTAATTGGGGTAAGATGAAATCTTAAGGTGGTTTTGATTTGCATTTCTCTTATAACAAGGTATTTTGAACATTTTTTTCATAAATCTGTTGACTACTTATAGATCTTCCTCTGTAAAGTGTCTGTTCATTTCCTTGCCCATTTATTGATTGGGTTAATAATGTTCTTGGTGTAAATATTTTTGAGTACTTTGTAGATTATGGACATTAGTGCTCTATCTGAAGTGTGTGTAGCAAAGATTTTCTCCCACTCTTAAGGCTCTCTCTTCACATTGCTGATTGTTTCCTTGCTGAGAAAAAGCTTTTTAGTTTGATTCTAACCCAATCATTGATTCGTGCTTTTATTTCTTGTGCTTTGGGAGTCATGTTAAGGAAATCTGGTCCTAGGCCAACGTGATGAAGATTTGGACGATTTTCTCTTCTATTAGGTGCAGAGTCTCTGGTCTAATTTCTAGGTCCTTGATCCAATTTGAGTTGAGTTTTGTACAGGGTGAGAGATATGTGTTTAGTTTCATTTTGCTGCATATGGATTTCCAGTTTTCCCAGCACCATTTGCTGAAGAGGCTGTCTTTTCTCCACTGTATATTCTTGGCTCCCTTGTCAAGTATGAGATACCTGTATTTATGTGGGTTTGTCTCTGTGTCCTTTCTTCTGTACCATTGATCTATTTGTCTATTTTGGTGCCAATACCATGCTGTTTTTGTTACTATTGCTCTGTAGTATAGTTGGAGGTCTGGTATTGTGAAACCCCCTGCTTCGCTCTTCTTGCTAAGGATAGCTTTAGCAATTCTGGGTCTCTTATTCCTCCAAATGAATTCCATGATTGCTTGCTCTATTTCTATGAGGTTTGTCATTGGGATTTTAATTGGAATTGCATTGAATTTGTATAGCGCTTTTGGAAGTATGGCCATTTTGACAATATTAATTCTGCCTATCCAGGAACATGGGAGATCTTTCCATCTTCTCAGATTCTCTCTAACTTCTTTCTTTAGTGTTCTGTAGTTCTCATTGTAGAAGTCTTTCACTTCTTTTGTTAGATTGATTCCTAAGTATTTTATTTTATTTGAGGTTATTGTGAATGTGGTAGTTTTCCAAATTTCTCTCTCAGCCAATGCATAACTTGAACATAGATGCAAAAATTCTTAACAAAATTTTAGCGAATCGCATACAAAAACATATTAAAAAGATAGTGCACCATGGTCAAGTGGGTTTCTTCCCTGGGATGCAAGGTTGGTTCAACATCCATTATCCTGACTACACAGGAGAAGATTGGTAAAGAATTAGAAACTAGAACTGATGATCTTCAGGAGGCCATGTTATACATTGGAAATCAAATCCAAAATATTAAGATTCAAATGACTACTAGATGTCATGCTAATTATAAGTGGATTTGTGTGACACCTTTGAAGGTCAATGGTATTACTAATTGGGAACATGTACAAAATTACTTACTAGGAATACGGAATAAGAGTAACATTGCTCCATATATTGAAGTGCTAAAATCTAAGATTGGGAATATTAGTCAATCTCATTTGGAAGATGAATCCTCTACTGATCTGACTCAACACATTGTTTATAATATAAATGAGACCATTTTTTAATTATTTCTTTATTCAAGATATTATAGTAATAGGCCTCAGAGGTTTTGTGTTCTATTTTTTTTTTCTTCTTCCTCCAGTCATCATTGCCTGCACCCAAAGAGCCATAAAACATTTACAAATCCAGATCAAAAACATTAAATTAAAAAAAAATGGGGGAAATGTCTTGACCACCACTATTCCCCTCAATGCTTGACATGGTTCCCCTGGAATAATGAGGATTCTTGCATGGTCTAATCTTCTGGAAATGTGGACATGGCATTTACCTTCTTGTTTTTCTGTTATTTCTTATTGTTAATGGTGTTATATGCTGATGGTTGCATTTAACGTTTTTGGTAGAGAATCAGACATTAAGTGATTTTGAACATAAAAATAACAATGCTCAAACCTTAGTTGGTTTCATATGTAATGTTACCTTAATGAAAAACATGCCCTGGGAGAGATCAAAAAGAGTTATTGTTTGTCCTTAGAATTATGACCACCACTCACAGATAGTCTAACACAGCCAGATGACCTGGCTGTTCTCCCCAAACCAGGATCTGCCCCCCTCTTAGTGAAAATGGTTTCAAAATTTAGGGGCCACAGTTGAATGCATTTGCAAGCTATAAATTTCCCCAAGAGAATAATCTTTAAAGTCCTTTGATACAAGTCTCCATTTCCTTTAGGTAGACGTTATAGAAGAAAATGAGAAGTGTTTTTCTTAGAGGTTGTTCAATTAACAAAAAGAAGTTCCACTTCATATACAATAGATGGATTAAAAGGTGCTGTGCTTCATATCTGCCTTTGAGAGGAATGCCAAAAGTGTGGTTAATTGTTATGGCTGCTTCTTATTCTTGATTCAACTTTAAACCACGATGTGCTAAAGCTATAAAATTTATGATTACTTCTGCACTTATTGTCCCTAGTAAGATGAAAACCAGAACCAATTAAAGGTTTTGTGATGTTTTTCTTACAGGAGTAGGAGAAGTTATCTTATTTTGATTATACTTATGACCATCAGATTCCCTCAGAGTTTGCAACACTTTCCTTTCATGTAACCTCAAGAGATTGTACTCAAGATGAACAAAAATAGGTAAATTCTGTGTGAAACAGTAAACTTAGAACCTAGCTTCAGATCTTTGAGTCTGTCTCACTGTCTTCTCCTCTTTGTTGACATTGTCCCTCTCAATAAGCTGTGACGTGAGTCATGATAAAGCTGGACCTCAGCAGATTAACTGGGAAAAGTCTGTTTCTCTGTAAAGGGAATGTCTCAGCAACTTCACAAGCCACAGTCTGTGAGAATGTAGAGTGAAAGGAAAGAGGTGATGGATCACAGGAATATGAACCCATGAATAACACTTGCTCAGAAGTAAATAATCCCCATTCAGTTTTCAAACATCCTATAGTTATGTGTGCAGAAATTCTTCTCAACATTTTTTGCAGTGAGATTATTTGTAGAAAGTCCTGTCCATTGAACTGTCAGTCCTCTATTTCTCCATTAAATGCTGTTTTATTAGTTTTGATCCCACTCAAGAAATGCCTAACTTGTTTACCAGTGCTGCTGGGACATGAGAGCAAAAGAGGGGAGAGCTAGAGTATGTAGAAAGGAAGGTGCTGGCAAGCAGGAATTTGGTTTGGAAGGGCACTGAATTTTTTGTCTCACGTAGGATATTGCAGGTTTTTTCTCTCCCAAGGGATTGTTGCTGTGCCTAGGGAAACTTGGGTTTCCATGAAGAGCTTGACTGTCATACTCCCTGTGCTTCATATATGGACTGCAGTCACAGAAAGACCATATGATAGAATAATGGTATCATGGATGCCATGGCAGCCAAAACCACTTCAGGTCCTGGATGCTGCAGAGGAAACTAAAAAAGGAGGGGTAGTCCAGCTCTGATGATAGGAGGGATGAGGAAGCAGGTAAGTGCCAGGGGTCCTTTGTTGCCACAGATGTGATCCTAGCATCTTAGGCCAGGAGAAGAGGAATCACAATATGTTGTGGGTGGGTTCCCTCTGGATTTGAGACATCTTACTCCATCAAATATAAGGGACACTGTTGATACCTGACAGGCTGACATACTGTCCATGTCCTCAAAGTATCAATGGGCTCACTTGGCCATAGAAGGCATCATGTTTTCCTGGAAAAGATAATGTACTGCAGGCGTTTGGTCCACACAAGAGGTAGTGGACCAAGGAGTGATGCAGGTGTGCCTGATGATGTATGGGTCATCAAGCAGATCCCAGGACACAGTGGCAGGGCTTTAGGAAGACACTCAACCTGGCCTGCACACACCTGGAATGGTGCTGAGTCAGAAAATTGACCAAGGGCCTTACAGATACTCAAAATTATGACCTATGGAATATGTTTAAGAGCAGAAGAGCATACAGGGCATCTTTTTCAGTTAGGTGAAGTTTGAACTGTAAAACATCATACCAACTCTGGTGTGATGTCAAACACTTCCATGAATGTCCCAACAGGAGAGAGTTGGAACCTGGGATTCAGGAGTTCTAAGTAGCAGTAAGGGGATGCTAATCTCCACAATGTTGAGAGGATGGAGTTATTCACTAATCAATTAGGAAGGAGGCTAGCAAGTTGTTGGCAATGGAGGAGAGACATTCCATTCTCACACCACAGGTCAGGTCCTACCACCTCTTCTGTTGCTTTCAATTATTAATTCAGAAATTGTCATCCTATGATATTCTAAGGGGCCCTTCCTCTCTTGCTTTGATGCAGAAACACCTTGTCTGATGCAGAAGAAATTTTGTCTTCAATTAATGTGTAATTCATTTAAACTGCCTATCACTTCTCTGAGAAAAGGCCCTCTGGCTCATGTCCAAAGACACCTTTCCCAGCAGTTGGAAGATGCAGACTACAGGTCAGTATCACTGATCCTGGAACAACCATCTTCTAAGAATATGAAGTTGAGTGATGAAACAAGAGTTTGATAATGATAGGTTGAATACGGGTCTCAAATAACAAAGGGGATTGAGGCATTATGCAACCCCTATGAATCCTGAATTTTATCAGTGCAAATTAATTCACATATTCTGCACCAATTCACACAAATCTTTAGTAAATGATGCCTGTAAAAATGCAAAGCACAAAAAAAATGAGTGAATCGAGGGCCATGTGCCCCTGTGTTTTGTCTACATCTCTCTGTTTTCAAGTTGATATTGTTTATGTGAAGGAAAGCATTGATATGTAGAAGTCCACTTCTCTGGAAGAGAGACTGAAGTGCACCCCAGGAAGCTTCCGCTTCACAAACCCTAGTGAAGTTGATATTTATGAATGCCCTTTCTTACTGAAAGGCAAAAATGAAGTCCCAAAGTATGGTAAACCTGAACTACAAAATGCAAAAATAAAAAAGAACTAATTTCAGAGCATTTTCATCTTGTTACAATTGCTGAATCTATCCACTTGCCAGCATATTAAAAAGACCATTACAAACGTTCCCCAGAGTTGTCTCATCCTCAGGAATACTGCCTCTTATGAAATTCAGGTCCCTGTAGAAGCACTCTTGGCTGGCACTCAGATGCTTGATAAATACTGTCTTTAGAGTGGGCTTGCAATTAAATCTGATATATATACAGTCATTTTGTGTCCCCTTTTTTGATGACAGGAGAAAATGTTGAGTCTCTGGAGTTTTGGTGTCATTTGAAAAGGCTGTTTAAGGTAGATTACTGCATGTACTGCAGACCTGACTATGGGATATGTTTTGCAGAAAAACCAACCCAAGTCCAAACCAAACAATTTCTATCAAATTCTGTAGAAAGCTTTTATGATCAATACAATAAGCATCTTTTGTTTTAGGCCAAATCCCAATGTCTAGTTAGTACTGAGGAGAGAAAGAATTATCATGTCCAAGAGGGGCTGATGTGCTCACTTAGATGCAGTATGGATCACGATTTCCTGGGAATGGGGAAACTGGTGCAAACAATTGATCCCCACCATGTGTAGTGGATCAAGCAGTAATGTAGGGTTACCCAAGGATGTGTGGGTCACCAAGGCTATCCCAAGCCACAGAGGCATGGCTCTCCAAAGACACTTGTCCTAGTTTGGCCTCACCTGGGACATTGCTGAGTTGGGAGCCTGGTCTGCGACTTTAACAGACACTGTCAATTATGGCCGATGGTTGACATTACAGAGCAGAGGAACATGTGGGCAGTATGGAGGGGTAGGTGAAATATGACCAGAAAAACATCACACCAACTCTGTTGTGATTCTAAGCCTTTATATGAGTGGACAACAGAAAACAGTTGGAACCTATGATGTAGGACTTCTATAAAGAAGTAAGGAGATGCTGATTTTCCCAATGTTGAGAGGAGGGTTTGAAAAGCTAATAATTTAGGAAGGAGCCTTGCAGATTGCTGGAAATTGAGGACAGACATTCTATGACTACACCACATGCCAGGTTTCACCACCTCTTCTGTTGCCTTACAATTAAGGTGCATTCTAATGATCTTACTATGATTTTCCAAGGGTCCCTTCCATTCACCCTTTGATACAGAAATACCTTCATATTGTGACCTCATTTAAGGGGTGATTCTCTTAAACTGCCTATTGCCTCTCTGAGAAGGCCCCCTGGCACATTTCCAAGGTCCCCTTAAGCAGCAGATTGAACATGAAGACTACATGACAGTGTTACAATCCCTGACATAACCACCCTCGAGATACGTGAAATTGAGTGATAAAACATCTTCCTGATGAGGACAGGATAAACCTGGGTATCGAATGAGACAGGAAAACCAGGCTTTTCATGAACCCTGTGGCTCCTTAAGGACATAAGAAGAAGGTAGTTCATGTATTCAGTGCAAGATCATTTAAGTCTTTAATAAATGATGTCTGAAAATGTCAATGAATATGAAACTGAGTAAATTGAGAGTGATGTGCCACTGTGTATTGTCTACATCTCTGTTGTCATGAAGACATTGTAAATGTGTTGGAAAATGATGAGGTGCCGAAGTGCACCTTTTGGCAGAGAGATTGGAGGGCTTCCCAGTAAGATTATCCTCCACAAACCCTAGTGAGGGTGACATATTGAATATCATTTTTTGCTGAAAGGCAAAAACACAGTCCCAATATGTGCTAAACATGAACTGCAAAATATGAAAATGAAAAGAATCAATTTTAGACCTTGGTGAAAAATTTCATTTTGTGCAATTTGCTGATTCAATCCATTTGTCAGCATATTAATTAGACCCTTATAACCTCTACGTTCCTTGGAGTTGTCTCATTTTCAGGAATACCAGTTCTTAAGAAATCCAAATCCCTGTGTAAGCACTTTTGGCTGCCACACAGATGCATGTTGAGTATTCTCTTTAGAATGGGTATCCAATTGTATCTGATTCATACCCAACCATTTGGAGATTACTGGATTGACCAGAGGAGCAAATGTTAAGTCCATGGAGGGTTGGAATGATCTGAAGAGCCTCTTAAAGGTAAATGACTGCATGATCTTCATGTCTGACTATGGAATATGCATTGCAGAAATACCACCCCAAGGCAGAGCCAATAATTTCTATCAAATTATGTACATAGCTTTTGAAAACAATCCAGCTAACATACTTTGTTCAGGTCACATTCCAATATGTAGGTAGCAATGATTAGAGAAAGATTTATCCATGTTCCTTTCAGGAAAAAGAGTGGTGTAGCTGCTCAAGAAGCAGAAAATTATCTGACAGAAGCATGGAGGAGTATGACAGTTGGAAAAGTGAGCATTTCTTGAAATAATATATGCTCTGATCATTGGGACCACAGGAAATTGACAGAATCTTACACATGTGATCACAAACCCTTTAAATCCAAAACTGTGGACACCAGTCTCATTGTTTCCATTCCTTCTGGGATTTTAATTGAAGAAAATATAAACTGTGGGGACAAATGCATATCTGAGTGGAGGTTCTGTACCTTCATTTTCACGTGAGGTATGTGGATGCTTGGTCATATGGTTTAGTTGGGCAAAGTCTGTTTCTCTGAATAAGGGAAAGTCTAAACAACTTCAAGAGGCACAATCTGTAAATATGTAGAGGGAATGGGAAGAGGTGATGGATCACAGGATGTCTGAATAGATGAATATTATTTGCTCCCAGAAAAATAATCCCCATTCAGTTTTTTGAAACATGGAGCAATTATGAATGCAGAAATATCTCTCAACATTCTTTGCTATGAGATTATTTGCAGAAAATTATGTCCATTGAACCCTCAGTCCTCCATTTCTCCCCAAAGTGCTACTAACTCAGTTTGTTCCCAGTCAACATATGAATAACTTGTTTATCAGTTCTCCTGGAACATGAAAGCCAAAGAGAGGAGAGCTATATTATATAGAGTGGTATGTAGAGTGGAAGGGACTAGCATGCAGATGCTTGTTTTGGAAAGACATGCAATTTTCTGGCTCATGAATGAGAATGCAGGTCCTTTTCTCACACCAGGGCTTCCTACTTGATCTTCAGCAACCTGTGTTTTAATGAATTGCTTGGCTGTCATACTAGCTGTGAAGCACATACCCCATGCATTGGGAGAAAGGCCATATGACAGTATAATGGCATCTCGGTTGCTGTGGCAAAATATTCTATTCAGGTCCTTGTAACTGCAGAGGTATCTTCAAGAAAAGGCCTTGTACAGCTGAGCTGGTAGGATGTAAGAGGAGGTAGGTAAGACTGTGGGGTCTGTTGATTGCCACAAAGCAATCATAACATCATAGGACAGGAGAAGAGGAATAAGCATGTGATGTGGGTGGGGCCCTTCTGTCTTTGGGACATCTGACTCCATCAAAGGTAAGGGAGCCTGCTAAAGTGTGACAGGCTGCCATACCATCTATGACCAAGGGGCCAATGTGCTCATGTGGCCACAGGAGTCTTCTCAATTTACTGGGAATGGGGACCCTGCTGCAGGAAATTGCTCCCTACCAGATGTAGTGGACCAGGATGTGATGTGGGGGTGCCTGAAGCTGCATGGACAACCAAGCCTAGATGATGCCGCAGGTTCATGGCCCTATGAAGACACTAGTCCTGGTCTGGACTCACCCAGTTCATTGCTGAGTAAGGAAACTGGTTGGGGGCCTTAAATGCCTTTCACAATTATGGTTGGTGGATGACATTACAGAGCAGAGTAGCATGAGGGCAGTACGGATGAATAGGTGAAATATGACATGGAAAGTATCACATCAACTCTGGTGTGATGCTACACCTTTCCACCAATAACCAACAGGAGGAAGTTGGAATCTGAGATTTAGGACTTCTAAGTAGAAGTAAGGAGATGCTGATCTCCCCATTCATGAGAGGAGGGAGTTAAACACTAATAATTTATGAAGGAGCCTAGCAAGTTGCTGGCAATTGAGGAGAGACATTCTATGCTCATACCCCAGGCCAGGTCCCACCACCTCTTCTCTTGCCTTAGAATCATGGCACACTCAGAATTTGTCTTGTTATGATTTTCCAATGGGCACTTCCACTCACTGTTTGATGCAGAAATACCTTCAACATCTGACATCACTTAAGGGCTAATTCTCTTGAATTGCCCTTTTTCTGCCTGAGAAAAGGCTCTCTGGCACTGTTCCAATGTCTCCTGAAGCAGTAGCTGGAGGATTACGACTACAGGTCAGTGTCAGATCTTTGCACGAACATCCCCCAGGAACATGAAACTCAGGTAAGAAATACATGCTTAATGAGGAAAGGATGAACCTGGTCATCAAATAATGGCCAACAGGAGACAATTGGAACAGTGAATGATGCCTCTGGATATGAAGTTTGCCACACAACATCTCAAGTCTAAACAAAAACATTTCAGGAAGACACAGTACATGTAAAATATTAACTTGTAAAACAGAGAAAACCATGTAAATATGAAAGTTTTGACAGGATTTATGCCACAGGAAAGGAGATTCTACAGAATTTTGTCATGTCAAGTTCTTATTTTAAGGAATTAGAGGCTTTCACACCAATCCTGCCTTGTAAATAATGTCACTGATTTCATTTCTTCAATAAGATTATTTTAAATAGGTGCTCCTGGATCATCCCTGCACTAACATAAGAATCAAATCATTCTCATTTTCTTGCTAAAAATCAGAACAAAACGTACTTCACCCATCCCTCTACAGCATCCCTAAAATAACCCTCAAAAGTTACAAAAGTCTGAAAAATGCTTCATTAGCAATGATTCTGTATCTCAAGTGATACAGGTAAGTCAGGCTTTTCACAGCCACTGTGGATGCTGAGAGATATCAGGGGAGGTAGCCTTATATATTCAGTGCCAATTCATTCAAATCTTTAAAAAATGATGTGTATGAACATGCAAAGCACAACAAAATGACTACAGCCAGGGCTCCCTGCAGCTGTGTTTTTTCTACATTTCTTGGTTCTCAAATTGATATTGGGGTTTTGTGAGACAACATTGAGGTGTAAAAGCCCACATCATTTGCAGATAGACTGCAGTGAGCCCAGAAAGCTTCTCCAACCCAAACACTAATTCTGGTGATATTTTGAATGTCATTACCTGCAGAAAGGCAACAATGAAGTCACAAGATGTGTTCAACCTGTATTTCAAGTACCATAAATGGAAAAGAACCCATTTTTTATCTGGTGAGCATTTTCATGTTGTAGGACTTGCTGATGCAATACAGTTGCCATCATATTAATCAGACTGTTAATACCCTGGCATTCCTGAGTGTTGTCTCAACCTCAGGAATACTGACTCAAGAAATCTGGGTCTCTGGGAAGCACTTTTTCATGGCATCTCAGCTCCATGCTGAATACTCTCTTCAGCAAGGTCTTCCAATTCAATCTGAGACTTATCCAACCTTTGTTATTTCACTTGATGGAACAGAGGAGGAAATGATGAGATACTGGAGTGTTGGCATGTTCTGAATAGGTTCCTCAAGGTAGATGACTGCATGTTTTGCAGGCCTGAGTACATGATATTCTTTCAGAGAAACCACCCAAGGCAGTGTCCAATAATTTCTATCAAATTTTGATGAAGATTTGGAGAACAACCCATTCAGAAACCTTTATTGCAGGTCAAACCCATTATCTAGATAGTCATGAAGAGACAAAGTTTCATCCACTTCATTTTAAGAAAAAAGTCTGATCTTCATTGATCAGACGACTATCATATGTAAACATGGAGGTGGAGCAGTTGGAGATGTATGTCTTTAAAGAAAATATTCTAATCTTTGATTTTTGAGACCAAAGGCATTTGAGGGAATCTTTCATGTCTGAATACCAAGTCCTTACCATCACCAACTGCTCACAACTGTCTCTTTCTTTTCATTCCTGCTCTCCTTTTCCCTGAGGAAATTCTAAACAGCTGGGCAAAATGCATACCCCAGTGGAGGGTCTTTACCTTGCTCTTCACCTCAGGTAAGTGGGTTCTTGAAAAATGTGGATATCCTGGGAAAAGTCTTTTTCTAACTTGGGAATGTCTAGACATCTTGGCCAGGTATGGTGTGTCAACATGTATAGATAATGGGAAGAGGTGATGGTTCACAGGATCTAGGAATGCACAAATAATATGTGGTCAGAGAAACAATCATTGCATTCACTTTTCAAACTTCAAGCAGTTATTTTTGCAGGAATATCTCTCAACTTTCTTTGTAGTGAGATTATTTGCAGAAAGTTCTACACATTGAATTTTCAAGTGTTCATTTCTCAGCAAAATGCTGCTATCCTGGTTTTGACCCCACTTAAGAAAAGCCTAACTTTTTCCCTGTTATTGTGGGACATGAGAGCAACAGAGAGGAGAGTTACACTATGCAGAGAGGAAGGGGTTGTCATGGGGGAATTTGGTTTGGAAGGACAAGGGCATTCTCTGTCTCATGTAGGAGAATGCAGGATTTTTCTTCCCAGGGCTGTTGTTTGGCATTAAGCAACTTGGTTTCCAAGAATGGCTTGGCTGTCATCATAACTGTGCTGCACAAACAGTCTGCAGAAACAGGCCATATGACAACACAAAGGCATCACAGTTGCCATGGCAACTGGTTATCTTCAGATATTGGCTACTGTTGAGTAATGTTCAATAAAAACTTATTTTCAGCTGTGCTGGGAAGTGGGAAGAGGAAGCAGGTGAGTCCCAGAGGTCTTTTGTCAGTCACAAAGGTGATCCTAATCAGGGTGTGCAGAGGGAATGTCCCCTTGGGATTTGAGACATGGGACTTTATCCAAGATAAGAGACCCTTTTAAAAGCTGAGATTTTGCCATAGTGGTCTTGTCCATGAGGCAGCAACGTGCTCACTGTGCTGCAGCAGTCATTATGATTTCCCGGAAATGGAGACCCCCAGCAGGCAATTGGTCCACACCAAGGTTAGTGGACCAAGGTGAGAAGCATGGGTGACTAAGGATAGGTGGGTCAATAAGCCTAGAACAGGATCCAGGGGCATGGACCTAAGAACACACTCCTGCTATGGACTCACTTGGTACATAGCTGAGTTGCGAAGCTGGCCTAATGCATTAGCATACCCTTCCAAGAATGGTCATTGACATTTCAGTGAGGAGGATCATGGGGGGTGGCTCGGTGTGTTAGGTGAAGTCTGAAGAGTGAAACAACACACCAACTCTAGCGTTGTGCCACACCTTTCAATGAATGTCCCAATAGGAGACAGTGGGAACCTGTGATTTAGGACTTCTAAGTACAAGTGAGGAATGGCTGAGATCCCCAATGTGTTGAGAAGGGTGCTCATCACTAAATATTTTGGATGGAGTTTAGCAATTTGCTGGCAATCTATGAGAGAGCTTCAATGCTCACTCTACCAGACAGACAAAACCAGCTCTGTGGTTATCTTACAATTAGGATGCACTCAGAAATTGTTTTCCTATGAGATTCCAAGGATCCCTTCATCTCACCCTTCAATGAAGAATAATTTAATAATGTGTTTTCAGTGAAGGTGTAGTTCTCTTGACTTACCTATGGCCATTCTGAACAAAGACCTTCTGCACATTTCAAAGGACACCTTACCCAGCAGATTGAAGATGCCAACTATAGGCCAGGATCACATACCATGGAACTATGATCCTCCAAAAGTGTGAAGTTTAGGGATGAAGCAAGTGCCTGATGAGGGTAGGATGAGCACATTGTTACAGGGCATCACATGAAATTTGAACAAGCATTGGGCTGAAAAACAGGAATGGTAAGAAACCTGGAAGTTGAATATTCAAACAGGGAGGACTAAAGGATTTTTCTTGTGCACTAAATGCAGATGGGTGTTGGAGAGTAAAACAAATTCTGTGAAGTGAATCTAAAAGCAATTGTCCTTGTGAGTGATCTCCCCAAATATTCCAGGGACTTTCTTCAGCTGCAAAGTGCTATGCAAATTCAGCAAGAAGAAGTGGCAAGATCATTCAGTAATCAAGGATGGTTACAGAAACCAAGTGCAAATGCTGATTATCTAAATGTTTTCACTCATTACTGACTCTACCCTGAAGCTTACAAGGAATACCTCATTAAGCATAAGCAGATTTAGCTTTTGTGACATATGACCTTGTAGGACAGACATTCCCTACACCACTGCAATACACCCAAGCACTTCAATGTACACAATTACAAATTTGCATATGGCCAACTGAATAATGCCACTGGAAATAGATTGTGCAACACAACATTGCAAATCTAAACAAACATATCTCTGTACCAATGCAACAATGAAGAGACAATACATGGAAATCTTAATTTGAAAAACAGAGAAAACAATGAAAGTATGAAAGGTATGAAAGAGGACTTATGGCACAGGAAAAGGACATCCTGCTGCATTTCAACATTGCTAGCTCTTACCTGAAGTAATTACAGGCATCCATACCAACCCTGCCACATAATTAATGTCCTTAATTTCATTTCTTCAATGGGATTATATAAGATAGGTGCTCTTGGGTCATCCCTGTGCTAATATCAGAAACAAATCATTTTCATTTTCTTGTTAAAATTCAGAACATACCGTCTTTCACCCATCCATTCACAGCATCTCTTAAGACATCCTTCAAAATTTACAGAAGTCTGCAAAATGCTTCATTAGTAATGAATCTAATTCTGAAATGATACATGGAAATCAGGCTTTACTTAACCCCTGTAGGTGCTGAATGATATCAACAGAACTAACCTTATGTATTCAATGCCAATTCATTCAAGTTTTTGATAAAATGCATAAATATGCAAAGCACAATAATATGACTACAGTCAGGGCTACCTGCAGCTTTGTTTTGTCTATATCTCTCAGTTTTCAAGTTGATATTGGGGTTATGTGGTACAACATTGAGGTGCAGAAGCCCATTTATTTTGCAGAGACTGCAGTGTGCCCCAGAAAGCCTCTCCTTTGCAAACACTGTTACCGGTGATGTTTTGAATGTCATTCCGTGTAGAAAGAGAACAATGATGCCTCAAGATGTTTCAACCTGTCTTTCCAATATTGAAAATGGAGAAGAAGCCATTTTATTCCCTGGTGTGCATTTTCATGTTGTAGAACTTGCTGATGCAATATGCTTGCCAGCATATTAATGAGACCATTTCAACCTCTGAGTTCCTGTGAGTTGTCTCACCTTTAGAAATACCAACTCAAGAAATCTTGGTCTCTAGTAAGCACTTTTTCCTGGAACCACAGCTGCTTGCTGAATACTCTCTTTAGAATGGGCTTCCAATTAAATCTGAAACTTATCCTACTGTTTGGTGTTCACTTCATTGAACAAAGGAGGAAATGTTCAGACGCTGGTGAGTTTGCAGATCTAAAGAGGCTCCTTAATGTAGATACCTATGTGCTGGGCAGACCAGACTATGTGATATGCTTTGCAGAAAAATCACCCAAGTTAAAGCCACATAATTTCTATTGAGTGCTGTAGAATGCTGTAGTGAAAATCAAGCCAGAAACATTTTTGGCAGGTCAAATTCCCATGTCTAGGTAGTCATGATGAGAAAAGATTTATCACTACCTCTTTAAGGATAAAGGGAGTTGCACCTCTCAATGAGCAGAAAATAATCTGAGGGATCTATGGAGGCATGTGCACTAGAAGAAGTAGTTCTTTGTTGGAAATATTATATACTCTGGTCTTTGGGACTAAAGGAAATTGAGGGAATCTTTCACATCTAAACACCAAGTACTTACCATTACACACTTTTCACAATTGTCTCTTTCTTCTCATTCCTGCTGGCCTTTTCCTTGAGAAAATTCTAACCAACTGGGTCAAATGCATACCCCAGTGGTTTTTTTTTTTTTTTTTTTTTTTTTTTTTTTACCTTGCTTTTCTCCTCAGGTATCTGGGGACTTGAAAAAGGTGGTTTTCCTGGGACAGGTCTCTTTCCCTAGTTAGGGAATATCTCAGCATCTTGGAGAGTAGTGTGTAAATATATAGAGGGATGTGGAAGAAGTGATGGCTCACGGGGTCTTTGAATCCATGAATAATATTTGCTCAAAGAAAAAATCATCTGCATACAATTTTCAAAATTCCAGCATATATGTGTGCAGGAATTTCTCTCAACATTATTTGCAGTGATATTATTTGTGGAAAGTTCTATCCACTGAATTGTCAACCCTTCATTTCTTGGCAAAATGCTGCTACCCCAGTTTTGACGACACTCAAGAAATACCTAACTTTTTTCCCTGTGCTCCTGGGACATGATAGCAAGAGAAACTAGAGCCACAATATCCAGAGTGAAAGGGGCTGGAATGCGGGAGTTTGGTTTGGAAGGACATGGAATTTTCTGAGAATGCAGGCTTTGGAAATCCAGTCAGGCTTTGGCAATCCAGGAAATGGGGACCCTCTGCAGACAATGGATCTCATACATTCTCATGTATGAGAATGCAGGCTTTTCTCTTTCCAGGGCTTCTTTCTGTGCCTGGAGCAACTTGGGTTTCCAGGAATGACTTGGCCATCATCCTAGCTGTGTTGGACATACCTCCTTTAGTCAAAGAAATGCCATATGATAGAAAAAATGATATCACAGTTGCCATGACAACCAGTATCTCTTCAGGTTCTGGTACTGCAGAGGAACCTTCAAGAGAAATTTTCCCAGCTGTTCTTGGAAGTGGGAAGAGGAATCAGGTGACTATCAGGGGTTATGGAATTGCTATGAATGGGATTCTAACCTGTGAACACAGGAGAAAATGAACCTGGGTGTGTAGAGAACATGCTTGCTTGGGCTTTGAGACATCCACCCTCATTCAAGATAAGGGATCCTGTTGAAACCTGACAAGTTGCCATACTGTCCAAATCCACGAGGGGGTGATGTGTTCACTGGGCCATAGAGGCATTATGGTTTCTGGAAAATGAGGACCCTCTGCAGGCAATTGATCCACAGCATTAGTGGACCAGGGATAGAGGCAGAAGTGTCTGAGGACAGGTGAGTCTCAAGCCTCACTCATGCCCCAGAAGCATGGACTTATGTTGACTCTCCTGCTAGTCTGGACTCACTTAGTACATTGCTGCTTTTGGAAACTTGTCTAGGGCATTAGATGCCACTAGATATGATGGCAAATGAAGTTTCAGAGGGGAGGAAAATGTGGGGCAGCTTTGTGGTTTAGGTGAAGTTTGAACTGGAAGCAACACACCAACTCTGATGTGACACTACAACTTTCCACAAATGCTGCAACAGGAGAAAGCTGAAATCTCAGATTTAGGACTTCTAAGTACAAGGGAGGAGTAGCTGAGATCCACAAAATGTTGAAGAAGGGATTCATCACTTAACATTTGTGGTGGGGGCTAACAAGCTGTTGGGAATCTAGGAGTGACATGCTATGCTCGCTCTGCTGTTCAGACCCCAACATTCTTGCTGTGTGCTTAAAAATAGTGTGCACTCAGAAATTGTATTACGAAAATTTTCCTTGGCTTCCTTGCACTCACCCTTTGCTGCAGAAACTCTTTCACAATGTGTCTTCACTGAAGGTGTAATTCCCTAAACATACCTATCATCCTTCTGAACAAAGGCCCTCTGCATATTTCCAGGGCATAATAACCAGCAGCTTGAAGATGGCAAACACAGGCCAGTGTCACATGTATTAATGACACTCCAAAAATGTGATATTGAGGGATGAAGCAAGTGCCTGATGAGGGCAAGATAAGCACACTGTTACAGGGCACCAAATGACATTTCATCATGTATTTGGCTGAAAGACAGGATTGGTAGAAAGCCTGGAAGTTGAATACCCAAACAAGAAGGAGTAAGCATATTTCTTGTGCAGTAAATGCCAAAGAAGGATATTGGAGGGGAAACCATCTTCTTTGAAAGGAATCGAAAAGATGCTGTCCTTGTGAGTGTACTCCCCAAATATTCCAGGAAATTTGCTCATCTCTATGCTAATAAAGCAAGAAGTAGGGGCCAGATCCTTGTGTAAGCAAGGATAATTACAGATCACAAGTGCAGTTGCCGAGGACTTAAAGGCCCTGCCCCACTTTTGACTGCCAGGGTCCAGTCCTAGCACAAAGGGTCGTGGTGCTGTCTGGTGAATGGGATGGTGTTGACGAAGTGGAGAACAAAGCAACACAGACTCAATGATCTGAGGCTAAGTTCTGTTCTTTATGTTTTCCACACACCATTTTTATGTTAGCGTCTAGCTTGAATACAATATCTTGAGGCCACACAAAAGGAAACTAATGCAAACAAAAAGACAATAGGAAAAACATATTAGCAGTTTAAATATTATCAACTCTTCATAAAGTTTTTAAGTATTCTTCCATATAATCTTAAACTAATTCTACTTTCTATATTACTGGGGACATCATGCACAGAAGCCATTTCTATGAATAACATATAAGCTTACACTATGTGATTAATAGCTGGATTAACATAAACAGTAGGGAGTTTCTTTCTGAGCTTTCTCTGGATCATTGAAAAACTGAGCTGCTTTAGGCCAATTAGGAGTGGAACACCTCCTACTTTTGCCCAGGAAGCACTAGCTGGTCCTGCCCAAGAAATCTGTTCAGAGCAACTAAGCAAACACCAGCGTTTTACATGTTTCAAATATTCTAAAAAGGAGAGATGAGCTTTCCATATACATTTTCAATTATAATATACTTGATGCCAACCAAGGCATATTCTGCCAGTGGGAGATAAAGGGGGTCTAAATCTAAGGAACCAGAAGCTGGTTTCCTCTGAGGATACCATAGTTTTCCATTAACCAAGCTTTACCAAATGGTGTCTGAATTGTTGGGACTATATTTCTAGCCTTAACAATTTGTTTGTGACTTGTTCATGTGGAGGTAAGGTGAGAACCACGTGTCTTTCTGCCCTAGGTCATCTGAGAGTAGTTACCATCTGTGGTGCCATTTAGCACAAGTTGCTGGAAATGAGCATAGCATTCTTTCCTAGTTATACTTTTATCATCCCAGAACAAGGGCCTTTCTTGGTTATATCCAGCATGATTAGCTGTTTGATTCTTGTGTTCTAAACCCCTAAGACCCTAGAATTCCCAAAAATCCCATATAATATTATTCCCAAGCATAGGCAAATTAAGCAAGACAACAGGAAACAGTGGCCACGATTACCAAGCAGCTGACTCTACCCAGTGGATTACAAATGAATACCTCAGTAAGCATTTGCATTTTTAGCTTTCCAGGCATAGGACCTGGTAGGAAAGGCCTTCCCTCCCAACAGCATGAACACCCAAGCACTTCACTTTAGACAAGTACATATTTATATATGGGCCACTAAATGATGACTCTGGAAAAAATTGTGCAGCACAACATTGCAAATCTGAAGAAGACATCTCCATTATGATATAGCAAGGAAGACACAATACATGTGAAATCCTAACTTGAAAAACAGAGAGAGCAGCATAAGTATGAAAGGTGTGATAGAACATATGGTGCAAGAAAAGGAGATTCTACAGCATTTCTAATTTCCAACTCCTTACTTGTAGGAATGACAGGTGTCCACCCCAATCATGACACATATGTAATGTCTCTGATTTCATTTCCTTCAATAAGAGTATTTTACATAGGTTTTTCTGGGTCATCCCTGCACTAACATCAGAATCAAATCATTCTCATTTTCTTGATAAAATTCAGAACGTACAATGCTTCACACATACCTGCACAGCATCTCTTAAGACATGGCTTAAAATGAACAAAAGTCTGAAAAAATGCTTCATCAGTAATGAACTTGAATCTTAACTGATAGAGTGAAACCAGGCCTTATGTAGCCTGTACAGCTGATAAGTGATATCAGCAGAAGTTAAAATATGTATTCAGTGCCAATGCATCCAAGTCTTTAGTAAATGATATATATAAACATGCAAAGCACACACAAATAAATAGTACAGCCAGGGCCACGTGCACCTGTGTTTTTTCTACACATCTCGACATTCAAGTTGATATTGTTTTGTTGGACAATGCTGAGATTTAGAAGTCCTCTTCTTTTGCAGAGAGAATGCAGTGTGTCCCAGAATATTTTACAAGCACTAATTCAAGTGATATTTTCAATGTGATTCCGTGCTGAAAGGCAACAATGAATCCCCAAAATGTGATCAAACTGAACTTCAAAAACCTGAATATCAAAGCCATTATAGACCCTTGTGAGCTTTTCTGTGTTGTAGAATTTGCTGTTGCAGTACAATTACCAGCATATTAATGAGACCATTTCAACCTCTTTGTTCCTGGGAGTTTTCTCATCTTCAGGATTACCGACTCAAGAAATCTAGGTCTCAGGGGAAACACATTCCTGACAACATAGCTACTTTCTGAATGCTCTCTTTAGAATGAGCTTCCAATTGAAATTGAAATTTATCCACCCTTTTTGTGTTTACTGGCTTTAAAAGAGGAGGAAATATTGAGAATCTGGAGGGTTTACATGATTTTAAGAGGTTGCTTAAGTTAAATGACTGTGTGTTTGCAGGTCTGACAATATGATATGCTTTGTGGAAAAACCACCCAAGAAAGCCACATCATTCCTGTCAAATTCTGCAGATAGTTTTAGTGAAAAACCCAGCCAGTAACCTTTACTGCAGATCAAATCCCAATGTCTATGTAGTCATACTGAGACAAAGTTTCACCACAGTCCCTTTCAGGAATTAGATATATGTAGCTCCTCAATGAGCAGAAAATTTTCCTAGTGAACCATGGAATCCTGTGGCAGAAGGAGAAGTGGGTCTTTGTAGGATACATTATATGCTCTGATCTTTGGGAATAAAGGCAACTGAGGGAATCTTTCACACCTGAACACCGAGTTGTTACCATCACAGCTTGCTCACAATTCTCCCTTTCTTTGCACACCTCCTGGCTTTTGTTCCTTGAAGAAATTATGACCACCTGGGCTAAATGCATGCCCACTGGAGGTTCTGGACCTTGTTTTTCACCTCAGGTAAGGGAGTGCTGGTAAAACATGATTTTCCTGGGAGAAGTCTCTTCCTAATTAGAAAATGTCTCAGCAGCTTGCCTAGGCACAGTATGTAATAGGAAATGAGAAGTGGTGATGGCACACAAGACATGTGAATGCATGAATAATATTTGCACAGAGAAAAAATTATCTACCTTCAGTTTTCATACTTTTAGTAGTTGTGCTCGAAGGAATTTTTATTAACATTCATTGCAGTGAGATGATATGCAGAAACTTCTATCCATTGAACTCTCAAACCTTCATTTCTCAGCAAGATGCTACTACCACGGTTTTGATCCCACTCAAGAAATGTCTAACTTGTTTCCCTGTGCTCTTGGGACATGAGAGCAAGAGAGGGGAGAGCTCCAGTTGCAGAGCAGAAGAGGCTGGTGTGCGGGAGTTTGGTTTGGAAGGGCATGGAATTTTGTGGTTAATGTAGGAGAATGCAAGATTTTTCTAGTTACAAGGCTTGTTTCTGTGCATTTAGCAGTTTGGGTTTCTAAGAATGACTTGGCTGTCCTTCATACTGTCCTGCACATACTGCCTGCAGTCAAAGATCTGCCATATGATAGGACAATGAAGTCACGTTTCCCAT
This sequence comes from Glaucomys volans, assembly GCA_020662805.1. Lineage (NCBI taxonomy): Eukaryota > Metazoa > Chordata > Mammalia > Rodentia > Sciuridae > Glaucomys > Glaucomys volans. Next base: position 50 of record JAJEJO010002962.1, on the reverse strand, counting down.
GGCACCTGGAATCTCTTCAGGATCTGGCAACTGCTGAGAACCTTCAAGAG
>JAJEJO010002961.1:229443-243134 GCA_020662805.1 Glaucomys volans | reverse complement strand
TGGTGGTACACTCCTGTAATTCCAGCAACTAGGGAGGCTGAGATAGGAGAATTGCAAGTTCAAGGTCAGCCTCAACAATTTAATGAGACCCTAAACAAATTAGTGAGACCCTGTCTCAAAATGAAAATGAAAAGGGCCAGGGATGTGGCTCAGTGGTTCAACATTCCTGGATTCAATATCCATTACCAAGAAAAGAGAAAAGAGAAAAGGGATAATTATATATAAAGAAAGTAGTACACTATGATCAAGTGAGATTCATCCCAAGTATGCAAGTTTGGTTCAATGTACAAAAATAAATTATTGTAATTCTCCACATAAATAGAATTAAGGGCAAGAACCTACAATCATGCTGGACTTGGTGGCACATGTCTATAATCTCAGTGGCTTTGGAAGCTGAGGCAGGGGAATAATGAGCTTAATGCTGGCCTCAGCAACTTTGCGAGGCCCTAAGCAATTTAGCAAGAACCTATCTTTAAATAAAATATATAAAAAGGTGTGGGGAAGGAATGTGGCTCAGTGGTTAGGTGTCTCTGGGATCAAATCCTTCATACCAAAAAAGAAGAAGAAGAAGGAAGAGGAGGAGGAGGAATAAGAATAAGAAACTTATGGTCATCAGAATAGATGCAGGAAAGGCCATTGACAAAATCCAACACCCATTCATATTAAAAATGCAAGAGAAAGTAAAGATAAAAGAAACTTACCTCAACTTTGTAGAAGCTATAAATGGCAAACACAAAGCTAATAACATAGTGAATGGAAAAAGGCAAGAGTATTTTCTCTAAAATCAGTAATAAGTCCAAGATGTCCATTCTCATCACTCATATTCACCATAGTTCTTTAAACTCTAGTCAGAGCAAGAAGCAAGAGTAGAAAATTTTAAAGGTATACAAAAAATAAAAGACTAAGTCAAATTATCTCTGTTTGCTGATGACATGATCCTATATCTAGAAAACCCAAAAATTCCACCAGAAGACTTACAGAACTGATAGACAAATTAATAAAAGTAACAGGAAACAAGATTGACATCCATAAATCAATCACTTTCCTATACCCCAATAATGAATCTGCTGAGAAAGAAATCAAGAAAACTAACCTCTTCACAATAATCTAAAATTGAAATGAAATAAAGTAAAATAAAATACAATACTTGGGAATGGATCTAACCAAGGTTGTGAAAGACCTCTAAAAGATACTTCTGCTTGTTTTCAGATTCCATTTGCATAGAATATTTTTTCTATCCTTTCATTTTCATCCTGCAATTATCTTTGCCTATGATATGTGTTTCTTCTGCCTATGATCTATCTTCAAGATCTGAATTTCTATTTTCTATACTATCTATGCTGCTGGGGAGGCTTTCAAGTGAATTTTAAATTTGATTCCTTGTGTCTTTCATTTCCAAGAGTTGTGACTGGTTTGTTTTCATTATCTCATTTTTTAATTGTAGTGGTCTTTCATGTCCTGTATTTACTCTCTTTTTCATTACCTAGATATTCTTTTACTTGATTGAGTTTTTTAAAAGTCAGTTTTCTGTAGTCTTTCTTTAAATTTTCATTCACTTATATATTTGTGGAATTCTTTTTGGGAAATTGTGAATTTTGTGAGGAAATTTGTTTGCCTGTTTCCGCCTGTTTCCTCATGTCTTCAGAGGGCTTGGACTTGTGCATCAATTGAGATGGATTCCCCCTCCTCCTTTATGCATGTGCCCTCTTGTGTGTAGTTATCTTTTTGTTATATCTCTTTTTTAATGTATGAGTAAATGTCCCAAATTGCCTGAGATCGCTCTTTGGTTATTCCTCTTGGGGACCTGATTGTTGGTTTGGGTTTTTTTTTTTAATATTTATATTTTCATTTGTAGATGTACACAATACCTTTAATTTGTTTATTTAGTTTTTTTTAATGTAGTGCTGGGGATCAAACCTAGTGCCTCACACATGCTAGGCAAGTACTCTACCACTGAGCCACAACTCCGGCCCTGGTTTGGGTTTTTTGTCAACCCAATTATATGTGTTGAAATATTGTTGAGGCTTGGATGGCACTAGATCATACTTGGGATGAGATTTGCTGTTACTCTGTTGAGTTGTGTGCATTGCTTGGTAGCAGAATCTCTACGCTAGGAACTTTCGGTGCCCCAATCGCTTTCCAGCCCCTCTTAGAGAAAGGAGAGAGCCAAAAAACAAAACAAAAGCAAAAATAAACAAAAAAGCCACAATAATGTCAGCAACAGATGTACAGCTTTAAGATAAATGTCCAGTGTATACTTTTGCATCTATAAAATTGCCATCAATATATGAATGGTGGAGTCAGTATTTAATCTTAGCACACACATACACAAAAAGTACACTAGATCAGGCTTTAAGCAGCAAGTATCTACTATATCTTACACTGTGTTAATAATCACAAAAACATAAATGGGGTAGAAATTACATAAACTATATAATTGAATTGGTATATTACAGTTTTTTGACTAAAGAGAATATAGGGTAAGTAGATAATACAATGTTTGAAATATTCAAAAAGTGACCAGAGGTGAGGCAGATGATAGGTGAGGATGACAGTATTAAGAAATAGGAGTAAAAAAAACTAAAAGTAATAAACAAGAAAGAGAGGAAGAGAGACAAGGGATATTAGTGGATGAAGAGATTGAAGAGAGGGTTAGTGTTGTAGCTCAATGGTAGAGCACTTACCTAGCATGTCTGAGGCACTGGGTTTACATCTCAGCACTGCATATAATAAATAAAATAAAAGTCTACAGAAAATTAAAAAACTGAAAAAAAAAAGATTGAAGAACAGGCAAAAGAGAAATAAAACTCAAGGTAAAAACAAACCATCAAATACCAGATCAAAACAACTCAAACCCACACAGAATCATACTCCACCTACATCAAACCAAGTCTACATAATAAACTGGTGAAGAAGAAAGCAATTAAAATGACAGTAAAATTATAAGAATATATGTATAAGTATTTTCAAACCTATCTACACAGTGAGAACATCCTACCCTACATAAACACCATCAGATGTTCTCACAGAATGGGGAAAAGTAAACAAATAAATTCAATAAAATGATTTTTGAAAAAGAAATTTTAAATTATATTTAAAAAAATAAAAAATAAAAATACATGGAGATATGGAATTTTTTTTTAAAAGTAAGAAAAAAGAGAACAGAGAAAAAATAGATAGAATATCTTAATGGGAAATAAAGTGTTTATTTTCCCTGAGCTGGTAAAAACCATTGGCAAGTGTTTTAGTCAGCTTTTTCCCTGAAGTGACTTAAAGGACTCAATCAGAACAACTGGAGAGTAGGAAAAGTTTATTTGAGGGCTCACAGTTTCAGAAGTCTTAGTCCATGGATAGCCAGCTCCATTCCTCTAGCCTTAAAGTGAGGCAGGACATCATGGTAGAAGAATGTGGTAAAGGGAAGCAACTCACATGATGATCCAGCCACAGAGAGAGAGGTCTCCACTTGCCAGATACAAAAAAAAAACTTTTTGTTATCTGGAGCCTGTATGCCCTATAAATGGTATAAATATATATTATTTTATATATATTATATATAATAATATATATATAATTATTTAATTTATATATATATTTATGGTATAAATATATATATTTGGGGTATATATATATATATATATACCCCAAAGCCATGCCCCAAGTCCCACCTCCAGCTGCACCCTACCACTTTGGTTATCACTCAATTAATCCCTATCAGGGGATTAATTCACTGATTGGGCTAAGATACTCACAACTCAATCAATTCTCCTCCAAATCTTCTTGCATTGACCCACATGTGAGCTTTTGGTGGATACCACATCTTAACCATAACAGCAAGGATAGATTTTTATTTTCTGTGTTTGGTTTGGGGCTTTTTAATCCTTTTGGTCAAGGGCTGGAGGTTGTTAAGCCCAATGTCTTTGTGTTCTTCATCTAGTAGTCAGCCATTTTGGCTAGCAGCCAAAGATGGCTGTAGTAGCTCTCAGTTTCTCATCTCCTAGTATAGGGTGGAATAGACTTGTGAGTGCTGACAAACTGTGTGTTCTTGAAGCAGCAATGGTGCAGAGTTCTAAATTGGAAATTCCAGTAGCTGTGGCTTGGTCTTGCTTGATGTTTGGAAATCTGTTAGTAGTTATTTGAGATTCGAGCAACATCTTCCGTTGACCGGGAGATGCTAATCTCTGCTGGATGTCTGGGGTCCCAGCAACAATAGGAGTTTTCTCTTTTTGTTATCTGGAGCCTGTATGCCCTAGGCACAATTTTCTTTGCAACTATTTCACACACACTGGTCCAGGTTGACTCTGAAGCCCATAATAGACAGGCAGTTGGCAACTTCTTGTATGAGTTCCTGGTTTTCTGCCTCAGCAGCAGAAAATGATTCCAACACCAGTGATCTCAATTCTGCCAATATATCTGCCCACAGGTCAAGCAATTTTGACTGCTTTTCATTCAACAATACCTCCCACCAACTCTGGATTCATAAAGACCAACCTCTCTCCCTATTCCCCAGGTTACCCCACATAATTTTGTTGTCATTGTTCCACCAGACTTTCCTCTCTTTCTGCCTGTGCTCCACCTCCCTTCAGCAGCTGTGGCTGCCACAAGAGCAACAGCCAAATTGGCATGTATCTAACATAATATTTCTTATACTATGTTCAAAGTTTCTTAGATTGTTTCTCTATGGTTTATTTTGCTGTCCAGTACTGAATTTCAGTGAAATCCATTATTTACCCACCTCACAGGGAGCAATCTTCTGGCATTTTTAGTCTAGTATTAAGGAACTGCTGGAAAGTGTACTCTATAATCTGCCATATTCCAACTACCCCTCTACTATCCCTTTAATTTTAAAAAAAATATGGTAAAATGCACATGCCATTATAATGTCATGTGAACTAATTTTAACTGTGTACTTCAGTGATATTAAGCAGATTTACACTGCTGTGTAATTATCACCATTACCCATCTCCAGAATACTTTTCACCTTGCAAAACTGAACCTTTATACCCATTAATCAATGTAACATTCCATGTACCCCATACTCTTCCCATACCAAACACACATGCATATATCTTTTTTTTTTGTATCAGGGATTGAACTCAGGGACCTTCAACCCTGAGCCACAGCCACAGCCCGATTTTGTATTTTATTTAGAAGCAGGGTCTCACTGAGTTGCCTAGGGCCTCATCAAGTTGCTGAGGCTGGCTTTGAACTCATGATCCTCCTGCCTCAGCCTCCCAAGCCACTGGAATTACAGGTATGCACCACTGTGCTTAGTGTATATATCTTTAATATTGCTCAAAATGTTATAGAGCTGGAGCCTTTCAAAAAACAGGCACCGAAAATACCCCCTTTTCAAATCCCAATTCTTGTGATTTGTCAGAAAGATTTCAGACATGTCTCTCAGAGTAGCAGGAATGGGTTCATTGAAGGGATAGGAAAAGGTGAAGAGGATACTCTCAAGGGAGAGAGTGGGTCCTCTTAGAGAGGAGAGAGACAATATGCCTCTCCTTCATCCCAGTTTTTTTGGGGATCCCAGAGAAGTTTCCAGAGAGTCCCACCCAGAGTGACATCGGACTTTCAAATTCTGTTATGGGAACTCTAGATCATCTTGGCCCATACTGACCAGTTCTAGTTGAATTCTTAACCTTACATTGTCACATATTTTATGATTAGGAGGAACTATCCTTATTTGCCAGAGTTTCAAGATCTGCAGATAAATACTTCTTGGAAAAGAAAACCTATAGTGGTCAGCACAGTGGGCCCCTGTTACAAAATTATTCTCTTAACCTCATGTTTCCACCATCCTCATTTGTTTGTACCCTAATGAAATGATCACCAAAGGTAAATATCACACCTAAAATACTATGAATTTCCACTAGATGTGGATGTCAAATTGTTGGGGAGGAAAAGATAAAGATTGTATCTGATTTGATCATTTTCAAGCAGATAGAACAATAACATTTTCTCTATATTTTAATCAAGACCTTATATTTTGTAGCAGAAAAAATTACTAATTTGAATTTATATTTTTAAGTCAATGCAATGTTGTAAGTTGAAAGTGGTATAGTAGAAGTTCAAAAATATTTCCCCCAATTTTCCATATGATTAATGACATATGGAACTGTGCTTGATAACTGCTTAAGGACAAAAACCTAAACAGTGTATTTCTGTTATGATTAACAAAATGAGAACCATGTTCAAGAGTGTGTAACATAGCTTTTATAGATGAAAGCATTATGAGGAATGCAGGTGAGCTTGAAAAGGAAAGTGATAAGTTTAAGTAATTCTAATTCTTAAAGAGTTAGAATAAAATTATTTTTCTCAAAGTACTGGTTTTCTTCCAACAGAAACCAGTACTAATGGCTCTTTTACATCATGGGTATTGGTTATTCCCTTGAGATGCAATGTCTATAGATTTTTCTAACAGACCAGTATTTGGGCACAAAAAAATAAAAATGAGCTCCAATAGTGCATGACTTACCACCCTGCAATTTGGCTCTTTTGAGAGTCTTGTTTTTGACAGAAGTAATCAAGAAGAATTGGCATAAATAAACCAATGTGCTGATTGCCGTGTACTGGTGGGGCACCTACAAGTGCCTCTGAGGTGTGGAGATTGGATTTCTCTCCTCTGAAGCACAGACTGTTACAACCACTAATTAAAGTACTAGTTCTTATATCTTGCAAGTGATAGTTCTCTAGGTTAGTTATTTTTGTTCTTGTTAGGTTGATTATACCACTAGTAATATTATTCATAAATATACAAGTAAATAAGTGTTCACATAACACTTTTCATTAAAATTGTACAAAGAATTTACTATACCACAATTTATACATTAAAACTAGATGTTTTCTCTAATTTACATTTATTATAAAAATATTATCTAACAACTTAAAATATTGATGTTTTTAATTTGTAGTTACAGATGGTACCATTATTTTTAAACTCCCAAATCTCAATGTCTACCTGACTTAAATTTCATAAAATAAGATTTTAAAAAGTCCCAGCAAAGGAAATTCTTAGTCAAAATTAAGCATTTAATAGTGATTTGAAATTATCAAAAATCAAATGCATAATAGGTCTTTCCTTTCACACTATTAAAAAGGACTTGACTTCATTATAGAATTACCATTTCCAGGCTCCAGATACATTGTTACTTTAATTTTAATTGTAGAAAATCTAATAAATAGCCTTGAAAAAAAATATGTTATTAATTTCATAAAGAGAAATAATACTATGTAAATTTTTACAGGTGTCTCATTCTGTCCTCTTAAAACTTCCCTCTTCCTGAATAATTTGTGCATGATTTCAAAATTAAACAAGAATTCAGTATTTTCTTAAGGTATTTGTGTAATTAATTTCTCATATATGTCAAGTATAGAAGAAGAGTACTTCAAAAAGCTTTGATTTTAAGTATCTAACTTTTACCTAACACTTTCCATAATGAATAGTTTAAGACAAACACATATGTTATTATGCCCATAGTTATGGGGGGAAAATATGAAATTCTTGGAAATTAAAAATCCTATGTACATATCTGTATCATGAATGGAGAGCAGTCTAAAAATATACTTTCTAGATATTTACCTTTGCATGATTTTACGTAGATTGGTGACTTGGAGTTAGAGTTTTAGGACCACATTATGCATCTTCTGCTGCACCCTCTTCAGTTCCCCTCAGTGCTTGACAAGGATTCCACTGAGTAATAAAGATGTTTGCAAGGTCTCATCTTCCTGGTAATTGGGGTCGCTGTTTCCTGTTGTCTTGTTTAATTTGCCTATGCTTGGGAATAATATTATATTGTATTTCTGGGAATTCTAGGGTCTTAGGGGATTTAGAAAATAAGAATCAAACAGCTAATCATACTGGATATAACCAAGAAAGACCCTTATTCTGGTGTGATAAAAGTACAACTTGGAAAGAATGTTATGCTCATTTCCAGCAACTTAGCTAAATACATCGCAGATGGTGACTACTCCAGATGACCTAGGGCAGAAAAACATATTGCTCCCACCTTAACTCCAGACAATCTTCCATATTTTCAAACAATTGAAGCATATATATAAATCTTGTATTGTCGAACATAGTACCAACAGCTATTTTATCCTGTCAAATATACTGTTGTGTACTTTCAAATAAGAAACAAAGATGGCCAAGATATTCAAAATGTAGTGTGATCCAACTTATCTAAAAATAATTCCAGCAAGGGTACTGGAGGAACATTCCATGACTAGTTACATTAATTATAGTCAGTGTAATTATAAAAGTTGTAATAAAAAATATTTTATTTAAATGTGTCAGTCAAAACCATAGTTAAATTATTCATTCTGAAAATTTTTGAATATTGATGTTTGGATTTGGATATAGAAATGGCAGCATTAAAAAGGTACACTTATACATTGATGAGGGGACTGCAAATTGGTGCAATCACTCTGGAAAGCACTATGGAAATTCCTCAGAGAATTTGGAATGTAAGCACTGACCCAGTTGTCCTACTCCTTGGTCTATACCCAAAGGATTTAAAATCAGAATACTACAGTGACACAGTCACATCAATGTTTATAGCAGCTCAATTCACAATAGCTAAGCTATGGAGCCAATCTAGGTGCCCTCAACAGATGAATGGATAAGGAAAATGTGGTATATATACACAATGGAATATTACTCAGCCTTAAAGAAGAATGAAATTATGGCATTTGCTGGTAAATGGATGAAATTGAACACTATCATGCTAAGTGAAATAAGCCAGTCCCCAGAAACCAAAAGCATAATGTTCTCGCTGATATGTGGATGTGAATACACAATGAGGGAGAGGGGGAAAAATAGAAGTTCATTGGATAGACAAAGGGGAATGAAGGGAAGGGAGCAGGGATGGGATTAGGAAAGACAGTAGAATGAATGGGATATAACTTTCCTATGTTCATATATGAATACATGACCAGGGTAACTCCACTTCATGTACAACCACAAGAATGGGATTCTAATTAGAATAAGTTATACTCCATGTAGGTATATGTCAAAATGCACTTTACAGCTATGTTTATCTGTAAAGAACAAATTTAAAAAATGACTTAAAAGAAAGAAGTGACAGCATTATTTTAAAATTCCACAAATCAAACCTGTTTACTTAAGTATAATTTCATTAAATAAGCAGTTAAAAATAATGTTAATATCAAGATTTTAAAATATCTCTAATTACCAGAAAAATAAATTTGTTAATAAAAATTATTTATTATATAAGCTTAAAACATTTAACAAATGGTAACTCTGAACAAAGTCATACTTCACTGAATTATTGTAGACTGAAAAGTAAATGCATAAATTAACAAAAGTATCTGTTATTCTTATTGCATATCATGGCATTGTGCTAAGCACTGGATTCAAAACAATCTTTTCTAAATACAAAATATCACGCTCTACATGAATTCACATAAATTGCTATTTAAAATAGGACATGGTTAAGTAATCTTGAAAAGTATTCACAAAGCATCTCAGGAGAAAATAAAAGAGTACCAAATTCAATCCACCCCATTCGCTTGATTGTAGAAGGTGGGTAAAGGACTTAGGGAAGTCTTCCTGAGTGATAACGACACTTGAATTGTGTATTTAACACCAATGAAAATCAAGGATATTCTAGGAAGCAGAGACAACATGAGTGAAGGTAAAGGCAGCAACAACTATAGGAATTAAGGCATTATTGAAACAAAAAGTATGAGGTCAAGATAGAAGACGAGACTACATATTACTAACAGCTCCAGAATTTTATTCTGAACTATAATTTTAATTAACAATTGTAAGGAACACTTTTTCCTAATAAAGGTTGAGATTTATAATTGCTATTTGCATAATTGTGTGCATGTGTGTGGTACTGTTGGGCATTACTAATAAATTCAGGAAAATGATATGTATTAAATGAAAAAGAGGGCACGAGTGTTACTTGAACATGTTACTAAGCAATTTCTCCTACTTTAACTTAGAATACAACTAAATAATTTGCCATATCAATTTGAAAACTGCATTGTAAAACATAATTAGAACCCTACATTCAATTCTATCAAATTCATAGATATTAGGAAAATTTGACATATTGATTTAAATTACAATGAGTTGACAATTATGAATTTGATTATTAGTATTTTAAATATTAAATTTATAACCTGGACTATTTTCATTATTAATATGTAATTGGAGAAAACATAAAGATTTTCCATATTTGAATAGAATAAAAATATTTGGATGCAGTTTTGTATACGAGCCACTGAGATTATGGATATTTTCTTTGTATTTAGTATTTTAACTGGTTTATCTTTCTGAAGAACATAAACATTTGTACTACATTCTGTTTTAAATTAGTTCCTCAGTCAGTTGACTAAAATAAACAATTATGAGTCATGTTGACATGATATAGTCCTTATTTTTTAAAGAAAATATAAAAATTTAATTATAATAAAAATAACAAAACTATAGCCAATTTGATGTTAAGCAAAATACATTCAATTATTTTATTTTTGTATTTCCATATATATACTATGTTGTATATATACCAACATTTTTTGTTTTTTGGGGTTTTTGGTACTGTGAATTGAACCCAGGGACAATTTTGTCTTTTTATTTTGAGTCAAGGTTTCCCTAAGTTGCTGAGGCTAACCTCAAACATGTGATCCTCCTGTCTCAGTCTCTAAGTGACTGGGATTACAGGCATGTACCACCACTCCTGGTCAAAGTATTTAAAATACCTACATATATTTTGCATGAAGGCAGTTTGTAACTTCAAGCTGGCAAAAAATACAAGTTTTTCATTAAAATACTTATTGTAGGTTTAGGGATATAACTCAGTTGTAGAGTGATTAATTGTCTAGCATGAGCAAGATCCTGGGTTATATACCTAGCACCTCATTTTATATTTTGCTTCCCTCATTGGCAGATAATTATTTAGCTTAATATGATTTCTCAAAAATCATATCTTCAGTGTTTAAATTACTTACTATTGACATGTTCAGACATTGAAATGAAACACTTTTACCAATGAATTACTATAGGTCTGGTTTTAAGAAGCATAAGCTATCGCATGTTTTTAAAAAATTGATCAGAAAAGGATATCAGAAGGATGGCAGACTAGGAAGAGTCCCACTTTTCCCCATGGAAACACTGAAGAACAAACAATACATGAATTAAAATGACTTTATAATAACTAGAAACTGTTAATAAACTGCAACAACCAATCAACTACATAACCAAGAAAAATAATGCATTTGAAACTGCAAATTTCATGGCATTCTGCATGCCCTTTCCCCCATTCCCTCCCTGGAATGGTGTGATGAGTTCAAAGGGAAATTGTCCAATTCCTGATTCTTCTTTCAGGATGAAATAAAAAGATTAGAGCTTATTTACAAAGTTCCAGCCTGTGTGGGGAATTTCGAAAGGAATGCCTTCGTTTCACCTGATTTGTAGTACTTATGAGAACAGTGGCATCATTTCATTAGTTTGATGACTGCTGAAAAATGTGGTAGGGGAGCCAGGGTTGTAGCTTAGTTGTAGAGCAATTGCCTAGCACAAGTGAAACCCTGGGTTCCATCCTCAGTACTGCATAAAAATAATAGTAAATGAAATAAAGGTATTATTTCCATCTCAACAAAACAAAAAATTTCAAAAAATTGTGGCATATTATGGAGTCAGGGAGTCTTTAGTCCAGAAGGCACAAGGGAACAAGGTATCATAAGCAGAGAAGTATAATAGAAATGTAAGCTTCGAAGTCAATTACTTCTATACCTCATTTGTTTTTATCATGGGAGATGTTGTCAAATGCTTTTTTTTACATCAAATGATATATGATTTTTATCCTTCATTCTGTTAATTTTTGTATCACATTAATTTACTCAAGTATGTCAAATTATCTTTGCTTCCTAGGTATGACTTCCATTTGATCATTGTATATGATCCATTTTAAGTGTTGTTAAATTATGTTTGTATACTGTTGGGGATTTTTTCATTTATGTTCTTTTTTTTTGTTGTCTTTATCTGGCTTTGATATTAGTGTAGTGCTAAGCTCATGAAATTAATGTGGAATTTCTCCTTTCAGTTTTCTTCAGGACATTGACAATGAATGGTGTTAATTTCCCTTAAATTTTTGATAGAATTAGTCAAATTATCTAGTCCTGGAATTTTCTGTTTGAAAGTATTTTTGATTACTCCTTCAGTTTCAATACTCCTTAATAATTTACCTCAACATATTAAAGACTATTTATTTAAAACTCACAATTAACATTATACTCAAAGGCAAACAATTGAAATTTTTGGCCTTTAGTATAAAGACAAGTAAATACACTCTATTCTCTTCTATCCACCATAATACTGAAAGTACTATCTAGAAAATTTTGGAAAAACAAAGGTTTAGGGATGTGGTTCAGTGGTCCAACAGTTGCTTAGCTTGTACAAGACCCTGTGATTAATCCCTAACAGTGGGAGGAAAAAAAGAAAAAAAAGAAAGAAAGGACATCGAAATTTGGAAAAGAATACAAAAAATCATCTGTTCCTTGATGACATGAATGTTCATATGTAAACTACAAACATTTATAAAATATGTGATTGAATCAATAAAACATTCATTGAAGTTGCAGGATACAGAAATAAACATGCAAAACTATGTTGTATTGTCTATACACTAGCAAAAAATATTTGAAAAAGAAATTAAGAAAACAGACTCTGTGACAAGGCCATAAAGCTAATAAAATATTTAGGAATAGAGTTACCAAAGAAGATAAGAGACTTGTGGACTGAAAACAGCAAAGCATTAATTACAAAAATAAGCAAAACAAAATAAATGGAAATACATTCTGTGTTCTGGTTTGGAAGACACAGTACTTTTAAAATGATCACACTACCCAAAGCAATTAATGGAATCAATGTGTTCATGCTAAAATGCCGATGGAATGTTTTAAAGAAATAGAAAAACTCTGAACTTTATATGCAACCACAGAAGATCCAGAGTAGCCAATGAAATCTTGAGAACCAAGGACAATTTTCTAGTCATTACATTGATTTATTTCAAATTATAGTACAAAGTCATATGAATACAAATATTAAGTAACTAACATAAAGACAGACATATGATCTAATGTGACAGAATATAGAACTGAAAAATAAACTCACACATGTGCAATCAACTAATTTTTAAGTGCCAAGCATACATAATAAAGAGTCTCTTCAACAAATAGTATTTGGAAAATTGGATATTCATATTAAAAATAAAAAATAGATGATTTTCTAAAAATATAAAAAGAAAATGTAAAATTCTAGAAAATAAACATGGGAGAATATAACACTCAGAAATAATTTATTTCTTGGATATGGCACTAAAAGCAATAGAAGTGAAATAGATAAGTGGGACTCTATCAAACTGCAAAGTTTCTGAGGAGCAAATAAAATAAACAGAATGAATACAGAATGTGCAGAATGGGAGAAATATCTTCAAATGGTACAACTGATAATTGGTCAATATCCAAACTATAAAACAACTCCTACAACTCAACTGCAAAAGAAAAAGGAAGGAGGGAAGGAAGGAAGGAAGGAAGGAAGGAAGGAAGGAAGGAAAAGAGGGAGGGTGAGAGGAAGGGAGGGAGGGAGGGAGGAAGGAAGGAAGGAAGGAAGAAAGAAAGAAAGAAAGAAAGAAAGAAAGAAAGAAAGAAAGAAAGAAAGA
>JAJEJO010002961.1:210590-229433 GCA_020662805.1 Glaucomys volans | reverse complement strand
AGAAAGAAAGAAAGAAAGAAAGAAAGAAAGAAAGAAAGAAAGAAAGATTGGACTTGTACAAATGGGCAAAAGGGCTTTGATATACATTTCAAAAAGAATATACACAAAAATCCAACAAGTGCATAAACAATGCTCAGTATATCCGTAATCATTAGAGTATGCAAATCAAACCAAAAATAATTACTTCAGGTCTATTAGGATGGCTACCTTACATCAAGAGGAAAATAATATATTCACCAGGATGTGGTAAAATTAATCTCTATTACACTATTGGTGAGAATAAAAACTGATAAAGCCTTTGTGAAAAAACAGTGTGACAGAACTCCCCAAAAATGGAATTATTGTATGATTTAGCAATGACACTTCTCAGTAAATACCCAAACAAATTGAATGCAGGCCTCAAAAGGTTGTGTATACACCCATGTTAATAGCAAAATTACTCACAATAGCAAAATGGTGAAAGACCCAATTGCCCATAGATAGATGGATATATAAACAAACTTTAGCATGTACATACACTGGAATATTGTTCCACCTGAAAAAGAAAGGAAATTCTAATACATGCCTTGACATAGATGAAGCCTGCAGACATTATGATAAGTGAAAACACATGACAGTGTTAATAAACACTTAAATGATTCCACTTAAATAAAGAAATCAGTTGCATTGATATAACAAATAAAATGGTGGTCCTTATGAACTAGGTGAAAAAGAAATAGAAAGTTGTTATTTAAAGAGAGTTTTGCAAGAGGAAACATTTCTAGGCATAGATGATAGTGATAGTTACACAACAGTGTGAATGTTCCAAATGCCAATAAATTATACTGAAAAAATTTTTTTTTTTTTTGTTTGGTTTGGTACTGGGGATTGAACCCAGGGGCACTTCGCCACTGAGCCACATCCCCAGCCCTATTTTGTATTTTAGTTAGAGACAGGGTCTCACTGTTGCTTAGGGCCTCACTAAATTGCTGAGGCTGGCTTTGAACTCTTGATCCTCCTGTCTCAGCCTCCCAAGTGCTGGGATTACAGGCGTGCGTCACCACGCCCGGCTGAAAAATTTTTAAGATGATTAATTTTATATGTGCATTTCACCACAATTAAAATGTTAAAAAGGATTTACCATATTGGGCATTAGAGGTATACTAAAACACAAACTATGATCACTTTCATATTTGGAAATAATATTTAAAATATTTTATCAGTATTTTATGTATTTATAAAAGTATCACATACTATTTCATAAATTTGTATAATTAAAATATTTTATAAAAATTAATTCTGAAAATTACATAAAATTTTTTCAGTCTTTGTCTTCATTGTCTCTCTGACCCTGTCTCCTTCTGTCTCTTTTTCTATGTCTTAATTTTTTTTTTATTAGCGCTTAATAGTTATACATAGCAGTTGGATTGATTGTGACAAACATACAGGCATGAAATTCAATTTCATTCACAATCCCACCCTTTTCTCTTCCCTTTTCCCTCCCCTTCTTTCCCTCCCCTGTTCTTCTTCCTCTACTCTACTAGACTTCATTTTGGTCATCTACTTATTTATATTTGATTGGTTCTTTTTACATATATCTAAAGGTGAAATTCCCTGTGATATATTTGTATATTTAAAAATTCATTCTGCATTGCCTTCCCTTTCCCATATCTCCAACTCTGCCTCTCAGTCTCTTTCTTCTACATTATTGATTTTCTCTTGATCTTTATGACATCTTATTCTTCCTTCCCTGTTTCCTGTATTTTACTCTACTTTCTACATATGAGAGAAAACATTTGACCTGTGAGTTTATGAGTTTGGTTTATTTTACATAGCATGATATTCTCCATTTACAATCATTTGCTGGGAAATGCCATAATTTTCTTCTTCTTTATGGCTGAGTAGAACTTCATTGTGTATATAAATCACACTTTCTTAATCCATTTATACATTGATGGGCACCTGGGTTGATTCCATAGTTTAGCTATTGTGAATTATGTTGCTATAAACACTGAGGTGACTATATCACTATAGTATGTCTATTTTAGATCTTTTGAAAAAAAAACATGGAGTGGTATAGCTGGGTCTTATGGTAGTTCCATCCTCTATTTTTTGAAGAATCTTCATAGTGCTTTCAGAGTGGTTGTACTAGTCTGCAATCTAACACTGAATGCTGCATCCTCAGTCCATAATTTTAACTGAAAATTCAAGAAGCAGTTTTACTGTTTAATATATATATGCACATATATATACACATATATGACATTTTTATTATTCCCCAAAATCTAATATACTTTAATACATTTTATAATACTATTTTTTCAGAATTTCAAAATGCATTATTAAGAATTTATGGAGACCAAGCTATTTAAGAAATGCCAGAGTTTTAATTGTTACCTGTAAAATGAACAAAGTGGCAGACATATCTATCCCTCTAGCAATATTTCAGCAATACTCCTAATTTTCCATTTATATCAGTTAGAATAAAAATAAACTTAAGGGATATAATGGTAGAAGTACAATTTTCATGGCTTCCCTTATCTAAAAGATATCTATAAACAGAAAATAGGTTGCATCTGCAAATGGAAAGTAAACTGAGATATTAACTTATGCATTATCAGCTTCAGAAGTCCTTTTTTAGGAATGAGAATGTAGCTCAGTGGTGAAATATTTACCTATTATGCGTGAAAACCTAGGTTCAATCTCCAGTTCTGAACAAATAAACAAACTAAAAACAGAAGTCCTTTTGTTCAACCAATTATGTTCAACTAAAGCAAAAATGAATAAAAATTTGCCTCAGTCTCAAGGAAAAAAAGCTGATCATTTTGTTATCTTTCCTAAATATATTCATTGGAACTAGGTGCCTCAATTAATGTACCTTAATATATAGAATTACTGATATGTCTGAAAAAGATAAAAAACAATCACACACAAATATAAAAACAGTCACACACATAAAAATACATCTGTATGCATATCTTACATATGTTAATATATGGGTTATTGTTTTATGTGTATGGGTTTATTCTGTGTATCTATATATAAACACATTCACGTATTAATTGACCTGTCCCTGGAGAGAACCTTGGGAATGTGACATTCCAGTCATGATAAAACAAACACATAAACCAATATCCTAATCCTGCTTTAAAAATACCTTTATGCATTAAAAGATATCATGCAGGACTCTTGGATGAAATAACTAATTCAAGGCCTAGGATTGGAAAAGGAGTTGTCAGATATATTGTGGTACAATATAACAAAATGCTCAAAGAATGATAAGGTATGCCATAAAGATATAGAGACATACTGGAAGGCAAAATGTTGTTTGAATCTGAAAAATTTAGTATATAAGCAATAATGATATCAGCATATTATAACTCATTAAATATTAACCCATAAATCCATACAGAGTTAAATAAATGAATAAATAACAATAAGTAACAGTGATTCCTTACATAATAGTTTCAATTATCAATTTTGGAAACAATTCACCTTTTGACCACCTTATAGTAATATTTCAGCTGAGCAACACCAAGACCGTGCTAAATTTTATGGAAAAAAGTAGATGAGCACTAAGACATAAAATAATCTTATAATATTTTCATACACAATACTTATTAATTTATCAAAGGGTACAAAACAGAGTGAATATACAACCCTTAGGTTAGGGTAAATATTTATAAGCATCTATTTGGTGAAAGACTAATATCCAAAAATAAAGAAATACTACAACTGAGCTACAATTACAATAGCATGAAAAAAAGCCAAACAACCTAAATTATAAATGAGCAAATTTAAAAAAAAATCTGAATAGATATTTCTCTAAGGAATATATACTAATGCCCAGCAAGATGCTCAGCATGAAATATCATTATGGAAATACAAATCAAAACCACAATGAGGTACCACTTCATACCCATTTGGATGACAATATAAAACACGCATACATGTATGTGCTTTCTCTCTCTCTTTCCCTCTCTCTCTCTCTCTCTCTCTCTCACACACACACACACACATACACCCACACAAACACACAACCAGAAAATAACAACTTGATAAGGAGGTGAAGAAAATGGAACCGTCCTGTATTGCTGATGAGAAGGCAGAACAATACAGCCAGAATGGAAAATAGCATAGTTTCATCATGTGGTCCAGCAGTGCCACTTCTGGGTATGTACCCCCAAAATTGAAAGCAGAACTTGGATATAAACATATACATCCATGTTCATATCAGCATTATGCACAACAACCAAAAGGTGGAGGCAACTCAAGTGTTCACTGGTAAATAATGGGAAATACAAATGATGGTAAATACATAAGATATAATTTCATCTTTAAATGGAAGGAAATTTTGATTCATGCTACAATACTGATAACCTTGAAGGTGTTACATTAAGTGAAATCAGCAAGCCACAAAAGGGAAAATACTGTATGGTTTCACTTATATAATATAAATAAATTGTACATATTAATAGAGAAAGACTAGGAAGCAAGAGAATAAGTCATAAACAGATTCAGTTGGAAATATTTTTGAAAATTCTTTAGATAGTAGTGATGGTTAACAACAATGAACAAGTCTTTAAAGGCAAATAAAGTATTTGAAAAGGTCGAATTTGTTATGCATATTTTATCACAATAAAAATGTTGGTGCTCTGATAATGAATATAT
Organism: Glaucomys volans; assembly: GCA_020662805.1. Lineage (NCBI taxonomy): Eukaryota > Metazoa > Chordata > Mammalia > Rodentia > Sciuridae > Glaucomys > Glaucomys volans. Next base: position 224,783 of record JAJEJO010002961.1, on the reverse strand, counting down.
CTTAAGTACAAAAGTGTGATGTAACAAACAAACCTACCTGACAATCACTGAATCATATAATTAAAGTTAATATCACATGTAATAGGAAAATAAAAATGTACTGAATAGGAATTAATGAAAAGAACATAGTCTCAAATCTTTATTTTTGCTAAAAAGAAATCATAGCTTGAATGACAAGAAGAAGGGAATAATAGAGAACACCAAATTTTTGAATAGTTCACAGATTTACCCACTTCAAAAGTGTCAGATTCTTGAAAGTCAATGAAACACTCAGGAATTTTTCCATATTTAAAGAGAATATATAAATATGACAGTTATATTCAATACATGATCTTTAGCTAATTCATTTTACTTTACAGAATATTATAAATATAATTAAAATCTAAATAAAATCCATGAATTTAGTTGGTAGTGAAATATCAACTATAATTTATTGATTTGGTTGGTTGTATTGATGATAGGGCAATGTCATCATGACAGAAACAAACTCAAATACTTTAGTGAAATAGCCAAAATATTTGTGCTTTTCTTGTAACTTTTATATGAGTTTGAAATTAATTCAAAATAAATACCAACTTAGCTATTATTAAAGAAACTTAAAAAAAAAGATTAATAAAGAGACCATATGGCAATTCTAAGGACAAAACATTGATGTTGATAATGAAAGTCAGTTTGAATAAAATTTCATACTCAACTATTTTTAACTTGCTTCCAAATGAATAGATAATGAGATCTCAATTTATTTTTTTTCAATTAAAATAAGCAACTATAAGAACTTTAAAAAAATGCTCTGTATAACCATGATCAAAGGGAACCACATAAAAGTCTTTACCATTTCCTTTTTTACTTTGTGTTTATTTTGCACTTCTTTCTCTAGGTTTATATTGTGCTGCTGAAATTATTGATTTTATATATATTTTCTCTAACCTGAGTGTTTTAGTAAATAAATTCATTTCAACATTGATTAGGTACAATTTTTAATCCTAAAACATGTCTTTTCATTATGTTTGTTCAAAATATAATTCATGTTGCAATATTGTCTTTATCTCTTTGGTTATTTAGAAACACATAATTTTAAGAGAATTAAAATATGTGAAAGATTGTGACAAAATATTTCAAAAGACACATCTACTAAATGATTTGCAGCAAATATATCCCGAGAACGTGCAAAACTCAACAGTAAGAAAATAAATGAACCAAATAAACAATAGGAAAAATATCTCAAAAGACATCTTACCAAAGAATATATACAAATAAACATGTGAAAATATTCCAAATTTCATGTTATTAAGGAATTACCATTTTAAACGATAATGAGATACATGATAAATATGTTAGAATTGTTAAAAGAAAACACTGATAATGCTTAGTAGTGGTAAGGATGTGAAGCAATGGAAATCTCACTTATTGTTGGTGAGAAAGCAAAAGGTAAGTCTTTGACTTATCTTTTTATTATCTTAGAAAGTATTCTGAAAACCAGTCTGTCATTTTCTTACAAAGATAAACAGTCATATAAAACTCCAGCAATAATACTAGTAACTATTTACTCATTTGAAACCATACATCCAAATAATTTAGCACATATTCATAGCAGTTTTATTCATAATTGCCAGAATGTCATTCCACAGGTAAATGGATAAACACATAATAGCATATTCTTGCAATGAAATATTATGTAGTGATAAAGAAAATTTGCTATCAAGGGATAGAAAGACAAGGAGAAATCTTAAATGCATATTGTTGTTAATGAAGCCAGTGTGAAAAGATTATATGTTTCAAACTGTTTGAAATTCTGAAAAATGTAGAACTATGGAGAGTAAAACATCAGAGGTTACCAAGGGTGATGGGAGGAAAACCTGAGTAAGTAGAGCTTAGGAAATTTTTAAGGCAGTGTAACAGTTCTATCTGAAACCAAATGATATCATTTTTATAATGTTTACTTTAGGCTAAGCACTGTTAGAAGAGTTTTGTATCTTAAACTTACTAAATCCTTAAAACTATAAAAAGTGAGTCATATCATTTCAAAAGAGTAAACCAAATTACATGCAATTTAATTTATAAATATTTGTGGATTTTATATTATCTACTAGGTGTTGCTTCTAATTTAATTCATTTGAAGTCCAAAAATATAATCTGCATCATCTTAATCACTTAAAAATTATTGAAACATACTTAAAACTTAGCATACCAGCTATCTCAATTAATGTTCCAATATTTCACCTTATGTAATATTCCATCAGTCTGAAAGTCCTTTTTTAAAATTTTATCATAGTACTAATCTACTGGCTCCAACTTCTAGCCCCCCACCCATACAATTTGTTACCAAACCTTACATTTACTTTTTACAAAAGTATATAATATAGATCATTAATATGTAATTATAATATATGTTAATAGAGGAGACCAGACCACATGCTTATTATATTATTACTTATATAGTAATTATATAGAAATTATTGATTATTATTAAGTACTAATTATTAAGCATTATTAATTATTATTAAGTATTAATTATATAGTAATCATATTACTTATATAGCAATACTTATTACTATATAAGTAATATATAATTATATACAATTATTGTTTCATCATTTTGTTTTGCTAGCAGTCATTGTTAGAATTTGGGATTCTATATATTTTCTTTTATCACTATGATTGTGATGTATAATTTTACTCTTTATACTCTAAATATTTCAGCTATTTGGTTATTATGAACTTTGTACTAGATTTCTTTGTGGTCAATCATTAGTGATTTTATGAATCTATAGCCACATACATACATAGATTCATAGTTATCCATATATAATAGCCATTATTCCTTTCAAAAGATAGTTCTCATCTCCTGTGATTCAATTAAATGTACTTCAAACCAATATTTATTGTTCTACATTCATTATAACAGTGAATATTGGAGAGAATATAGACAGACTGGTGGAACAAAATACAGAGGCCATAAATTGACCTAGATAAGTTTCAAATAATGTCTACCAAAGTAGCAAAAACAATTCAGTTGAGGAGAGGTAATAATTCAAAAAGTATTGCCTAAAAGGAAACATTCGCATACAAAGCAAAACAAAAAATATCAAGTGCATTTCTCACAGGGTTCACAGAAAATCATTCAAACTGAATGATAGACCTACATTTTAAATGCAACACTTTAAAAGTTTTAGAATATAATAGAGAAAACATATGATGCCAAGCATTTGGTGATGATTTATATAACATAAACACAACAGTCTGTGTTAGTCAGCTTTTCATTGTTATAACCAAAAATACTTGACAAGAACAACTTAGAGGAGTGAATGTTTATTTCAGGCTCATGGTTTCAGGGGTTCAGTCTATGGTCTGCTGATTCTATTGCTCTGGGCCTGTGGTTAGGCAGAATATCAAGTAAGAAGAGCATGATTAAGGAAAGCTGCTGAACTCATGGAAGCCAGGAAGGAGAAATAAAGAGCAACCAGGGACATGTTATAGTCCAAAGTTATGTCCCTAATGACCTACTTCCTCCAGCAATGCCCAACAGGCCTACAGTTGCCACCTAGTAGTCCATTCAAATTATTCATCCGACAAATAGATTAATCTACTGATGGGGCTACAGCTCTCATCATTGCCCAAAAGCTCCACCTCTGAACCTTTCTGCATCAGGGATCACACTTTCAAAATATGAGCTTTTGGGAGGATATTTGTAGATCCCAACTGTAACATTGCACCCTTGGCCCCAAATAACTCATGTCCATGTCACAATTCAAAATGCATTTAATCTGTCTCTAAGAGTTCCCATACTCTTAACATTCCAACATTGCTGGAAAGTCCATATCCAAAATCTCCTCCAACAATGCAGGCTATAAGTCCCTGTCTAAATCAAAAGTAATTTACAGGTGCTAGGGTTGTAGCTCAGGGGTAGAGTGCTTGCCTACCATGTATGAGGCACTGGGTTTAATCCTCAGGAAAAAAAAAAAAAAAAAAGAAAAGTAGTAGGTTACATCCATCCAATATACATTGGCACAGAGTAAAATTCCTATTCAAAAAGGGGGAAATAGGGTCATAGAAAGAAAGGATGGGAGCAAAGCAAGAACAAAACCCAACTGGACAAACAAGTCCTAAAGTTCCACACCTAGCACCCACAGTACATGGCAGCAAGATATGAACAGCAAAGGATTTGGGGTAGTCCCATCCCTGTGGCCTTGATGGCTGAAGCACATAATGCATTTCTCTTGACCATTCCTTCTTGCTTTCTGAAACTTTCCTTGGCAGATATTCAATGTTCCTGATATCTCTTAGTTCATGGTGTCTCTACTGCAGCTTCAGCTTCCATTCTTACTGCTCCATGCATCATCCTCTCAGGGGTTTACCACAGGACTTCCAACTCGTCTACACTTTATTTGAACTCCCAGGCCTTCCTTTTAAATCTTGCTGGAAGCCTCCTTGAGCCCTTCACTCTAGCATCCTGCATTCCTACAGAACTAGTACACATGGATGATACTAAGGTCTGCTGCAAGCCTGAGCAATGACCAAGACTCTATGGTTCATGTTTTTAGAAGCCTCTGAGTGCTTTCATGGCTGAGCATCATGAAACAAATGCTGGGGATACATCTTTCTAGGTATCCCTGTGCATGTAGGGCACCCCCATGCTATTTCTCAAAAATGTTTTCACTTTTGCACCCTTGTATTTGTGACTGGCATTATCTTGCTGATTCCTGAGATGCTCTAGTCACATCTTTTCTATTATTTTGTTGTAAAATACTTAACTTTTCTTTAGTGGTATTAATCTCTTCAGCAACCATACCTTACTTAGAAGGAAACCAGTATTAAAAGGCTACATACACATGGTTTCCTTTGTATGTCTTTCTGGAAAAGGAGTAAATATAAAGAAAAAGAAAAGAACAATGGTTGCAGGGATTGGAAAGAAGGGGGAATGAAAGTATGATTAGTGAGCCCCAAGAGAGACTTAGGCCAGTGAAACTATTTTGTATAATACTTTAATAGTAAACACATGACAAGATTTATGTGTCAAGATATGAAAAAATATGAAACATCAAGTGTGACCCTAATGTAAACTGTATACTCTAATTAATAATAATATCATAATTTTGGTTCAATTTTATTTATTGTTGTAGTCTTTTTGTGCTTCTCTGACAAAATACCATAAACTGGATGGCCAAGAAGCACCTAAAATTTATTCTTCATTGCTCTAGAGGCTAGAGTCCAAGATCTGCATTGCTAAACTTGGTGCCTGATGAGTGTTCACTACTTAGACAATCATGTTTTTGCTATAACCTTTCATGAAAGAAGTGGTAAAAATCTCTCTGGGGTCTCTTTTTTAAGTACACTAATTTCAAATGGGTCCACCATTAGGATTTAATCATCTCTCAGAAGTAGCTACCTCATAATATAATATCAACCTCCAGCTATCTCAGGAGGTTGAGAATTGGGATAACAAAAATGTTTATGCAATACCACAGATATATCAAATTAATACAAGTTGTTAATAACAGAGTAAAATAGTGGGAAAAGAAATGGGTATAAGAAAACTGTACTAGCATGACAATTTTTCCATATGACTAAAATTACTCCAAAATTGAAATATGTTAAATGTAAAATATATGTTCAGCTGGGCGCGGTGGCGCACGCCTGTAATCCCAGAACTTGGGAGGCTGAAGGCAGGAGGATCGCGAGTTCAAAGCCAGCCTCAGCAACTTAGCGAGGCCCCAAGCAACTCAGTGAGACCCTGTCTCTAAATAAAATACAAGATACAAGATAGGACTGGGGATGTGGCTCAGTGGCCGAGTGTCCCTGGGTTCAATCCCTGGTTCCAAAAAAAAAAAAATATATATATATATATATGTACGTATATATATATACGTACATATATATATATATATGTTCATGCTAAAAACATTGGCAAAAACAAAGTTAACCAAATGTAGACATTTATTGAAGTCTGGAGATCTCAAAATTCAGTATATGCTTACATTAGGTATTTGAAGTTTGAATTAAAATACCAATACATCCTTTGCAAAATTCAAGTCATTGAAAAAAGGCAATGGCCTATGTGTTAGTTTTATTTTAATAGACAGCGTATTAAAATTCACAATGTAATAATTGATTCATTTTTTGGCATACCTAATATGTCTATCAGACTTCTAAAGCAATTTGGTTCTTAATATTTAGTTACTAAGCTGATTTCAATTGACTATCTTGTTAAATATTTTAATTTTTTCAGCAATTGTTTTTCAGTGAGGCTTATTATTTTGTATTGCCAGAACAAGATATCCTTTCAAATGTTGATACAGATTAATAATAACAGAAATAGAAAAGTGATGACTTCATTGGGAATCAAAATTAAATTGACCTAGTTTTCCAGCTGACCTTATTTAGCAAACATGTTTGATCCCAAGTTAATTGTAGATAATTCTCTAGACCTTTAGTGACTGGAAGGACAGACACAATTGGTAAGTCACCTTAGAAATTTGTAAAATGAAGGTCCCAGAGATAGTTGCTAATTATGCCTGACAGATGTGATGGGTCAGTTAATATTTATTTGTATTTGGTTCCGAGGAGAACCAAGTGAAGAAGAATAGCAGGAAGCTTTAAAAGTAATATCTGGACCCTTAAAGAATACCCATTAGTTGGATCCAAAGGTTAAATTGAGGGGTGAACATAAGTGTGGGAGAGGTGAATGCTATCACATATGCATTATTTCACCCAAGTACCAGGGAACTCATGCAAAATAGTTTTGGCAAATGAAAGAGCAGACTTATTATTGGAATAATAAGTCCAAATGGGGAGTAAGCCTGAGTAGCTTTTACTGCATTAATTGTCTTGTCTTGATTATATTAGAAAAAGATTGTTTCTAAAAAGTATAAATGCAGAAGAGCAGTGTTTATATTTGGAAATGGTGTAAAAAGAAAATATCTGGGTTACTAGGTATTAAAAACTAGTTTCTTTGATTAGTAGAATAACAGAAATGGAAGAATAGAGGTGGTCCTTGTGTTCTAAGAGTTCTTTGAGGGAAACTACCACAGAAAGCATTGAAAAACATTCCAAGAATAATGTGAACTTAAAGGAGAGGATGTAGTGAATTATTCAGATTCAAGCAATGTCTAATGTCTAAGACAAATTCTAAAATAAAGGTTATTTTTATAACCATAATATTTTCATGGCCATGGGTTTGTATTATATTTATATATGCACCTGAATAATTCAGACCCCTCAGAGTGTCCTTCCTCCCCAAGAAACACTTGTAGAACACTCTTAGATGGACATCCTCTCCCACTTGTTTTTATACTACTCTATATTGTTTTGGGTTTACACATATTTTTTTAGGAAGAATCATGTTGCAACTCAGTTTTTCCTAGTCACATTTTCCCTTCTTCAAATGGTTTCTCTTGGAAACAATACATATTTTTAGCACCTCTCTTTCCTCTACCCTACATATCTGAAGAAATAAGATGAGGTAGGTACCATTCCCCAATTGTTCATTTTTCCATTCCATTTGCCCACCTGACCACTTCTGTCTAAACTTACTTGATTTTTCCAGGTACCTTTCATTTTGTCTTTTAAAGGCCTTACGTAGGTTTACCAGAGTTTACTAGTTGAATACTCTCTGTGTTTTTTTTTTTTGTTTCTGTGTAGAGGTAGGTGGTTATTTATATTATGACCCAAAACAAGCAAACATACTCTTCTACCAGTTGTCTTTCTAAAAAACTTTTTAAATTTTATTTCTTTGGTACCAGGAATTGAATCCAGGGGCATTTAACCACTGAACCACATCGCTAGAACTTTTTTACATTTTATTTAGACACAGGGTTTCCCTGAGTTGTTTAGGGCCTTGCAAAGCTCCTAAGGCTGGATTTGAACTTGAGATCCTCCTGCCTCAGCCTTCAGAGCTGCTGGGATTACAAGCCTGTGCTACTGCACCCAACTTGTTATTTCTTTTTTATTACACGCCTATACCAAAATTTTTCCCTTCTTGTAGAAAATGAAGCTGTAATTAGTTAGATATGGTCAAAACAAGAAGTGGCCAAGGAGATCCTTTAGAGTGCTGTGGACTCCCTTCATATTAATTCTGCTGTGGATAGGAGTGATTGCTTGACATTTCTTATGCAGTGAAATTTAATGCCATGAATTCTGCCATATATATATATATATATATGTATATGTATATAACTTTATATGTAAAATTGCTTTATATACCAAAGATCCAGTATAGATCACTAATGGCTATACTAAATCTCCCTATAACATATTAGATGCACTTATCTGATTTTGTGATCAAAGTATATAATTCTCTTTGTAAATTCACAAGAAACTGAGAGGCCAATAACTTTTGTTTTATGTATAGTCAACTATTTAACAGGGATAGTAGCATGGAGGATTACAAGTGAAATTACACATAGAGATGACATAAACCAGGATGTTTGCTTACCTTCCAGTATGCATTACACAAAAATATCTACATACATAGAACTATATAATGTCTTTTCTATTTCAAATATCTGTAGTTGGCTTAAGAAACCTAAAGGGGTCTCTTATTCAAATTGAATTACTGGTCACCTTTAAAGAATTTATAAGTATAAATTTGCATAAAGTATAATTTATAAAATATACTCTGTATTTTGAATTCCATACAGTTAATGATTCATAGTCTTTCACTCATAGTTTTTGAGTGAAAATATTTTGACGTGTCTCAAAATACTCTTATATAACAGTGTACATGCTCATAGTGATTATAAATGAGAAAACTAAGGTGTGGATGTTAATATCAGGCAACAAGTACTTAAAATGAAGAAAACTGGGATTCCTTTGGTTTGCATTTTCTATGCAGTGAAATTTGATGATATAATTTCTGATATATTTATATAGGTACATATATATATCCCATATTTTGTGTATTTTACGATTTAAAAAGCAAACATTTTCAATGTTCCAGGGACTTACATAAACAAGTAATTTTAAATGACTAATGTTAAATTCATTGTACTATTAACTTATAAACACTTTAGAAGCTCTAAAATAATTTGATTAAATATATCTTTCACTTTTCTCTTGTTTTAAGCTTTAAATGCCAACATTATTTCAAGAGACAGAATAACATTTGGAATCTTATCTCAATACTTCCTTTCCCCTCTTAATTCACATTTTAACAAGTTATAAGTACACTATCCATCCTGTACTCTTCTCTTATTTGATACTTTAATTTCAAAAGCTCTTCAAAATAAGAAATGATTGTATAAGATGAATATCAATAAGAAGGGCCTACTTTTTTTTTTTTTTTTTTTTTTTTTTTCGGTGCTGGGAATTGAACCCAGGGCCTTGTGCTTTCAAGGCAAGCACTCTACCAACTGAGCTATATCCCCAGCCCAGAAGGGCCTACTTTAACATTAAAAAAATCATTCCACAAATAAATAAAACAGATGCTTACATACATGTTTATTTTAACATTGTTTGAAGAATTTCAAAGTATTTTGTTTCTGAGTCACAAATTATATTTAACTATTTCTGATTTTATTCTAAGAAAATGATCCATCTATACCTCATTTATATATCATCTATGCCTCATCTAATAATATCTTCTTGTTATTATTCCAAATGTTTTTAATATAAAAATACAAATAACAAAAAACTGCTTTGTGGTATAAATTCTATATAGCCAAATAATCCTCAGACTCCTTTAGTTCTATTATTTCCAACATCTTTCATTCATGAACAAATAAAGTTATTAAACAAACAAGTGTTGTTCTGACTGAATGTTGATTCATACTTTCATTTACATGAATAAGACAAAAGTGAAACAAGAAAAATATGTTCAGCTATAATTTGTTTCTCTATGATGAATTAATATTTCCTAAGCAGATAATTGTTTACAATTGCTTGCACAGTATTTCCTGGTTTTAATTCACTGCAATGGTATAAAAATATTTTATTTAATCTGTGTTAATAATTTCTCCCACACCTGAACAACCAGGTTCATTATAGCGTTTTCTTTATAATAGCTTAAAAATGGAAGCAACCTAATTGCCAATCAATTGATGAATGAATAAATAAAGAGGGTACATATACACAGTTAAATATTGTTCAGCCATAAAAATTAATAAAACCCTGACATTTGTAGTGAAATGAATAGAACATTACATTAAGTGAAATAAACCAGGCAGAGAAAGACAAGCAGGAGATGAACTCATTCACATGTTGAATATAATAAAGTTGATCTCATAGAAGTTGAAAGTACAATGGTGGTTGTCACAGAGAAAAAGTAGAAAAGGACTAGAAAGTGTTCATCAATGAGTACTAAATTAGTTACATAGAAGTAAGAAATTCTAATGTGATATTGCACATTAAGAGGATTATAGATAAAAATAACGTACTGTAACATTTCAAAAAGCTACAAGAAATTATTTTGAAAGTTTTAACCATAAAGAAATGATCTTTGAGGAGACAAATATGTTCAGTGTGACTAATATAATTTAAATATGCTGTGTGTGTGTTTGTGTGTGTGTGTGTGTGTGTGTACTGACTGAATGGTGTCCGGTGCCCACTAGCCGGGGCGGGCTGCACGCTCCTGGCGGCTGGTGATCCCAGACCCCAGAGCGGAGGCCCGCGACCGGCCCCTCAGATGGAGGTGCCTCCGGGCAGACCCCGACGCCTCCGTTCTGCCCGCTGCGCAGGACGTGAGGAGGCAGCGGCATTGGGCGAGGCCCACAAACTTCAGCGGCTGCGGAGGGACCTGAGCCCTCCCTGGCGCTCCCGCGCCCGAGTCCCTGGCCGAGTTCTGCATCCTCCCGGAGGGTGATGGGTTTGCCCACAGGCAGGATGTCCGTGTCGGGGCTGGGTCCCGAGGCCATGTGAGGAGGCGGGCTGCCACTGTGCCCCGGCGCGCTCCATGCCTGTCTGGGACACTCGGGTCCGCCTGCAGCCCAGACCCCCTCCTCACGTATCGCCCCCCACGCTGGCCTGTCAGGGTGCCCGGGGCCCCAGGCTTTCTGTGCAAGATGGCAGCTGGCGCTATGCCAGCGCGGTTAAAGCGGAAGTCTTTGCCATTGGCCAATGCTTCTGCATGCTCTGTGTGTGATCACTGAGTGTCTAGGCTCCGTGCAGCTTGCAGTCCACGCGCTAACCTCGTGGACAGCTTTCTGATTGGTTGTTGCTGCATATATATACTACACTACTTCCCTGTTGGGGGGAGAAGTAGAGAGAATCTGTAACAAGATGGCCATCTTTTGAATAAAGCTTCTGACCAGCCTACATGTCGCGTCTCACTGCGGGCAGGGATTCGCGATAGAATGGCACCCAAGAATATGCACAATTTTTGTTCTATGTATCAGTTAATCTTTTTAAATAAAAATAAAAATGGTTTCACTAATATACAATCTAGAAAATCAATGAAAACATATATCAAGCGCTAATTTCTAGAGTTTGCTTTTTCATGGTTACAAATTTCCATTAATCCAACAAATATAATTTCAAAGGGGCCACATGGCATTACCAAAGAATGAGTTGAAAAGACATGTACAGTAGTAGCATGCAATATGTAATATTTTCACATAGCAATGTGTAGTACATAAATGGGAAGGTCAGAATAAGATGATGGCTGAATATGGCCCTTTAGTTTTCATTTTCCCACAGGCATAATAATTTGAACAGCAATTCACAAACAGCAATTCACATGCTAAACTACTTTCAAAAGAACTAAGGAAATCAATTGATAGGTCACAGTGTTTGACTTTTGCATAACAATTTGAAAATACATATGAAAAAAGGCAGGAAGGACGGAGTTGTCTACATCATGCCTCACCCAACTTCAAACAGCCTAAGATGGAGAATAATACCTCCCACTTTGGGGAGAGAGAAGGTTAAGATCAGTCATTAGACTTGAAACTCAGTACCAGTTCTACATGGTGAAATTTCACAATGTGAAAAGCCCCAAGACCCCTACCTCCAGGACAATCCCCACAGACTGAGCCATTGGAACTGCAGGTGGCTGACTGCTTCCAATTCCCCTCCACTAATTTCAGGTGAGAGAATGGGTTTCATGCAGAGTGAAAGGTAGCACAGGGCTGTGTCTTGGAGTTCAGTGCCAGGCCTACTATGATAAAACACAGCGTACAGTAGAAACTGAAGGCTCAGTACAAAGGTCAGAGTTCACAGATATAACCTCTAGACTTGTCACAGCATCAGACAGAGACCTTTGTGCTGGTGGGACAGTATTGAGTTTGGGACAGTATTGATCTGCATCACTTCAAGTCTTAGAATGGGCCTGGGCACATTATCTCTTCTCCTGATACTAGGCAGGCCTCTGTGACTGTGAGACTCAGGTATATACCAGTCTAACTTTAGCTTTGGTGGCAAATGGACTATTTCTATCACCTGTCTCTCAGCCCTGGGCAGTACAGTTCTCACTAGGCCAGTGCTCACAAATGAGATCCTAGAATTGTTCGGACACTGAGAAGAGTCCTGTGACCCAGTGGGACAAATATGTTTTGTTTGCATCCCCACCAACTATGGCATGGACGTCTGTGGAAAAAAAGATAGTGCAGATACTTGCAGTTGTGAGACTCAAGAATGACTCAGCTTATCAGAATAGGTGGCTGAGGGACTACTGTCACCAACACTGCTCCAACCTTATGCATAGCAGGTTGTAAGATCACATTCACTGGGAATGGAACACGGTAGTATGTATAAGATTTTGCATAGGAATTTAGTACTGTGCTGGTTAACACCAACGGTTGTCCAATACTGACAGTCCTTAGCTCCAGGCCTGCATATCAATAGAGACTGAAACAGTTTTGATACTAAGATATATGGCCATAGATTATTGGTCTATTTTAGATTGTTTCTCCTACAACTGGTTGCAATGCTCCTAGGCCATGAATTCACTTTAAAAATAGGTAGACCTGAGAAATGTGGGCATGGGCCTTACCTCATTGTCATTCTGGTCTTGGTTGGCTATAGGTGCAGGGTGTCGTACCCAATGAAAATAAAATCATCCAAGTCGATCACGTAAAGCCAAAAGAAGCCTTTATTTTTAGCTGGCCAGCGACAATTGCCCTTACTCCTAAAAGCAGGGTGCCGGGAAATTGTGTGCCAGTTCTTTTATTGCCAACTTCTATAGGGCGTGGGAAGGGACCAGGGTGAGGCTATAGGGAGGGGAAGGGGTTGGGGTGGGCTATAGGGAGGGGATTTGGGACTGGGGCGGGCTATATTGAGGGGATTTGGGATTTGGGGTGGGGCTGACTCTCCCAGTCACGATGGAGAATCTCCCTGGGGAACATCAACATTCCAATCTGTTTTCTGTGGTTATAACACAGGGCATGACAAAGATAGGTAGCATTTGTGGCTGTAGCCATGACATAGAAGTACTGAACTGGTCCATCAACAGTGACTATGCCCAGAGATGGATAGAATTCCATAGTGTCTGGACCACAAGAGACTTCCTGTGAATGAGGCATCTAGACCTATCATAGCTCCAGGTAGAAACTTGAGGACAAGAACTACTAAGTCTATATATTATCTTGGTTAATTCTGAGAAATATACCAATAGTGTATTTGGGACAAACCTGGGCTTGAATTTCCCTCTAGTATTGAAATAACACATCAACAACAGACTTTTGGCAAATCTGGACCTGGGTGTCATTTAGTGTTGAAATAATAAAAATGAGTATAGGCTCAGAGAAAATAATCAGCTTGCTTAGAATTTCTGAAAAGACAGACACAAAAATGCCATATTCATAATACTGAAATAAATATTTGATCCCTCAGCCCACATGATGTTGCATGCCAACATTCAGGAGCTTTCAGAAACTTTGACTCTACTTATTACTCAAAATGAGATCCCAGAAACTGGCCAGGCATTAATCAGTATGGGAGAACATTCAGGGAGAGAATTTAAACAGCTCTTTTAAAGAAACTTGGTAGCCAGAGGAAAATGCAGAGAGACATTTCAATACTCTAACAGAGAAACTTAACAGAGATATAGAAGCAATTTTTAAAAATTAAACAAATACATTTTAATTGAAAAATAGACATAGCAAATTAAAAATGTGGTATGAACTTAGCATCAGCAGCAGAAAACATCAAACAAAGTATTAATGAGCACAAAGACAGAGGATTTGAAATTACAGTTGTAGGAGAAAAAGTAAAAGGGAATGAAATGAAATGAAATGAAATGAAATGAAATGAAATGAAATGAAA
>JAJEJO010002961.1:150309-210580 GCA_020662805.1 Glaucomys volans | reverse complement strand
AATGAAATGAAATGAAATGAAATGAAATGAAATGAAATGAAATGAAATGAAATGAAGAAATCCTACAGGAATGTTGTGGCAGTATAAAAGGAATAAATATTCTGGTTATTGGTGTTCAAGAAAGACTTGAGAATGCCATTGGGGTAAAAAGCTTATTCAAGTAAATAATTCCAAACACAGATAATAATGCTAATATCCAGGTATAGGAAGATCAAAGGCCGCCTATTTAATTTACCTCACCTATCTCTATCCCAAGACATCTTACAATCAAGTTCTCACAGGTGAACAATAGAGACATTCACATGCAAGAGAAAAGTAACAAATAACACATAAAAGTGCCACAGTTCACCTTAGCAGCTGACTTTTCAATAGAAACCTTACAGGCCAGGAAGTGGGTGGCTTGAGCTTTTCACAGGAATGAAATAAAAATTGATTCAAAACAAAATCGTGATGAAATAGTGGAAGTGACTACAGCTTCAGAGAAAATAAACAACCTTTTTAGAACTTCTGGAAAGTTATACATAAACAAAACCATACTAGGAATACTGGAAAAACTACTTAATCCTTTAATGCACAAATGATGTTACACACCAACAAGCATCAAATTCCTTCTTCCTTTATTTTTTTTAAGTACTCCAGTCATAATGAATTACACATTACCCTAGTTACTTTGTTTTAAATTAGTTGTTTTGTAAAGTACATATCTTCACATTTGGACACGTTTTGAGGTATTTTGTTTAGGAATTCACTATATATATTTTAGGGGGAGTGTCTTTTTTATTGGTTCTATTTAGTTATTCATGTCAATAGAATCCATTTTGATATAATTATACAAGCATGGTAAATATGTTATTCTAATTAGGACCCCATTCTTGTGCGTGTACGTGATGGTGAGATTCACTATGGTGTATTCATATATGTACATAGGACAGTTAGGCCAGATTCATTCCACTGTCTTTCCTTTTCCCATTGTCCCTCCCTTCTTCTTTATCTAAACTACTGAACTTCTATTCTTCAACCCCCCCCACAACTGTTATTGTGGGTTAGCTTCCACATATCAAAAACATTTAATCTTTAGTGTTTTGGGATTGGCTTGTCTCACTTAGCATGATAATCTCCGGATCCATCCATTTACTGGTAAATATCATAAAATCATTCTTCTTTATGGCTAATATTCCATTCTATATCTTCTTTATAAACATTTTCTTTATCCATTCATGTGTTGAAGGGCACCGAGGTTAGCTTCATAACTTTGCTATTTTGAATTGTGCTACTATAAATATTGATGTGCTGGTATCACTGTAATGTAGTGATTTTCAATCCTTTAGATATATACCAAGAAGTGGGAAAGCTGGGTCAAAGGATGGCTCCATTCTTATATATATAAATTTTGATACCAAAAATTTAACCATCCCACACACTATTATCTGACTCCCTGAAATTTATCTTTTTATTTACAAAATACTTTCATCTGATTCTAAAATCTCCAAAGTTTTAACCCATTCAAGAATATAATCAAATTCCCACATATTTTCTAAATATATACTGTTGTGACTTAAAATTTATTTGTCTTTAGACTAAAATTATCTCTTTCCAGCTATGAACCTGAAATAACAGACAAACTATTTGATTCCAAAATACAATGGTTAGAAAGACATAAGACAGCCATTCCTATTCTGAAAGTAAGAAACCATAATTTTAAAAAGGGTCAAGAGTCCATAGCAAGTAAACTTATCTGGCTAAATCCCTTTAGCTATTAAGGCTTGAGAGTGATCTTTAACCCCATGCTCTGTTCTCTGGGCCCACAGGCTGGTCTTTCTGCCTTCTGTGCCGTCTATAATGGTAGTCTCACTCCCTTAGCCTGTGTGGTCTGGGCCATGATGGCAGTAACAGTCTTGTCAGACTAATCTGTGACTGAGCTCACAAAGTCATTTTTTTCTCATCCTGTACAGATGGCAGTGTTTCTGTTTCTATAAAATTATCCAAATCCTTGCTGGCCTCTCATGTGATTCACAGAGATTCAAGCTACCACAAAAACTGGTAGTTCACTGAAATAATACTAAACTGTAAAAAAGAAAAAAAATTATACACAGAAAGTCAGATACCTGCACATAAGAAATAATACATAAGAGGAACACCAGACTGGGAGCACCAACAGACTGCCAGCAGCGGTCACTAGGAAGAAGAGAGAAAAAGGAGTACATGTGACGAAATAGCAGATATAGAAATTTTTTGAAAAACCGACTTGGAGAAACTTGTGGTTTAGAGAGGGAAAGCTTATCTTAAAAGACTCAGAGGCCGTACAGGAAGTGATTTGGTGAAAACAAATCCAAGATTAGCTCCCTTCTCCACTGGAAAAAGCTCCTAGGAAGGGAAAATGGCCAGTGGGGCTCCACAGGAAAGTGAGTGCCACAGCTGCCACACTTCTGGTGGAGAAAGCTACCTCAGGGCTTTGTGCCCCTGGTAGCCCTGCCACCAACTCCAAGCTTTTCATGGGGAGAGCAAGAGCACCTGAGTGCACTGGTGCCCAATGTCCTGAGTGGTCTTGTCCCCACCTCTGAGCCCTTCCAAGGAGAATAGAACAAAGCAAGCAGCTGCTTCCCCACCTCAGAGCTCATCCAGGGCAAACAGTCTGAATGCTTCCAATGGCCCCACCATGAAAAGCTGCCACTGCAGTTGCCTGTAGCAATTGTGAGCAGAGGGGGGGATGGGATCCCCTATAGGTAGCTAAAACCAACCAACCAAACAACAACAACAAACAACAATAAAACAGAAAGTGACTGAAGCAGAAAGACTGAAATAGTTACAAAACTTTACTTGGACCATTCAACTTCAGGATCCCAAGAGAGAAAACTCACATTGTTGCAGGTGCTACAGGGTGACACAAGTGCATCTGCACTGTAAGGTATATACCCAATACTTCATACCAATAACTGAGAAGCTGAAACCTGTGGAGATTTTATTGTTACATCCAAAAAGTAGATTTTCCCAGAGACCCTGAGATCCAAATACAGGGCAGAGACTGGCATTCCCCCAGCAATAGGGGAGAGGATTAATTCTCAAACACCCACCCACAGAGTTCCAAAGTTCATCTAAGTCTAAACCCTGATTACTGAAATCTCCAATATAGAATTCTGTGCCACCCCCAGGCACAGAGAAGCACAATTTTTCAACACCCAGATTGTGCTAACTCACCATATACCAGGGGACTGGGAACTGAGATCTAATACAACTGGCTATGCCATCTAGCCAAAGAGGCTGGCAACTAAGCTATAGACATTAAAAATGTTCCTTATTCATCAGTTCATTAATAATAGGAAAAACTTTGCTAATGTGAAACTTCATATAAGACAGATAATTAAGATGATATTTTTCTCCTTACTCTGACAATTAAGAGTTAGCACAAGCTCATCACACTGATATAACCATAGGCATATTACTGCACCCAGAGGCTTTTTTGGCCTAAAAAAGAAGTAATATCTGTTTTGCTTCTTTGTGTGCCATGTAATGAGTTAAATGTTAATTAATTATTGTATAAACAGTAAGTGAGCATTTTCTCTCCAAAGTAGTGTCTACATATCCATCATATTTTGGTTTGATGTAGTAAAATTTTAAAATGTCAATGAGTGCCAGTCTATATTTTATAAAGTGAACTGTGGGGGATATTTGCACCTTATAATTTACTTGATGCTAAATAATTTTCCTTACTAAAATATATGAATGAAAGTGTACGTTTTTAACTGGAGTAAGATTCTTCCATGTTTTACTATGGTTTTAATACTTATTTTCTACTTAAATAAAAGCATAATTTCTGTAGTCAGCAAACACTTACTTAGAAGTGTGCTTAATAGGCTTAGAACATCAAAACCACTGAAAATGCTAAATTGACATTATGCTGATTCTGCAGTTTGGGAAGTTTTAATTGTCAGATATGATGAGCTTATAGGGAAGTAATATACATGATACCATTGAAGCTAGAATTGAGGATAAGCAGTTAGTATAGAAATAGGGAATTGGGTCAAATCAAGGAAATGGAGACCATGAAAGCAGATGGAAGTTGGAGACTGTCCTTGGGAGAAAGGAATGTCAAAGACCTTGGAGCCCAATGATTACCAAATCTACCTGCCATTATGGAGGACTACAGGCAAGGAGTTGCTAATTAATGCCCCCTGGGCCCTTACCTGCCTGGATCACTTTGGCCCTCCCCCTGCCCATCTGCTTCTCACTTTTGGCATCTCAGTTGCAAAATTGGGCCTAATAGGCAGGAAGGAAAGAGATAATGGGGAAAGAACAGGAGAACAAAACCTATAAAAAGAGCAAGATTTGCTCATCCTATGGATGCCGCCTTTAGGTCCCTTTCTTCCACCCAGGAGAAGTCTGTTCTACTTTTCTTTAATAAAGCTTCTTACTTTCTACTCTACACTTGCCTTGACGTGCTTCTCTGATGTTATACTTCAACACCTGAGGAAGCAGGACTCATTAAGGTAATCGGCGGTATCACCATTACAGGAATATTCAGTGAGCACATTAAAAAAAATAAAAATTTAACATAAATCTGCTTTTAGTAAAACCTGCCTTACAAAAAGCACACTGCATTTAAATAGTATTGTACTTTAGAAATAAGTTTGTAAAGATGTGATATGATGGTATGGTATTATGGTATTTCATAAAACCCCTGGCAATTCCCTGACAATCTTGTCACTGGCACAGTGATCCATTAGTTTATGTAGGATTAAAACTCAAACATGTCTAATAAAGACAGTGTTTATAAGAATTATGTATTGCATTGGTTCATATAACAAAGCGGTATCCCATAGGCAAAGTAACAAAGAAGAGATGAAGAAACAATCAAGAGATGAAGAAAAGAGCTGTGGTTACCCAATACTCAGAGAGTATCAAGGGAGTTGTTGTATTAGTCAGGTTTTAATTAATGAGACAAAATACCTGAGGAAACAAACTTAGAGGAGGAAAGATTTATGTTTACTCATAATTATAGAGGTTTCTGTCAATGGTGGACTGGTTTTATTTTTTCTGGGACTGTGGCGAGACATTATGTCATAGTGGAATGGTATAGTGAAGCAAAGTTTGCCACCTATGGTACTTGTAAGGCAGAAACAGGGATAAAGAAGAAGGTATTGGGGAAAAGTTATACCCTTGAAGAGCATACTTCAAATACTCTACTTCCTCCCACTAGGCTCCAACTCCTACAGTTTTCACCACATCCCAATAATGCCATTAAATGACTATTCTTCAAAGAATTAATCTACTGATGAGGTCAGATCCCTCATAATCCAATCACTTCCCAAAAGCCTCAGTCCAAACCCTGCTGCTTTAAGAACCCAGCTTTTAATACATGAGTCTTTGGGGAACATTACAAATCCAAACCAAAACAGAAATCAGGTGAGCAGCAGTAAGGAGGCTATATCATAGGCAGAAGTAGCAACAGAGGTGATTACACCATAGGCAGGGTAGCAAGAAAATCCAGAGTTGAACAGAAAAAAGTTGACTATCCCACAAACAAAGTAGCAAGGAAATCAAGAGGTGAGTATCATATACACATATAAGGGTTAAAAATGAACATGTTCATATGTTGTGGTTGCAATCTCTAATTCCACCTTTACTAGTTGGACATGGCCAAAAACATGCTTAAATTAAGTCTTCCCTGGGGTATATCTTTTTACACATTAAAGGCATTTAAAAGAGGACCTGCATTACTTCCAAACAAGCAGTTGTGGTCAGTTCTGGCTGCCTTGGTTTGACACTCTCTTATTGTTTGTCTTGAACAATGAACGTGGTTGAGGAAGGCCATCTCCCTTTTTGTCTCAAGTACAGGGCATGCAGGGTGTTTTTTTTCTTTCAATACTCTCCAACATAAAATCAACCATATTTTCCTGCTTCAATTTGAATTGTATTGAACTATACAAACATCTTTTTAAAGATTCCCCAATTTTGTTGAGTACTCCTTGAAAAACCAGTAATCAGTTGTTGGGCATCATCTATTTACCATAATATTAGACAAGCGTGGAATATACTAGTATATATATTTATCCACCTAGAAGGCAAAGTACATTAATCTTCTTTTAGTTTTTTCCAGGAACATTTATTTTGGCTCTTTAAGAGATTTTGTTTTAGACATATTTCTTCTGCCTATAGTGAAAATTTCATGTTATTCTTCTGATCAATAGTCACATGCATTTGCATTTATATGGTTTGTATAATTTAATACTACTCTATTTATGATTAACTTACCAGTAAACATACAGCTTTACACCTAGATCGTTTCAGTTTCAGGTGAAGGTTTTATATTATTATATATAACAACAAATAGGCTACATTCTTTGTGAATACTTAATAAAGAATAATTAACTACAAGGCTTTCATATAGGTGTTTGTGTTACTGTATCTACTCAATTGAAGTTTGATTTATCACAATATTTAATAAAGTGATAGAAACAGTGGACACATAAGCTTCAATAACAATGCACACTGATTAATAATAGTATAATTTAAACCAGAAATATGAGCATTAAATATTTTCCAATAAGAATTTCTCAATGTTCATATTTGTTTAGACAATGAAAAAGTTTACGCCTCTTTAGAAAAGTTTACATAAATTGTTACAGATTTAGTTTTAAATGGCATGTGTCCACCGTCCACCTGGCTTAAATGTGCAAGGAAATACAAGGAAAACCAATACTCACCAGTATCACTTGCATATTCTCCTGTATATAAAAATAGCATATTTTCCTTTGAATAGTAATATATTTTACTCTCAATAGAAGTGTAATCAGTCAGGTGTGGTGATGCATGCCTATAAGATCCCAGTGGCTCAGGAGGCTGAGACAGGAGTATAGTGAGTTCAAAGCCAGTCTTAGCAGTGGCGAAGTGCTAAGCAACTCAGTGAGACTCTATCTCTAAATAAAATACAAAAAAGAGATAGGGATATGTCTCAGAGGTTGAGCACCTCTGAGTTTAATCCTTGATACCCCTCCCCCCCAAAAGTGTAATCAGACAAAGCAGATGTATACCATGTCAGCACAAAAATTGCTCTTCTTGTGTTGAAAAATACAGAGGTTTAGGTACATTGTAATGAGAATATGCATTAAAGATTAGGTGAAAAGTATGTGATAATTGTACAACATAAGCCCTTATTTCAATCTCTACTCATAATAAGCATAATCTATTATTCCACCTATAAAATATGCTACAAACATGGAAGCATGTGTTATAAGCACCACTATTTTTTGGTGCTTAGTTAAAATTTCTGATCCACTAGATATAATTCAATTATTATAATTACTTTTATTACTATTAAAAGTTTCTGATATGTTTCCTGTTTTGAGAGGCATGAAAGGTCAGAATTTTGGAGTAGAGAGGGCTTAAGTTCCTTGTAATAGATATAATATAGCCACAGATAAAAATGTAGGTAATTATGAGTCTTAGTTTTCTATGTAAAAAACAAAAAAGAAGAAATGAGTTTTTAAACTTTTATCAGAGACAATGTGTTAATTAGCTCAGGCTTCCATAACAAAATACCAGACTAGGGGCTGGGGATAAAGCTCAGTTGGCAGAGTGCTTGCCTTGCAAGCACAAGGTCCTGATTGAAACCCCAGCACCATTTAAAAAAAACAAAAACAAAAACAAAACAAAACAAAAAAAAAAACAGACTATATCTTGAGCAACAGAAATTTATTTTCTCATAATTCTGGAGGCTGGAAGTCCCAGATTGAGGTGCCAATGGAGTTTGTACCTACATTAGAGAGGGAGATCTGTTTTACTCATTCTAAAAACATTGATATTAATTATCAGAAAACACCTTCATTTAAACATTCAGAATAATGTTTAACCAAATATCTGTGCACCAAAATATCTGAACAAATTAAGTTGACACTAAAAGTTAACCATCACAGTCACTTGACTTAAAAAATCCACAAGAATTTCAAGATGGAAACATCAGAGCATTACATGAAGTATAGCCCCTCATGATATTGCACAGGTCACAAACTCTGAAACAAGCTCTGTTTAGCAATGATATATAGATTCACATTTAGTGTCTCATTGATAGATTCTGTTAGTTATATTACAAAAATATCATGAAATAGTTCTCTTCTTTGTACCTTGTTTTTAGTTGTAGATGGACACAATATCTTCATTTTATAAATTTATTTTCATGAGGTGCTAAGGAGTGAACCCAGTGCATCACAAACACTCTTCCACTGAGCTACAACCCCAGCCCCACTTCTTTATTCTTCACCTCAAGTAACTTCTAAATTTTAATTCACATCAACTTAACCTAAGCCTTGTACAATGAAATCCTAACTGGTTCCCCTCTTGCCTCTTATTGTCAAGTAGAATTGGTTTCTTGTAGAGGAGTCACAGATATTTAGTCCCGATCTTCCTTAAAACCTTTCAATTACTGTTCATCACATTTAAAATAGAATATGTATTTATATCATAGCCCCAAGATCATGTAAGATTTTATTCTTTGTCTAACTCTCAGATCTCATCTTGTACTTTTATTTTCTCTCAATGTTTTAGCTATAGTTTTCTTCTTATATTTCCAAATTAAAATGTTCTCCACAACGTGGAGACTTTACCGTTAAGTATGAAACTTGTACATGGCACTTTTGTTCAAATGTTATTTCCTTGGTCTCAGTTATATTGTCATGTTCAATATAAGGGAAACTGGTAATCTAGTGTAGCTCTATTCTCAAGAACAAGAGAAAACAGAAAGATTGAATGTTTATTCAGTGTCTGGCACAAAGTTTGATAGTAATAAATTTAAAAGATTGAGTAAGTAAGCTATGGATCTCTTTATTTCTTATATAACAATTATTTCAATACTGATGGATAAATGTATATTAAAGCATACTATGTATACTGAAATTCTATCTCATTTCAGTAAGAATGGCAATCATTTAGAATAAAAATAATAATAATTGCTGACAAAGATGTGAAGAAAAAGGTACACTCATACATTACTGGTGGAACTGCAAGTTAGTACAACCACTCTGGAAAGCACTATGGAAATTCCTCAAAAGACTATGAATGGAACCAACAAAGGAACCAGCTATCCCACTCCTTGGTATCTATCCAAAAGAATTAAAATCAGCATACTGCATTGATACAACCACATCAATGTTTATAGCTGCACAATTCACAATGGCTAAGTTATGGAACCTCCTCAGGTGCCTGTCAACAGATAGAATGGACTAAGAAATGCACAAAGGAGTTTTATTCAGTGATAAAGAATTAAATTATGGCATTTTCTGATAAATGAAGGGAACTGGATAAGAGGAGGGGGATTGAGGGGGAGAGAGGAAGGATGGAAAAAGAGAGGAAGGGTGGATGGAAATTGATCAAATTATTCTATATACATATATGAATATACTAAAGTGAATTTCACCTTTAAATGTCTATAAATCACTCATTTAAAAAAATTGTGGACAGATCCAAGATGGCGGGCTAGAGGAAGGCTGCATTCCTACTTGCTCCGTGGATTCCTACTTGCTCGGGATTCAAACAGCAGGAATATGACTCGCAAGGAGATTTTATATTCAAAGCACATATAAGGGGTCCCCAGGTGCCACTCCAGAACCAACTCAGCCGGGCTGGGCTCGGCCCCGCCGCAGGTAGCTACCATACGGGAGCACCGGACCCTGCAGCTGCTTCGGAGCCACCGACCTGGGTCTGCGCCAGCCAACAAGTGAGTGCGGGTCCCCAGCAGCGCTTTGGAGTCACTGGCCGCAGATCCAGCACCAGCCGGCGGCCTCCCAGGCAGAGACCGAGCATCTCAGGCTACCTGGGGCATCCAGAGGCGCCCGGGGAGGTCCGGCGGGGAAACTCTGGGATCTCGGACTCTGGCGGGGAGTTGGAACTACTCCACGACATTTTGGCAGCTTAACTGGTGGAGAAGGCCGTTACCAGCTGCGTTAGGGGAGGTCCCGCCGGGAAACTCTGGGATCGCAGTCTCTGGCGGGGAGTGAGAACTATTCCGCGCCACTTCCGCACCTTCCCTGGTGGAGAGTGCCCATCTCCAGCTTCCTGGGGCCTCCAGCTGCAGCTGGAGAGGTCGGCCTGGAGCCCCTGGGATCGCTGACTCCGGTGGGGAGTTGGAACTGCTCTGAGTTTGGCAGCTTCCCTGACAGAGGGGGTCCATTTCCAGCTTCCTGGGGCCGCCAGCGGTGTCTGGAGTGGTACGGCAGGGAGCTTAGGGCCTTTGGCACCAGCTTACAGTGTCCCCAGGAGAGAGCAACCACCTGCCACTGCCTGAACCCCCAGCGAGGAGTACAGGTCAGCCTGGGCTCTCAAGCCCAGTGTCTCCATCACTGAGCACAGTTCTGTGACACCACCCCAACTTGATCTAGTGCCCAGGCCCACACCCAGGCCCGGAGTCAACCACCTTGTGTATCTAATTGTCTATCAACACTAGGCTGCCTCTGCCCAGAAGCATTGATCATTCCCAACCTGGAGGTAGTGGGACAGCACCTTTCTTGGGTCACTGCTTGATCAAACACCCCTCAAGCAACAGAGGGGAAGATACACGAGCACCATGAGAAAACACGGGAAGAAAGTGTCCCAATTAAACCTAGATGATATATCAAGAGAACCCAAAGACAGCATGGTAGAAGGAATGACAGAAAGGGAGTTCAGAATGTGCATAATTAAAGTGTCCGAGAAGAGAATGATGTGACGAGAGAGCAGATTCAGGCTATGAATAATCAGCTAATAGAGCAATTGCAGGAAGCAAAAAATTACTTCAATAAAGAGATAGAAATTCTGAGAAAAAAACAAACAGAAATTATTGAAGGAAACAAGGAAATGAAGGAAACAATCAACCCAGTTAAAAACTCAATAGAAAGCATAATTAACATAATAGATCACTTGGAAGACAGAACCTCAGACAATGAAAACAAAATATTTAATCTTGAAAACAAAGTCGAACAAACAGAGAAGATGGTTAGGAATCATGAACGAACCCTCCAAGAAACATGGGACATCATGAAAAGACCAAATTTAAGAGTAATCGGGATTGAGGAAGGTGCAGAGATACAAACCAAGGGTATGAATAATCTATTCAAGGAAATATTATCAGAAAATTTCCCTAATATGATGAATGAGATGTAAAATCAATAACAAAAAGCTTACAGGACACCAAATGCACAGAATTACAACAGATCCACACCAAGGCACATTATAATGAAAATGCCTAACATACAAAACAAAGATAGAATTTTAAAGGCTGCGAGAGAAAAGAATCAGATTACCTACAGGGGGAAACCGATACGTATATCAGCAGATTTATCAGCCCAGACCCTAAAAGCAAGAAGGGCCTGGAACAACATATTTCAAGCTCTGAAAGAAAATGGATGCCAACCAAGAATCTTATACCCAGCAAAACTTACCTTCAGGTTTGATGATGAAATAAAATCCTTCCATGATAAACAAAAGCTTAAAGAATTCACAAAGAGAAAGTCTGCCCTACAGAACATTCTCAACAAAATATTCGAAGAGGAAGAAACGAAAAATAACAATCTCAGTCATCATGGGGAGGAACTACCCTAAAGAAAGAGTCCATCAAAGGAGAAACAAAGTTAAGCTAAAAACCCTAAAAAAGCTAAAATGACAGGAAATACAAGTCATATCTCAATAATAACCCTGAGTGTAAATGGCCTAAACTCATCAATCAAAAGACATAGACTGGCAGACTGGATTAAAAAGAAAGACCCAACAATATGCTGCCTTCAAGAGACTCATCTCATAGAAAAACATGCCCACAGACTAAAGGTGAAAGGTTGGGAAAAAGCATACAATGCACACGGACTGATTAAAAAAGCTGGGGTTTCCATCCTCATTTCAGACAAAGCAGACTTCAAACCAAAGATAGTCAGAAGGGATAAAGAAGGACATTTCATACTGCTTAAAGGAAGCATAAATCAACACGACATAACAATCATAAATATTTATGCACCAAACAATGGCGCATCCATGTATGTCAATCAGATCCTTCTCAATTTCAGGAATCAAATAGACCAAAACACAATAATACTCAGAGACTTTAAAACTCCTCTCTCACCGTTGGACAGATCTTCCAAACAAAAATTGAATAAAGAAACTATAGGACTCAATGACACAATCGCTAATTTGGACTTAACGGACATATATAGAATATTCCATCCATCAAAAAGCGAATACACTTTCTTCTCAGCAGCGCATGGGTCCTTCTCTAAAATAGACCATATGTTATGCCACAAAGCTACTCTTAACAAATACAAAAACATAGAGATACTACCTTGTATACTATCAGATCATAATGGAATGAAATTAGATATCAACGAGAAAGTTAGAAACAGAAACTACTCCAAGACCTGGAGATTAAATAATATGTTATTGAATGATACATGGATAACAGAAGACATTGGGGGGAAATTAAAACATTCTTAGAGGTCAACGAGAATAAAGATACAACATATCGAAATCTCTGGGATACTATGAAAGCAGTGCTAAGAGGAAAGTTCATTGCAGAGAGTGCATTTAATAAAAGAATGAAAAGTCAACAAATCAATGACCTCACATTACAGCTCAAAGCCCTAGAAAAAGAGGAACAGATCATCACCAAAAGTAGTAGAAGACAGGAAATAATCAAAATCAGAGCTGACATCAACGAAATTGAAACAAAAGAAACAATTCAAAAAATTGACGAAACAAAAAGTTGGTTCTTTGAAAAAATAAACAAAATTGATAAACCCTTAGCCACGCTAACAAAGAGAAGGAGAGAGAAACTCAAAATTACTTAAATTCGTGATGGAAATGGAAATATTACAACAGACACAATTGAAATACAAAACATAATAAGAAGCTACTTTGAAAATTTATACTCCAACAAAATAGAAAACCTGGAAGACATCAACAGATTCCTAGAGGCATATGAGCCACCCAAACTGAATCTGGAGGACATACACAACTTAAATAGATCAATTTCAAGCAATGAAATAGAGGAAGTCATCAAAAGCCTACCAACAAAGAAAAGTCCGGGACCAGATGGATTCACAGCCGAGTTCTACAAGACCTTCAAAGAAGAGCTCATTCCAATACTCCTCAAAGTATTTCATGAAATAGAGGAGGAGGGAACCTTTCCAAAATCATTCTATGAAGCTAATATCACCCTGATTCCAAAACCAGAGAAGGACACATCAAGGAAAGAAAATTTCAGACCCATATCTCTAATGAACATAGATGCAAAAATTCTTAACAAAATTTTAGCGAACTGCATACAAAAGCTATTAAAAAGATAGTGCACCATGATCAAGTGGGTTTCATCCCAGGGATGCAAGGTTGGTTCAACATCCGGAAATCAATCAATGTAATTCACCACATCAGCAGACTTAAAGTCAAGAACCACATGATAATTTCTATAGACGCAGAGAAAGCATTTGATAAAATACAGCACCCCTTCATGCTCAAAACACTAGAAAAAATAGGGATAGTGGGGACATTCCTTAACATTGTAAAGGCCATTCATGCCAAGCCCACAGCTAACATCATTCTAAATGGAGAAAAATTGAAAGCATTCCCCCTGAGAACTGGAAGAAGGCAGGGATGCCCTCTTTCGCCACTACTATTCAACATTGTACTTGAAACTCTAGCCAGAGCAATTAGACCAAAGAAATTAGAGGAATACGAATAGGAAAAGAAGAGATCAAACTATCCCTATTTGCTGATGACATGATTCTCTATCTAGAAGATCCTAAGAATTCCACCAGAACACTTCTGGAACTCATTAATGAATTCAGCAAAGTAGCAGGATATAAAATTAATGCTCATAAATCTAATGCATTTTTATTCATAAGTGATGCATCCTCTGAGAGAGAAATTAGGAAAACTACCCCATTCACATTAACCTCAAAAAAAATAAAATACTTGGGAATCAATCTAACAAAAGATGTGAAAGACCTCTACACTGAGAACTACAGAACACTAAAGAAAGAAGTTAAAGAGCATCTGAGAAGATGGAAAGATCTTCCATGTTCTTGGATAGGCAGAATTAATATTGTCAAAATGGCCATACTTCCAAAAATGCTATACAAATTCAATGCAATTCCAATTAAAATCCCAATGACGGACCTCATAGAAATAGAGCAAGCAATCATGAAATTCATATGGAGGAATAAGAGACCCAGAATTGCTAAAGCAATCCTTAGCAAGAAGAGCGAAGCAGGGGGTTTCACAATACCAGACCTCCAACTATACTACAGAGCATAGTGACAAAAACAGCATGGTATTGGTACCAAAATAGACAGGTAGATCAATGGTACAGAATAGAGGACACAGAGACAAACCCACATAAATACAGGTATCTCATACTTGACAAAGGAGCCAAAAACATACAATGGAGAAAAGATAGCCTCTTCAACAAATGGTGCTGGGAAAACTGGAAATCCATATGCAGCAAAATGAAACTAAACCCATATCTCTCACCCTGTACAAAACTCAACTCAAAGTGGGTCAAGGACCTAGAAATCAGACCATAGACTCTGCACCTAATAGAAGAGAAAATAGGTCCAAATCTTCTTCATCATGTTGGCCTAGGACCAGATTTCCTTAACATGACTCCCAAAGCTCAAGAAATAAAGGCAGGAATCAATGATTGGGATAGAGTCAAACTAAAAAGCTTCTTCTCAGCAAAGGAAACAATCAGCAATGTGAAGAGAGAGCCTTCAGTGGGAGAAAATCTTTGCCACACACACTTCAGACAGAGCACTAATCTCCAGAATCTACCAAGTACTCAAAAATCTTTACACCACGAACACCAATAACCCAATCAATAAATGGGCCAAGGAAATGAACAGACACTTTACAGAGGAAGATCTACAAGCAATCAACAGATTTATGAAAAAATGTTCAACATCCCTTGTTATAAGAGAAATGCAAATCAAAACCACCTTAAGATTTCATCTTACCCCAATTAGAATGTCTTGTATCAAGAACACAGGCAACAACAGGTGTTGGCGAGGATGTGGGGAAAAGGATACACTCATACATTGCTGGTGGGAGTGCAAGTTGGTGCAGCCACTCTGGAAAGCAGTGTGGAGATTCCTTAGAAATCTTGGAATGGATCCACCATTTGACCCTGCTATCCCACTCCTTGGCTTATACCCAAAGGACTTAAAATCAGATTGCTTCAGTGATGCAGCCACATCAATGTTCATAGCTGCTCAATTCACAATAGCTAGATTATGGAATCAACCTAGATGCCCTTCAGTAGATGAATGGATAAAGAAACTGTGGTATATATACACAATGGAATATTACTCAGCCATAAAGAAGAATAAAATTATGGCATTTGTAGGTAAATGGATGATGTTGGAAACTGTTATGCTAAGTGAGATCAGCCAATCCCCAAAATCCAAAAGCCGAATGTTCTCTCTGATAAATGAATGATGATGCATAATGTGGAGGGGAAAGATGGCAAGAATGGAGGAAAGATAGCTAGCATAGAGGGAAGGGAGGGGTGGGGGCGGGTGGGGGGTAAAATTAATAACAGCGTGTGTGACAGATACCATTGCCCTGTGTACATGCATGAAGGCACAGATGGTGTAACTCTACTTTGTGTACAACCAGTGAAACAATAGCTGTACTCCATTTGTGTTCTATGAATCAATAAGTAAATAAAAAAAAAATAAAAAAGGTTTCTTACTAAAAAAGAAAAAAAAATTGTTATAAATAAATAGAAGGAAGACCAGTAGAGCAGAGGAAGGGAAATAATAACAGGGACAAGGGGAGGGAAAGTGGAAATACTAGGGACTGAATTGTAACAAATTGTATTCCATGATTGTTTTATTATGTAAAAAAAGTCAATATTATGTACAATTATAATACACTAAAAACGAAAGATGTATAAAGTCAATCTTTTGTAAAACAGTGTTGTTAATTAGTATGATTACACGAATGGTGTGAATCTACATTGTGTACAACCATAGAAATGAAAAGTTGTAACCCATTTGTGTACAATGAATCAAAATGCAGTCTGTAAAAATAAAAAATAAAAAAATTATAAAATGTTATATTTATCACTATCTTACCAAAAATAAAATGAAAAGGTAAGAACATATTTACTCTCTTCTTGATTGGAAGAATGTAGGAAAATCTGAGGAGTTTCTACCACATCATACTTTAGAACATTGAATTTTCAAACTTCTTCATTCTCTGAATAACTGATACCCTCCTTTTGTTGACATAAGAAAAATCATGTAAACAGGTGGCTTGTTGTTTAATTTTATTTTTTTGGTTAATCTAAACAATATTTCAGAAACATAAAAAGAAATCAGAACAGAAGCTTTTTGACAAATTCATTATTTTCATGTTCTCCTTGTTATAAGGAATGAGTGATAGCTTATAGTTCTCTCTGCCAAAATATTTCTCTATGTTCTGAGTTTCTGACCTCATGAGATTAAGATTTTTTTACCTAGAGGTTGAAGACACTAAGTAGAGGAAGGAGCACTAAGGAGATAATGATAAGAACAACCTGATAAATTCTACAAAGGGTAAGACTCCATGTGATATCCCATTCTAATCCAGAGATCAGGAAACGTATGCAGTCCTTACATAGAACTTGTAGCAGAATTTACTAAGATTCTTGGCAGTAAGAGTCAAGTTTTCCTGCCATAACAAAGATTCTTGTACCTAAAATTATCTCAGTAATAAAGTTTAACATTAAAAATACCAGTGATAACAAATATGAAATGGAAATAAGGGGGTCTTCCCTAAATGTCCAGGATACTAAATTTATGTTTTATTGAAGTAAAATTTACATAGTATAAAATCAACTATTTCAAAATGAACAATTCAGTGACAATTAATGCATTCAAAATTTTGTGCTTCCACCAAATCTAAATAGTTCAAAAGCTTTTTATCATCCGTTGGAATAATCTCATGTCTCTTAATAAGCTGACCATGAGTTTATCTGTTCCTTGAGCACACAGAAGCAACCAATTTATATTATGTCTCTTGGTTTAACTATTCTGTGTATTTCACATAAATGGAAATATACATGTGACTTTGATTTTATGATTTGGATATGTGGAATCCTCCAAAGCTTATGGTAGACAATGAAATGATTAGATTAAGAGAGATATAACCTAATCAGTGAATTATGCTATTTGATGCATTCATTTTTTTAAAGAATTATTGTAATGAGTGGGTAGGGCATGGCTAGAGGAAGTAGGTCACTGGGGATATGTATTGGAGATTATATTTTGTTATTGGCTCTTTGCTGTGTTTCTGCTTCTTGTCTGCCATAAACTGAGCAGCTTTATTCCTTTCTGATATGACAGTTTTCCTCACCTCAGGTCAATAGCAATGAATTTGGACAACCATGGACTGTACCTCTGAGGCCAGGTGCCCAAAATAAAATTGTCTTTCTCTTACATTCTGCAGGTCAAGTACTTTGTCCTAGTGATGAAAAGCTGACCAAAACAATTAATGCCTGGCTTCTTTTGTTATACTCCCCAAAAAGATTTTCCAGTGCCATCAGGAGAGAGAGTCAGCCCACCCTAATCCCTTCCCTTCCCATAGCCCACCCTAATCCCTTCCCTCCCTACAGCCCACAATGATCCCTTCCTTCCCTATAGCCCACCCTAATCCCTTCCCTTCCTATAGCCTACTGTGATCCCTTCCCTTCCTATAGCCCACCCTAATCCTTCCCCTCCCTATAGCCCACCCTAATCCTTTCCCATCATGTAGTCCCACCCCGATCCCCTCCTTCCCTGTAGCCCCGCCCTGATCCCTTCCCTCCATATAGTCCACCCTAGTCACTTCCCTTCCTATAGCCTGCCCTAATCCCTTCCCTCCCTATAAACCACCCTAATCCCTTCTCTACCTACAGCCCACCCTAGTCCTTTCCCTCCCTATACTCCCACCCCAATCCCTTTCCTCCCTATACTCCCACCCTAATCCCTTCCCTCCCTATAGTCCCACCCTGACCCCTTCCTTCCCTGTAGCCCCACCCTGATCCCTTCCCTCCCTGTAGCCCCACCCTAATCCCTTCCCTCCCCATAAATGCTGGCAACAAAGAACTAACACCAATCCCCGGGTACACTGCTTTTAGGTGTAAGGGTGGTCGTTGCTGGACAGCTAAAAAAATTAAAAAATAAAGGCTTCTTTTGGCCTTATGTGAACCTCTTGGATGATCTTATTTTTGTCAGGTATAACACTTTCCCTTAGAATAATGACATGAAGTTTCAGGGAGTACTCAAGATGGTGGAGCAGAACTAGCCAATAATCCTTGACTTCTCTGAAGTTTAGAACTGAAGCTGTGAAAGAACAACTAATCAGAAGGCTGTACTTAGACCCAATATAGGATAACCTGATATTTAGTGGGACTCAGAAAATCTGGAAACTGGAACACAAAACAAGAAAGAATCCATTTACCGCAGACCATGACCAGAGTGGATCAGCAAGGAGATATAAAAAAGGAAGAAAGAAGGAAAGAAAATGCTAATAAGTTTTCTTCCTTAAGAGTTAAAAGAAAGTCAGACTGAATAAGGTGGGACAAGAGCTGTAAAACAAGTGAGAAGTGCAAAGCAACTTAGTGAGGAAGGATTGAACAAAAAGTACAAAATTTCTGGTAGAAAACTGGCCTCCTAAGCAATATTCTAGAGACCACACCTAAGCCTCCTTCCCTAGAAGGAATTAAATCTGTATGGCTTCTTCCCATCTAAAGGACACAGTGAATACTACCATAAGGACATAATTTGAAATGAGTTGTCCCAGTAATCCCTCCTAGGTGGAGCT
The DNA here is from genome assembly GCA_020662805.1 of Glaucomys volans. Taxonomy (NCBI): domain Eukaryota; kingdom Metazoa; phylum Chordata; class Mammalia; order Rodentia; family Sciuridae; genus Glaucomys; species Glaucomys volans. The sequence goes on along the minus strand of JAJEJO010002961.1, from coordinate 191,788 downwards.
TGCTCATCCGCACTTCCCCAGCTATCTATAAGGGAAGTGATTGGAGCAGAGCAGAGAGCAAGTCTTTATCAGGGAGTGCAGCAACAGACAAGCAGCAAGTATCCGATAATCTGGCCACAGCAACAAAATTCTCAATAGATGGAAGAAGTACCACTGTGCAAAAGTAGGTGTCACAGATGTCAGTGGCAGCCAAACCTGCAGCTGTGTACTTTCTGACAGTGGGCCTTGGCAATAGGCAGAAGCCCCACAATACACAGAAGCAGGCAAAAGCACTGTGCCCAGTGCCCCTTGCCCAATAGGAGCAGCCCACAGACATCAGTGACTGTAGAACATGTACAAATTCTTGTAACTGAAAGCTTGGTCCTTGTCCTGGATGCCAATTTAATAATGAGGAGAAAAAGGAAAAAGACGTTTTATTGCTTTGATAGCAAAGGAGAAACACAGGGGATTCTTGTCCCTGAGGCTGTGATTCTGCCTATCAGGGCAGAGGACTTTTAAAGAGGCTATTCAAAGTCTACAATCCAGGTGTGTCCTGACAGGGGGTCCCAGGGCACCCTGATGGTGTGTTAGCATTCACTTGTTAATTTGGGAGATATTCACTTCCTAGATCCTCTGGCAGACATCTCCTTCCTGTGGAACATTGATAACTTAAGGTAATCTTGTTCCCCACCCCCAGGTTAGGGAGGGGAAGAGGGAGAAGAGGAAAGGAAAACATGTCCCTTTTAAAAATAATGGTGTGAATCTACATTGTGTACAACCATAGAAATGAAAAGTTGTACCCCATTTGTGTACCCAAAAAAATAAGTAAATAAATAAGCAACAACAAAAAATAAGCCTCAGAGCTAAATTCAAAAGGTGAAGTGAACCACTGTTACATTCTGACTTACTGACAGCAAGACCCAGTGGCTGACAGAAGCCTAGGGAACTACAATATATGAGACAAAGGCAACTATTCCTGATCGATACTATGCACACCACAGAAATCCCTGAGACGAAAGTCCTAAAGTCACTGGCCACATAAATGCAGGCAGATATGGGCCTACAAACAGATGCACCAGTGGCGAAGAGGCCAGTGTGACACGCAGCAGATAAAAGAGGCCCCACCATGACTCAGTATTACAGTGCACCCCACCAAGGGGGCCTGCAGAGAAGCTCCCCATAGACACTACCTTGTCAACTCAGACACAGCCTACAGACCAGCATACTCTGTATATAGGAAACCACCCTGAATTTCCCATTAGCCACCCAGTGCCATTACCACTGGATTGCTGCACCTATGCTTTAAGCAGCCATATGCCAGCCATGTACTTCAAAATCTACACAGATGAGCTCACTCCTATTTTGATAACTCCAGGCTCACAAAGCACTCTACAAGTGGGCAGACAAGACTGCATACTCAACCAGGGAACAATCTGGCTTCTAAGTCATAGACAAATAGGAATTGAATCCCCTGACCCACCAGAAAGCTATGAGGTGCCCAGACACAACAAAGAACTGAGGGAGCCTCCTAGATTTGTATCAGAATTATGCAGTTGAGATTGCTATCTCCATATCCAGAGAAACTTATAGGTAAAGGTGAGGAGGTATGGGCATATACTAAGTCTTTCAAAACTTGCTGAACTCTGAAGCAGGAAGGCACATAAGAAGCCTTCCCATCTCAAATAGCTTGGCAGGGAATAACATAAATCACTCTTGTCAGTTTTGATTTCACAGATATTATCGTTCCTATTGATTTGCCAGGTTTTCCCTTATTATTTGATATATTTCATACCTTAGTTCAGCTTGATGTATTTCTTTTTTTTTAATATTTTTTTAGTCATCAATGGACCCTTATTTATATGTGGTGCTGAGAATGGAACCCAGTGCCTTGCACATGTTATGCAAGCTCTCTACCATGGAGCTACAACCCCAACCCCAGCCCAATGTATTCCTCTTAATACAGCAAGACACAAATAATTGAATTATTTCTTTCTTTTCTTTTTGCTCATGTTTATATTCTCTATTTGTTTATTTTTCTTCTTGTATTATGTGGTACTCACTCAATCCCTATCCCCATTTTGTTTTCTTTTTTTAAATTACTAAACATTAAAAAAAAAATTGGAGGAAATGTTAGATAAAGAATTTGAAAAGTTTATGGTTACAATGATCAATGAACTAAAAGAAAATTTAGGGAACAAGTTAAGTGAGAAAATGTGATATATGAAAGAGCATTTCTAAAGATAGGAAGGAGAAATAAATGTGGTCAGGCACATACTTAAGATTTTATGGGCTGGAGCTGTAGATTTTATGTTGTGGAGCACTTGCCTAGCATGTGTGAGGCACTGGATTCAATCCTCGGCACTGCATAAAAACAAATAAATAAATAAAATTTAAAGAAAATGATTTTATTACCATATCTAAGGTTATTATAAAGATGTATCCCTACTTTCACATCATTGATTCATTCACATGATTGGTTTATTATCACTAATTTTTGTATGTAGTTTGAAATCCCACTTTACTGTTTCACATGTCATCTCAGAATCTTTTATCAAAAAGATTATTTTTCCCCTATTGAATTGTTTTGTCTCCCCTGTCAAATATTCTCTGACTTGCTTCTGCATTCTCAGTTCTATTCTGCTGGTCTACACCTCTTTTTGTATCATTGTACCACACTTTTTTGACTACTGTAGCTTTGTAATCATTTATGAAATTGGGAAATACAGTCCTTCAACTTTTTCTTTTTCATTATTGTTTTGGTTACTGTAGGACCATTGAAATATATGTATTTTATAATTTTGTTTTCTATTTCTAATATCAGGTTTTTTGAATTTTTATAGAGGTTGCCTTAAATCTGCATATCACTTTGCATCTTATAGATAAATTGTCATTATATATATATATGTATATATATAGTCATTATACATATATATACTTAATTGTAAAAAATTGTTGACATTAACCTGGTTTAACACATAAAGAAACAGCACATTTCTTTTGGTCACTATATGCATGGAATACGTTTTTGTCTTTTCACTTTCAGCCTATTAGTGTGTTTAGATGTATATTGAGTGTCTTGTAGATGGCATATAATTGGATCATGTTTCTGTTGGATATTCTGCCAATCTTTGCCTTCTCATTGGGCATTGTCTTGCACATATTTTCAATTATGTACTAAAAGGAAATCATCTATACCATTTTTGATCTTTTTATTATTTTTTTTCTTTATGTGATATCTTTTTTGTTCCTCGTTTCTTCCATTACTATTTTCTTTGGTGTTTGATTCTTTGCTAGTGGATTTTTTGAATCCCCTCTCATTTTCTTTTGTGGATATCTTTCATATATATTTCTTTGTGGTTTTCATGGTGATTTCATTTGTAATTCTAAATTTGTAAGCTCTTTGTTTGAGTTGATAAAACTCAGCTTCAATAGCATGCATTAACTCTGTTCTTAAACAGCTCCATTTCCTCCTTTATGCCTTCACAAATTATATTTTTATACATTGTGTGCCCCCTGATATATGTTCATATATCTAGTGAATCCAATATCACTTCTTCCTCCTAATTTTTTCACCGTTTTTGTGAATTAACCATGTTTTCTTATTTCTTTGTATACCTTGTTTTTTGTTTGCTTATTTGGTCATATTAATATTATGTGATAAATAAATAAGCTTTTTTTTTGTTTAGGTTTTGTTTTTATTTGCTTGCTATATGATGTAGTTGTTAGTTCATTTAATTCTCTGAACTATTTTTGTATAATTTATATCCTTTGTTGTGCAAGGGCTCTGAAGTCAATGTTCCCTTATATGTCCTGGTCCAAACACATGTGAGAGAGAGTGCAAGAGAGAGAAAGGGACAGAAACAGAAAACAAGAGGAGAAGAGAAGAAAAGGAAGAAAAGAGGAAAAAGAAGAAATGACAAGCAAAAAGGAAAGGAAAGGAAAGGAAAGGAAAAGAAAGGAAAGAGGAAAGGAAAGATCATTGCTAGGACATTCCTTCAAGATGTTGACAGGGCATTTACAGTTCATAGCCTTTACCTCCTATTTACACTGATCCTATATGAAAACTTAAAATTCTCACAATTGTTTTCTAAGCATGCATCCTGCCTTATTACAAATATGATTTCTAAATTACTGATAATACATACATTCCTTGAATATCCTAATTCCCCAAAGAATCTTTGTCTTCTGGATTCTATTCCAAGAAATTGGCACTCTGTTATATGACTCAGTCATAATGATTTGTCCTAGGGGTTTGCATGTCATTTCTTCCCATTACAATTATTTACAGGAATGCCTGATAGTTCTCTATCCTAAGTAAGCTCTGAGAAAGTCTAAATAAAGACAAATGCCTTGTTTTTTTGTTTGTTTGTTTTCTGTTTTTTTTTTTTTATTTAATCTGTGTAGCCCTTATATAAAACCACAAACCCAATTCTTTGTGGATGAAATAAGGACAATTTTTTAAAATATACATATCTTTTTGATACATCTTGGAAAATCAAAGGGATAAGGTCCTATCTTGGGAACACAGTCACTCAAGCCTGCTGCCATTTTGGGGTGGAGTAGGAAAGGACAAATGAAAATGCCACAAAACTTTCCCATATTTTTAAATGGATTATTTTTGATTCAGTGCTTGCCTGGTTGCTGTAAATTTTGTTTTCTAGAGTTCTCAGTTGGTACTGAAATTTTCTGATATTTTTTTTCCTGTTTGAGGACCAACCCGATTAATCATTTGACCTTACGGAAGAGGATCTCCAAAATATGGTTACTGATGAGGTTTCTTCTAACAATTTTGTGAATAATCATACCATATGATGCTTCATTTCTCATAAGTGAAGAATATTAAGCAAATTGATGCATTTGACATTCCTGGTTTTTGTTTTCTCCTATATTCAATGATTTCTTGGCAAATTCTTAAGAAAATATTAGCACAGAGAATATATTTAGGATAGAAAAAAATATTTTTAAACATCCACATTTGCCTTTTGGTGGAATCTTTAGGAGGTGGTACCTAGTGAAAGAAAGTTTCATCATTGGGAATATGCTTTTAAAGGGTGTATTGTGACCCTGGCCTTTCTTCTTTCTTTGATTCCTGGCCACTATGCAGTTAGCAGCTTTGCATCACTATGTGCTCTTTGTTATGATATTCTGCCTCCTTGAAGGCCCAAAAGTAATGGAGCCAGCAAACCATAGACTGAAACTTCTGAAGTCATGAGACAAAATAAGTCTTTCCTCCTTATAAGTTGATTATCTTAGGTATTTTGACACAGCAACAAATGGCTGAATAACGCAGATTGTGTAGATAAGGCAAAAAAAAAAAAAAAAAAAAACCTTGATGCCACCATTCTAATCTCCTGGGCAGGATTATGAATTAAATTGACATAAGCAGATTAACAGCAGAAAAATAATTAATCACACATGTACATATGGTATTCACACAGACGTGAAACTTAAAGGAGTGCTATGTCATTTATATAGCATCTTAAGTTACCAAAAGAAATAGGTTTAAGTTTTCCAGAAGGTTATGTAGACAAGTTATGAGAATGTTATGGGATAAAATGTATGGTGAAAAAGGCTCTCTTTAGCAGACTAAAAAAAGCTTTCAGTTAATAAGTATTGTCTAGATAAGCCCTCTTTATGATCTAGCTATGTTCACTAATGTAGATTTCCTTCAAGATATTAATTTTTTTTCAAGTGTGTTTTATGCTTTATTTTAAGCATTTCAGGGAGAGAGCAAGATATTTTCCTGAGTTGTCTGCTTCTCAATTTCTTTAAGTTCAATGTAATAAATATACTAGGTATATTTTGGAGTGAAATATTCTGAATAACTTCATTTGACCATATGCTTTTTATAACACTAGGTTCTTTTGTTAGTGGACTGGAGCACTATTATCAACTATACTATGACAATTGGCTCAGATCAGAACTATCTTGGACAATATTTTATACATATATGCACATACATATATTTATTATTTGTGGAGTGGATACAAATGTGAAAATTATTTTAATTTCTTCCTCTCCTTAAATCAATAGTCCCTTGCATTTGGGATATCTTTTCTGGAGATAAAATTGAGAGGAATTGGTCAGTTAACTATGGTATTCAACTCTCAAAGGTTTATAATGCTTTTCTTACTATGTTTACTTTTTAGTTTGATGACTTAAACTACAGAAAATTTGAAAAAAATTGACACCCATGAAAACCTTACTTGAGTCCACTAATTGTTCATATTTGGTCTTATTTGCTTTCTGTTTGTGGTACATGTATATTTGTGTACTTTTATCATAATTATGCTTCATAATGATGCATAATGATTACATATGATACTTTCTCATTAAATATTTCAAATTGTGTATTATAAGAAGTAGGATTTCTTCAAAAAATTATATCAATATTTTGCTGATCTGGCATATCCCACCTACCCACTCTAGGAGCTGTGGTACTCTGAGACTGTCCTGGGAGTTGAGGTGGAGCTGCATCCTTTAGTTTCCACTTATTGCAATCTTACAAGGAAAAATTTCTAGCAGGTCACACATATTAGCAGTTTATTGGAAAGATGATGTATACAGGCAAGCATTCAGGACAGACTGAACAGATCACCTCTGGGATTGGGGTATTTAAGGATTTAGATTCTTTAAATGGGACTAAATATTTGGAAGTCCATACCCTCTGAAATTTGGGAAAATACAAGCTCTGGTCCTACAAAATCCGTTCTTCTTTGATGTGGCAAGAAAGGGGAAGGAAGTCAAATCCTGTGAAATTATTTGGGCCTCTTGGAAACTTGTGAAATTCTATCTTTTGTTGCAGAACTCTCTTTCAGAGCTGCTTGGAAATGAAAACTTTGAAATAATGAAGTCTTTCTGTCCTCGTTGAAGGTGAATATTTCTGGGAGAGATATGTATGACTTAGTTTCTTTTTTCCCCTGGTCTGGTATTACTACCACCTGATAATAGTTTTTTGTTCTTGACTGATTTTGATAAGGTTTCTCTGAGGTTTTAGTTTTGTGATACATATATATGTCTGATGTCCTCCCTTTGAGTTACTGCCCCTCATTGTCCCACCTGTTCATGGCTGACTATCCTACTTAACAGTGTTAAGCCCAAAAAAGTTCAGTAGGAACACCATAATATTACAGTACATGCACAAATTGTCTTCATAATGTATTTCAAGAGCCACTTTATTTAAACCACTGATCAGACGTTTCACATAGTTTAAAATTTTAGTTTTTCTTTTTAAAATTTAGATTATTTTTGGTCTTTCATTTAATCATATTTTTAAAGAGCCCAGACTTCTTGTTATATAATATTTGAATTTATCTGTATGTTTTCTTAGGGTTATATTTCATTTACCACATGTGCCAAGAATGCTTCAAAGGTTAATAATACCCTTACCAGTGAATGAAATCATGAAAAACAATGTCATTTCAACACATTAAAGATGTGATAAGTATTATAATTTATTATACAAAATTGTGTCTATCAAATTTCCCCAATAGAAAGATACACTTCTAACATTGTAATTATAATCTGTAAGGTATACTTTGAAATGTTATGAATAGTTTGAAACAGTTTGAATGCTTAAACATGCCCCCAATAATTTCAGCAACAATTTTCACTTTCTGGATCAAATATTGTAGTGAATATTTAAAATCGTTCATCTTGTAAGGTTGCATATATAAACTGGCACTTTTATTTAAAGAAAAGTTTTCCCTTCTCGCCTTCCAACATTATGTGTGTCACCAATGATTCATGTAGTTATTTTTTAGTTAATTGTATATATTACAGTCATTTAATTGAATGAAGAAATTGTCTAATTTTGACAAGGGGAGTGCCTTCAAATTGACTTGAATCTTTCATTATGATCCATCAGTTTTTAAGACCTTACTCAATTTTCACTTCGGATTGCTACTTCAAGCTTACTTTTCGTTTTTCTTGCCTTAGACCCAAAAGCAGTCATTTCCTCACATAGCCCTGATTCCTTTTTTTGTGAAAAGATATTTAGGAAGCAATATCTGGGAATTGGATATGCTCATTTCTGTAGCTTCTTGGCTCTTTCAATGGACAGAAATAACAAGTAATTTCAATTTGAATTTAATGAATATTGAACTATTTCCCTTGCTTTTCTTCCATTCCATAATCATATTTCCTTTTTACCTTATGGTCAACACAAATCCTGACAGTATCTATATGTTATTCATTTTCTATGCCTTCTAACACATACAAAACAATTTCCGAGTTCCAGCACTAAAAAAATGAACAGGGAATAACCCAAGAAAAATTAAACTTTCCTTAATGTTCCCCCTTGCTTGAAAGTAATCTTACTGAGAGTGAATTGTCAGAATATTTAATACTCTTGAGTATTTGAAAAAAATTGTTTTATTTTTGTATTAATAATGACATTTATTTATATATATTTAATTTATTTTTCTCATACTGACTTGTTTTTGAATATCCTGAATATTAATATGATAAAACTAGCTATCTATTTTTATCTATAATTCTATTTAATTCTATAATTTCACATATCCTATTTCCATACCTATTCTTTTATCCTTTTTACCTTCATACCCTGTATGTAACTTATTGGATGAATTTCTTTTTTATATTTACTGTCTCCAATTTGAAAAATAACTAATCTTTTACATACATGTGCATATGTGTATTCTTCATATAATTGTATTAATTTTTCTATACAAAACATAGCATGCTTTTTGTAAACTTATTTTGTTTTCATTTAAGGATATATTCTGAAAATAACATTATATCGGTTTCTAGAAATCTCCTTTTTCTTTTATCATAACTGTTAATTACTTCATTGTGTAGTTGAGCCATAGTTTATTCAGCAATTTAATATAAATGGCCATTTATATTATCTCCAGTATTTTTGCTATTAAGAGCAATGCCACAGTTATGTAACCTCCTGCAAATTTATTTTTCATGGTCCTAAGTCAAGGATCAAGCTGTGAAAGCTAAAGTATGATTAAATACTGAAAGAACAATGAAGAGATTTCTCCCTCTGGAAGAACACATTTACATTTCAAAAGTGGATGAAAGCAGGAGCCAAGGAAACATTCCAGGGAGTTGTAAATCTGAAGATATTTTTTTCTTATCTTCTCTAAGGAACATTTGTTTACATTTCAAATTATAAAAAACCAGCCTCCTCATAAGTAGAATTCATTCACAGTAGGAAAACAAGTTGCTCTTACTCTTAGGAAACTTGTGAGCTGCGTTCACAGATTTATATGTTCAGAGTTCCTCTCATAGGGTATAAACCTGGCTACTTGCAGGATGACATGTTTTTCCATACATTTCCCTTAAGAAAGACTAGACTAGAGCAATAGGAATCTGTGTAGTTATTGCTGTAATTAAATATGACAAGATTAGTGTAAGGGTTATTTAGATGAAGATATTTAATAACATGTAGGATAATAACTCCTTTTTGTCTAGAATTCTCCTTATCAACCTAAATGCAGAGATTTCCAAAAGGATTTAATCATCATAAGTCCCCCATTGAGGGAAACTTCCCATCTCAGGGAAGGATGGATTAATTCCTTTCACCAGTTACCAGAAATCAATAAAGGGATCATAGATTGTATGAAACAAATAGTATCACAATCATACTTCCCATTTATTGCCCTAAGGGTAAATATGTCCTCTTCTCCTATGAAGATGGTATATAATTCCAAATTACTTATTTTTTTGAACTACATCAAGTTTCCATTGTGTGTGTGTGTGTGTGTGTATGTGTGTGTGTGTGTGAGAGAGAGACAGGGAGGGGGGAATAAATTTGTGCTTTCTCCAGTTAATCTGCCTTTCATCAATTCAATGATCAGGAAGGCCCCCAGTCACTGAACCTAAGTAGGTTTTTTCTTCCCAACTAATGTAATGACAGTTTGTTCTCCAAAAAAGAAAGAAAAGAAAAAAAAAAAACAAATTATAAATACTGAAATAAAAATATTACTAAATGTAGATTTTAAATCTCTTTCCAATCATAACAAACATTTAGAAAACATAAACTTGAAGAATTTTACCAAAAGTTTTAGACCTTTTCAGCCAGACTGAGTATTAAAGAAATAAATATTTTTGTCACTGAAAGCTAAATCCTTGTTCCTGATGCCAATCCAATAATGAGAACACAGTTTTAAGAAAAAGGAAACATAAGTTTTATTACTTTGCCAGCAAAGGAGAAGCACTGGGGACTCCTGTCCCAAAGGCTGTGATTCTACTCATCAGGGGGAGCAGAGGGTTTTCAAAGAGGTGATTCAAAGGCTACATTTCAGCTGTTCTCTGTGGTGGGATTTGTGATTCACTTAATTTGGGAGATAGTTATTTTCTGGATCTTCTGAGGCCATCCCTGAAGTCTGAATTATTGAATTGGTTCCTGTGGTTGGGTGTGTGCTCAAGGACAGATAACTGGGTCTACGTTGGGAAGAAGGTAATTTGGTTTTCCCCAGAGGTTAGGGAGGGGAAAAGGGAGAAGAGGGGAAATAAACTAACAAACAGACAAACCAAAACAACCAACCAAACAACAAACAAACTGTCGCGAGCAGCCGGGTCGACTCCTCTGATGTTACCTGCCTGGTTCGTTCTGGGACGATGTTGCAGCTAGCGGGGCCCTCCCGGGAAGACACAAACGACTCACCACAGCTAGCTGGTGCTCCAAGGCTTTTTATTGATGCTGTCACTCGGGTCACGAAGTTCCTCCAGACGCAGAGTTGTTGGAGAGCAGAGTGGCCGTCAGCGCAGTGATGGTGAATGCTCTGCCTCCTTCAACTGTCCGGGGTTTTTATACACTTAAGGGGAAAGTCCCCGCACTCATATCACAGCACTCCAGCTTAGGGTTCGCTTATTTGCGTATCAGCATATCATCTACACCAGCTTAGGTTTTGCTCATTTGCGTATGACATCACACTACAGTCAAGTAACACATCACTTAGATAATACACTCCTCACACAATATGGCGTTGGTCTTGCTCTATACACAAACAAACAAACAAACAAAAAAAAAAACAGATCCACTTTAAAATCAGTCTTAGTGGCAGAGCATCAAGGGCTATATTCAAACCAAGAGGTGGACCACTATTACACTTTTAGCACTTCAAGCCTCCCTCAACATCTTTTACTCACTAAATTTTATCTTAACTTCAAATACCATAAAGTTTTTATTGGCATTAGATCTGCCATTTTGCTGCTGCCATTGTTCTGCCCCCCCTCCAACATTTTACAACCTAGATCATTAGTCTTCGAACTTCCTTGTCAGCCATTGGTCCAATCGTTATTAGCCCACAAACTTCCACTGCTTAAGAGTAGCTCCCCTGCCATTCCATTCTCTCTCTCTCTCTCTCACCCTTGAGGGCAGACACTCAGCTTATCTGCTTAATAAATCCCTTGTGTGAGATTCTGATGTGTGGTGTGGTGCTTGGACTTTGTTTGGACTTTGCGCGTGTCCTTTCAGTTGTGTTACCTGTTTCTTAAGATTTACAAAATTGGAATCATAATATTTATGATGTATTGTACCTATCCTTTAAAGTCAATATTAGTGAAATTCATCTATATAGTATACTTTCATGTATCTCTAGTTCACTTGCTTTCATTATCATGTAATATCAAAACTCACATAGCTTTAATTTGATATTATAAGAAGTGATGCTATGAATATTGCTTAAGTCTTTTTACTAGCATTTATATTCTTTGTAACATGTATTCATTGAAGATTCAGATTGCTAGTTCATAGGGTGTTGCTCCCTGCCGAGCAACAAGGTTCAGTGTATCCCCTCTGGACCCGCCAGAGGAGAATACAGGGTCGAGCAGGATGATGAGTGTCTGCGGTCAAGGAACCACACCAGAGCTGGGAGGTCTGTCGAAGCAGGAACTCGTTTATTAAGGGAAGTTACACGGCTTTTATGTAGGGTGAGATGCAGCGAGATCCAATCAGATTGAGGGTCTGCAAGGCATGGGGTGTGCACGCAGGCAAGAGTCTCGCGGAACTACTACTAGCCAATCCTAGGCAGTGAGTCAGGCAGCGTCATGTAAGGGAAGGAGGTTGCCACGAGGGCGCTGTCACCATTGCTGTTGCCATTATAGGGTGTGTCCCCCATAATAGGGTATGTATATATTTTCAGCTTTAGAAAATACTGCCAAAATTTTTCCAAACTTGCTATTTAAAAAAAAAAAATTATTGTTCTACCAGAAATATATGAAAGTTCTATTGTTCCATGCTATTTACAATACCTGGTATTGACACTTCTTTTACTCACTCAAGTGTGCCCTTAATAGCATTATATAGTGGTTTGTGTTTGCATTTTTCTGATAAATAATAAAATTAAGTACCTTTTCTTATACTTATTGTACATTTGAATAGCTTATGATACAAATAGTGTATTCACATCTTTTCCTTATTTTTTCAGGGATGTCTGACTTTTACTGATGGGTATCTATGTTTTCTTAAAATATGTTTGATAGCAGAACATTGTTAGACCATGACAAATGTCTTTCAATATATGACTTCATTATTATTCGACTCACATGCTGTTTGTAAAACTATTTTTTGAAAATTAATCCCAAATATTACGATTTTTTTCTTGTGAACACTTTCTGTCCTATTTAATAATCTTTACCAGGTCCAAACTTTCTTCTAAAAGATTTTATCAAATGACATAATTTCTCCTACAAATATATATTGTTTTTTGATTAAGACTTAGATCTGTAGTTCACCTATATTTCATTTTTAAACATGGTATGTAATAGGGTCAGTTTCATTTTTCTTTCTATGTGATTATTCAATGACATGGTAGCATTGATTGGGAAGATCATCGTTTCCCTCCAAACAACCAATTCATCTTTGTTAAAAGCATGTGATCTGGTGATTTTAAGTATGGGTTTATTCTGGACTTTTTGTTAATTTGTCTTACTTGCACCAATAATTCACTATGTTAATTAGCATAGTGTTATAATGTATTTATTTCTGATAGGGTTATTCATCCAATTTATTTATTTTTCTTTTTGTATATACTTCATTGTCATGGCCAGTCTCATAATATTAACTTGAGAAAAATCTTGCTGATTTTTAAAAAGTTATCCTGCTGATATTTTGATTGGGATTACATTTAATCTAGACTTCAGTATTTCATTCTATAAGCATAGCAAATGCTTCATTTATTTTGATTCCCTTTTATCTCAGCAATATATTACACTTATTGTGAGGGGTTTCTACATTCTGCATGGATGAGGGGACGCGTTTCTGTCGGAGGACAATGGTGCCGGTAATCAGTTAATTACTAATAAACTTATCTAATCAATAAACAAAAGAACCAATACTCTTTTCAAATGAAGGGGTGTGATGGATTGGGTCATACCAGATCTGGTCTCCAACAAGATGGAGAAGACCACCTTCCCTTTGTTCATAGTACCACAGGTAAAAGGGCCCAGACTGGGAGGGACTTCTTCTGTGATGAACAGGATGGGGTGGAGTAAGGGAAGTCATTTGCTTAGAGACCTAGCTTATCCTCAGGGGTGAGCCACTCTGGCCACCTACTCCTTGGCTATCTGAAACAGTCTCCCATGACTGCCAGTTCCTGGGAGTCAGACCTCTGTATCCCATGGCTCAGTCAAGCCTGATTCTGCTAAATATGGATAGCTCCCCACAACTTATCTTTCTATACTTCTTGTGCATACTTTGATATATTCTTGAATTCTTGATATTTAATCACCAGTGTAAATGCTATCATTATCTAATTACTATTTAATTATCATTCATACAGTAGATATATGTTAACTTTGTATCTAATAACAGCTAAATTTAATTAAATGTTGAATAAATTATTGGTAGTTCTGTTTATACCTTCTAGATACAAAATTGTATTTTGAGAGCAACATAATTTTCCCCTATTTTATTAATTTATTCATTTGATTTATTGCATAGGCTAGAATCTTCACTGAAGTGATTAATAGAAGTGATGAGAGAAGGCATAATGTGATATTCTTAATAACATGGAAATATATTAGGTATATCACAATAAAATGGTTTGTAGAAACTAAAGACACTCCTGTTTATTTTTGACTGAGTATTTTTAGTCATTAATATAGATCAAATCTTGTTAAAAGGCATTTTATTTACCTAAGAAGTCCAACTAGATAATTTTGAATCTTGTTCTTTTGACTTAATAGATTTCATTTTTTTTGTTGACCTATATTCAGAGAATCACGATTTTATATCCATACCTTTATACCTTGTTTTCTTCTCAGTTTTACTATTAAATTATGTATACATATGTAATATTTCCATTAATTTTTTGCATATATCATCTAGCATTTGAAAAATTCTATGATAAAAATGAAACACAAATGCCAAAAACTATCAAAATTTAATAGGTCAATGGCACAGTAATATTCCATTTTGTGTATATACTAAATATTCTTTATCTAATCATCTGCCAATGGATACCTTATTTGATTCTATCTCTTAGCTATTGTTAACAGTGGTTTAGTAAAAATGGATATATATGTATCTCTTTGATAAAATTATTTCACTTCCTTTAAACATATACCTGGTAGTAGTTTTTGTTGATTAAGGAAACATACACTATTTTCCATAGTGACTCTACTAATTTAAGTTCCTACCAATAGTGTATTAGAGTTCTTGTTTCTCAACATCTTCACCAGCATTTTTTTTTTTCTCTTTTTTGGTAGTTGTCATTCAAACTGGGGTCTGATGATATATCTCACTGCTGAATCTATTTTGTATTTCTTTGATGATTTGTGACACTGAGCATTTTTAAATATACTTATTAGCCATTTGTATTTCTTCTTTTGGAATTGATCTAATCAGATATTCAACACAGTTTAATTTTGGATTATTTGATTTTTTTTGTTGATGTTGAATTCTTCAATTTCCTTATATATTATGGATGTTAATCTTTTGTTTGATGAATAATTTTCAAGTATTTTCTTCCATTCTGTTGGTTGTTTCTTAATTCTCTTGATTGTTCCTTTGCTGTGCAGAAACTTCCTAGTTTGACATAATACTCTCCCTTCTTTCCAGTTGCAAAAATCAACTCAAATTGTTTACATACATACATGTATAACTCCAAACTGTCAAACTACTAAAAGGAAATATAGAGAAATTCCTTCATAATATTGGAATAGGTGAAGATTAATTTGGAAAAGATCCAGAAAGAATAGAAAACAGGCAAAACTTAAACAAATGTGATTATATCAAAATAGGAACTCCAGCATAGCTAACAGTCAACAGAGTGAAGAAGCAATTTAGCTGGGTGCATTGGTGTATGCCTGTAATACCAGAGATTTGGAAGGCTGAGTCAGGAAGATCTCAAGTTCAAGGCAAGCCTCAGAAATTCAGCAAGATCATAAGCATTTTTTTTTTTTTTTGTGGTGCTGGGGATTGAACCCGTGGCCTTGTGCTTGCAAGGCAGGCACTCTACCAACTGAGTTATATCCCTAGCCCTGATTCTAAGCAATTTAGTGAGACCCTGCCTCAAAATTAAAAAAGAAAAGGGGGACACCTCAGGATGCAGTTCATGGCTCAGTGGTTAAGTGCTGCTGGGATTGAACCCTGATACGTTGGCAAACTTACATCTGAAAAGGGTTTGAGATCCAGAAAGACATTTGCAAACTTACATCTGACAAGGACTCCTAAAACTCAATAACAACGACATAAATTAAAAAAAATTAAAACTGTGCAATAGACCTAAATAGATATTTCTCAAAGACATACAAATAGCCAACAAGCATATGAAAAAACACTCAACATCACTAATCATTAGGGAAATGTAAACCAAAAAATGAAATATGCCATCTGAATAAGAATAGTTATCAAAAACTAAAGATAAAAAGTGTTGGCAAATATGTGGAGAACAAGGAATACTTACACACTATATTTGGGGAACAGAAATCAATATAGCCAGTATCAAAACTGTATAGCAGTTCCTTAAAAATTAAAAATACAACTGCCATTTGATTGAGCAATCCCACTGGTGAGTATATGTCTCAAAGGAAAAGAAATCAGAAAGTTGATGCAACCTCTCTACTTCCATGTTCATTGTACCCCTATATTCACAATAGTCAAGAAATGAATCCACCTGAATGTTCATCAACTGATGAAAGGATAGAGAAAATGTTTTGCCAAACCAGTTTAATACAATTCATGCATTAAAAAAAGAATGAAATCCTGTCATTTGCGATAGCATGGATACAATTGCAGCTCATGATGAAGAGTGAAATATGTCAGGTATAGAAAGACAAACACCATGAGTTCACTTATGTGTAAAAAGTTTGATCCCTTAGAATTTGGGGGGAAATGGTGGTTACCAGAGGCTGGATAGTGTAGGGGAAAACAATTTGGGGAAAAAGTAGGCATTAAGGTTAATAGTTGGATAGGATAAAGAAGGTATACTCTGATATTGCAGTGTGCTGACTAGAAAACAATAATGTGCTATACATTTCAGAAAAGCTACAAGAGAGGATTTTAAAAGTTTATCTTAAATTATAAAGATTTGAGATATGTTTAATTTACCCATAACACAATATATACATCTATCAAAACATCATTACTATTTCACATTTTTATACATTAGTAAAAATAAATTGAATAAACAACAGTGTAAAATCATTTAGCAAAGTTTCATTTTACTTGTTTTTGGAATGGTTTGAAAAAATTACAATTAGTTTTTTAGTTTTTTCTTTAAATAATTTGTACAATTCAGCCTTAAATCCTTCAGGACCTAGATTTTCTGGGGTAAAAGACATAATTACTATTTCAATCTTATTGCTTCTTATTGGTCTGTTTAGATTTTCTTTTTCTTCTTTTTCACTCTGGGTAGGTTCTGTATGGCCAGAAATTCAAATGAATTTCTTTAAGCCTTTCTAATATTTTGCAAATAATTATTCAGTTTCTTATGATTCTTTGTATTTCTGTGGTATCAGTTATAATTGCCTCCATTTTCATCTATGATTTTATTCATTTGGGTCTCTTCTCATTTTTCTCAGTCTATACTAAACAATCTGTTTTTCTTTTAAAAATAATTCATTGATCTTTTATAGAGCTATATCTTAATTTCAATTTCACTTCTACCTCAATATTTACTACTTCTTTTCTTCTATGAATTTTTATTTGTTACTTGTGTTCAAGAGTTACATTATTGGATTATTTATTTTGAATCTTTCTATTTTTTCCATTAATGCATTTATTGTTAAAAACTTCACTCTTAATGCTTTTTTCACTGTATCCCACAGATTTTGTTATGCTTCATTTAAATTTTCATTTACTTCATTTGTTCTCAGGTATAATTAAACTTTCTGATGTTTCTTTCTTGATTTTTTCTCTGCATGACCTGTCCATTGCTGAAAGTGGGCTGTCAAATCCTTAACTATTATTGTATTGGTGTTAATTGCTCCCTTTAGATCTGACATTATTTTATTTTCTTTACATTTTTGTATGGCACAATGTTGACTGCATATATCTTTTAATTATTGTGCGTTCTTGCCCAATTGATCTTTTATCAATATATAATAACATTCTTTGTCTCCTTTTACATTTGTTGATAATTGATTTAAAGCTTCTTTTATCTAATTTGAATATAGCTACTCTTTCTTGCTTTTTATTTCCATCATTTGTGGGTTTTGGGTTTTGTTGTATTTTTGTTATTGTTGTTATTCTGGGTATCTTATCTATGGGCCTCCCAAATAAAGGAAAGCACTCTACCACTGAGCTACAACTCCAGGCCCTGTGTGGTTTATCTTTTTACAACCCCTTCACTTTCAGTCTGTGTATCTTTACCAGTATAGTACATTGTTTTGTAAGCAGCATATCCTTGATTTGGTGTAGTGGTGGTGGCAGTGCTTGGATTCAACCCAGGTCATTATGCACACTAGGCGAGCACTCTACCACTGAGCTACATCCCAACCCAGGTCACCTTTGTTGTTTTCATTTGTATACTCGTTGAGTAAGTCTATATCTTTTGATTTGGCAATTGAATCTATTTTCATTATAGGTTATTGTTGATAGGTGTGAACTTATTCCTGTCACTTTTGTTAATTGCTTTCTGATTGTTTTGTATATTCCTCCTTTCTTTCTCTCATTATCCAAGGAGTTTTGTAGTTTTGTGCATGAAAAAGTTGTTGTTTCTTTATCTTTTAAAAACATATTCCACTAATAAATTTTGTCCATTTACATCTTTTCATGATAGTAGTTATCATTCTTTTGTTTCTATTGTAGACGTTTTGTAAGCATTTATTGTAGGACTGCTCTGGTGGTGATGAATTCCCTTAATTTTTCCTTGTTGAGGAATTACTATTTATCCTCTGTTTCTGAATTACAGCTTGGAAGGATATTATGTTTTTGGTTTGCAGATTTGTTTTTTCTTTAGTGATTTTAAATATATTTTCCCTTTTTCTTCTGATCTGTTAGGTTTTTAATGAGAAATGTACTATCAATCTAGTGGCAATTTCTATATATTTGACTTTATGTTTTTCTCTGGCTCTTTTTAGAATTCTGTCTTGAACTTTTCACAGTTTGAGTATCATATACCTTTGAAGTAAGACTTCTTCAGTTGAGTCTAGTTAGGGTCCTTTGAGTTTCCTGGATATTGAGGTTCATTTCCCTTGAGGCATGGGAAGTTTTCTGCTATTATTTCCATTTAGTGAGTTTCCAATTCTTTTTTCTGTTCCCTCTCCTAGAAACCCCCTAATTCAAATATTTACACTTAAGAATATCCTAAATGTCTTGTTGGTATTCTTCCTTCTTTTCCATTCATTTTAAGTTTCTGTTTTTGGTCTCAATGGGTTATTTCCAAAGACCTCTCCTCACATTCAAAATTTTTTTATTATGTTTGGTCTAGTCTATGTTAGAAGCTTTCAAATGTCTTTTTAATTTAATTGATTAAGTTTTCAAATCCACATTTGTTGCTGATTCATGATTTCTCTTTGTTGCATTTCTCATTTATTTCATGAATTTTATTAATTGTATTTTCTACCTGTATTGTCTTGTGTGTACTGAGTTTCATTAGGATCATTATTTTTTTTTCAGATATTAGGTAGATTTTCTTTTAATTGGGATTTATTTCTGGAGGCTTATTTTGTTGCTTTACATTTGTAATGCTTGCTTTGTTTGTTTCTTTTATTCCTATGTTGATGTTTGTGCATCTTGTTTAATAGTCAACTCCTTTAATTTTATGGAGTAGCTTTTGTAGGAGAAGGCTTTTCCATTTGAATGGAATGTGGCATGTTTGTTGTAGCTGCTTTGGCTTTGGTTCTATGTAAGCAAAGATGTGTAGCTCTATGATTTCTTCACTTGCAACCAATGTCATCAGCGTCATTGATTACTTCAATAAATAGTCTATTGTGAATAAGTTTGTGAAGGTACTGATGTCACTGTTCAGTGTGCATATGATTAAAAAGGTACATTTTCTCATGCTCTGTGGAATCAAGCACCAATGGCATTGCAGCATGTAATGGTAGCCAAAGTCACCGTGCTGTGAGGAGCAGAGAACTCCTCCAATCCTACGAGGCAAACATTGTGATATTAGGGAATATTGTGCTAATACCATGGACCTAGTTCCACAAAACTTGAAAGTGTTCTTCTGCAGGTCTCATATGGAGTCTGTGCCAAGGCAGTCTTGTTCCTGAGTTTGTGAATCACAAAGGACACCTTCCCCAGTTCCCACAGGGCAAGTGAATGTCATGCTAGGACTTGTAGAACTGGAAAATGTGGTCCCAAAGCTGTGGAATTTATAGTGGATTATTTCTGGGTGCTATGGTGCAAGTGTAGGTGACACTGAGACTAGGGGTACTAGGACCCACGGAACTGGAACTATAGGAACCAGATTGGACATTATCCAGGTCTCCTGGTGAGAGCATGGGTAATAATGATATTTTGGGCATTATCAGTCATGGTTTTAGGGCTGTGGACTGCAAAGTGGACTAATTCTAGGTTTTGCAGGACAAGTACAAATGACACTATGGCTTGTGGTACCAGCAATCATTGTCCCAGAGACGTATAACTCTGAAAGACTTATTCTCTATCTTATGAGTTTTACACTGACACAAGACCTCTGGCAGTATCAGAGAACTGACTCTAGGCCCTTTGGGAAGATGGAGTTTAACAGTGAGTATTATAGTAACTTGGATTCTGGTGGTTCCAATGTCAGATCTTTCTTTTCAACAAAGTAGTCGCTCTGATCCCAGGCATCTCCCCAAAGTACAATTAATACCTTTGAGGACTGTTTATTTTCCTGTACTTATGACTGAAGATCTATTGCTATGATGGATATAGTTGGAATTTCCCACTTACCATTCTTTGAAATTGTAAAGGTATCCTCTAGACAGAGTGCTTGGTTCAAAGTTGCAGTGTGCTTTGGTCCTCTCTCTCAATCCTGACATTTAGAAGTCACTTCTTATAGTATTTTTATATGTATTCATTCTTAGAGGTTGTTGTCTCCCTTAACAACTAAATACACACATATTATATCTATCATTTTTATCCTTTATTAATATTTTTAATTACCATTCTTTTCATTTTCTAAGAATTTCTCCGCTTTTGCCCATGGAACACATTTTTCTGATTTCCTACCCAG
Source organism: Glaucomys volans (assembly GCA_020662805.1). Classification (NCBI taxonomy): domain Eukaryota; kingdom Metazoa; phylum Chordata; class Mammalia; order Rodentia; family Sciuridae; genus Glaucomys; species Glaucomys volans. The sequence continues at coordinate 171,224 of JAJEJO010002961.1, read as the reverse complement.
AATACAGCTAAACAAAATCTTTCTTCTTAGTATCATTTTTTTCCATGGAATCCCAAATTTGGTCAACTAATGATATGTTTTTACTGAAAGTACATTTAGTAGTTTGCTTTTTCTTTTGGAAGAACTGGATATTATGTCATTATACCCGCCACAATTTTGCATTGTTAGCTTTCATTAGTGTGTAACATTAGTTAATTAGATATTTGGAGATGGGGATCTTTTAATCATGTAATTTCAGTAAAATTAGCTATATTTTCATTGAGAGTTTAAAAATGGGGTGTTCTATTTTCAGTTATAGTAGTTATATTTGCTAGCTACACCAAAAGATGAAATTACAAGAAATTTAGTTTAAAGAACTGATTGTTTTTATTTAGAGATTCCACAATAGGCAGCATGTCAAACTATAAAATGGAAGGAGTGCTCCTCTGGGCCTTACAGAAAATAGAAGGATATTGACAAAGAGATAGACACTAAAGGTATAAATAGAAATTCTATAGTTCAAAAGTTAAATGATTGAAATTAAAAGACTTTGGAGACTTAACTGCACTTTTTCTTGAAGAACACTGGCCTGAAGATAGAACATTAAAGATCATCCTATTTGATTAGTAGAATGATTTAAAATCAATTTTATCAGAGATTTAATTTCCTTTGGTTATGTACGTAGTGAAGTTGCTAGGTCAAAAGGTAGTTATTTTTGTCAGAATATCACATGTATGCCCAAACTATATGTAATTTAATTTATTAATCACACCATCATGAATATGGGAAAAAGACTTTAGCAATGAAATCAGTAATTAAAAGTATCATGGCAAAGAAAAGCCTCAGACCTGACAACTTCAATGCTGAGTTCTACAAAACACTTAAAAAATAATTATTTCCAATGCTTCTCAATTGAAAAAATATTGAAAAAAAGAAACTGCCAAACTCATTCTATGAGGCCAGCATTAACTTAATACCAAAATGAGACAGGGAGCACAAACAGAAAGGAAACTATAGGAATAACGACGATAAACATATATACAAAAATTGTCAGCAAAATACTTTTAAACAAAATCTAACATCACATCAAAAAAATCACACACCATCATCAGGTGGATATATCCAAGTGATGCAGGGATGATTCAACATATGCAAGTCAATAAACATGATATATCATAATGAATGACCAAAAAAACCCTCCACATGCCTTTTTCAATAGATACAGAAACATCTTCAATAAAATTCAAAATCCCTTCATTATAAAATCTCTCAGAAACTTTGGTATAGAAAGAATGTGCCTCTACATCATATTAAAGGTCATATAAGACAAATCCACAAACAACAACATCATGCTGGAAGGATAAATGCTTTAACTGATTTTTTTTTTTGGAACTGGGATTGAACCCAGGGTCACTCAGCCACTGAGCCACATCCCCAGCCCTATTTTGGATTTTATTTAGAGACAGGGTCTCACTGAGTTGCTTTGAGCCTTGCCCGTGCTGAGGCTGTCTTTGAACTCATGGTCCTCCTGCCTCAGCCTCCCAGGTCACTGGGATTACAGGCGTGCACCACCATGCCCAGCTTTTAACTGATTCTTTTAAGATCTGGTATTGATAAGAAATTCACCTTCCACAACACTTAATTCAACACACTTCCGTGTAAAAATATAAATAAAGCATTCACATAAGAAAGGAAGAAGTCAAATTATTCATGGTTGCAGAACAGGTGATTTTTTTTTATAGAACAAGTCTGTACCAAAAGATAGCAAAATCACTAATCAAATTCAGAAAAATTTCAGGATAAAAAAAATCAACATACAAAAATTGGTGCCATTTTGTGTACACCAATAATGTACTTGCCAAGGAAAAAATGAGGAAAAGCAGTATCATTCACAGTAGCTAGAAAAAAATAGGAATAAATTTACTCAAGGAAGTGAATGATATCTACAATAAAATTACAAAACATTCATCAATGAAATTAAAGCTGAGACACACAAAAATGAAAATGAAATTGTATTCTATATTCATGAATTGAAAGAGTTAATATAATTAAAATGTCCACGTTGCCAAAAGCAAACTATAGATTCAATGAAATCCCCACCAAAATACAAATTGCATTCTTCACAGAAACAGAGAAAAAGATTCCAAAGTCTATATTAAAACAAAAAGTACCCTAAATAACTAAAGCAATCATGAGCAAAATGAATAAAGTTATAGACATTACAATATCTTGCCTCAAGATGTAAGGTAGGGCCATAGTAACCAAGACAAAATGATACTGAAATAAAAACTGACACATAGATAGAAAAATAGTAACATTCCCAGAAAGAAATACAGCTACAGCTAACTGATACTCTACAAAAATGTCAAAAACATACATTGGAGAAAGCACAGACTGCTTCATAAATGGTGCTAGGGAACTAGATTTCAATATGCAGAATGAACCTTAATCACTGTCAATATGTTCAAAAAATCAACTGAAAATAAATAAAACACTTTAAGATATGAAAATATTAAAATATTGGAATTAAGCAAAGAGAAAATGATTCAAGACATTTGTATAGGCAATGGATTTCTTGTTAAAACTTGCAAAACACAGACAACAAAACTAAAAATAAAAAAGTATCATATCAAAATAAGAAGCTTTGACACAGCAAAGAGAACAATCAAGAGTGTTAATAAGTAATGAAAGAATAGGAGAAAATATTTTCAAACAATTCAGGGGTTAATAGCTATAATACACAATGAACATGAAATATTTAATAACAAAATCCTAAATAATACAACTATAAAAATGGGCAAATAATATGAATTAAATTTTCTCTAAAAAGGAAATACAAATGTGCAATATATATATGAAGAAAATGATCAACATCACCAGCAACCAGCAAAATGTAACTCAAAAAACTATGTAGTGTCATCTTACTCCAGTCATAATGGTTAGTATGGAAAAAAAAAAAGCAAAGAACAGTAAATGCTTATGAGGATTCAGAGATCAGGGAACACTTACACACTTTTTGTTTCATCATAAGTTAGTATAGCCACTATGGAATACATTATGATTGTTCCACTGAAAGCTGAAAATAGAGCTAATATATCATCCATCAGTTTCATTACTGGGTATATAATCAAGACAAATGAAACGATTATATCAAAGAGATACTGCATACTTATACTATACACAAAAGCTAAGACATGGAGTCAACCTAGGTGTCATCAATGGGTAAAAAGAAAAATCTGATAGACACATAGTCAATGGAATATTATTTGGTAATAAAAGAATAAAATCTTACCAGGTGCAGTGGTGCATGCCTATAATCCCAGCAGCTCCGGAGGCTGAGGTAGGAGGATCCAAGTTCAAAGCTACCCTCAGCAAACCTGAGGCGCTAAGCAACTCAATGAAACCCGTCTCTAAATAAAATACAAAATAGGACTGGGGATATGGCTCAGTGGTCTACTGCCCCTAAATTCAATCCCTGGTACAAACAAACAAAAAAATAGCAGAATAAAATCTTTATATCGTGTCATTTATAGCAAAATTGATGTCACTGGAGGACATTATATGAAGTAAAATAAGGCAGACACAGACAAGTATCACACCTTTTCTCTCATATCCATTTTCCTCAATTTAAAATACAATAAAAGTCCATGATTTAATTACAGAATAGAAGAATGCTGGACAATAGAATGCAAAAACAGGTAGATAATGTTATGGTTTGTATGTGAGGTGTCCTCCAAACCTCATATATGATACAATGTGAGAGGATTCAGAGGGGAAAGGATTAGGTTGTGAGGATCTTAAACTAATCCGTGAATTAATCCCTTATGGGGTTAACGGAGTGGTAACTGGAGGCAGGTTGCGTGTGGCTGGAGAAGATGGGGCACTGAAGGGTGTAGCTTTGTGGTATATGTTTGGATCTGGCAAGTGGAGTCTCCTCTCTGATCATCATGTGAGCTATTTTCCTCTGCCACACTTTTCCTCAATGATATCCTGCCTCACCTCCAGCCCCAAGGAATGGAACCTGCTCTCCATGGATTGAGACCTCAGAAATTGTGAGCCAGTAAATAAACCTTTCCTCCTTTACATGGTAGGGTCTTTCAGTCACAGCAGCGAAAAAGCTGACTAAAACAGAAAAGAAGAAAAAGCTGCAAATAGTGATTTACAGCACAATAGGATATGAAGAACAACAATAAATTCAGTCTCCAAAAATCATGAAATGATAAGGAGTTATGAATGTTAATTATCCTGATTTGACTATTATACATTGTATACATGTATCAAAATGCCACTTTGTATCCCATAAAAATGTATAATTATTATTTATTAAAAGAGTAAACAAAATTTTAAATATATAGAATGAGAACAAATTAATCCTAGATAAGTGGATGGAAGGAGACAATAAAAGTCATAAGATATTAAAAGAGCTGAAAATTCCATGAGATAAGTACCTGACTAAACAAAATTTATTCTTACTATCTGCTTTGATTTTCCCTGGGAGTTTTGGTTTCAAAGCTTACTATATCTTAAAGCAAGCTACTTTATCTATTCAATTAGATATCATTATTTTTTATCTAAGTGTTATGGTTTGAATATGAGGTGTCCCCCAAAAGTTCCTGTGTCATGCAGGAATATTCTGAGGTGAAATGATTAGATTGAGAGCTATAACCTAATTGAACTATCCTATTTCAGTGGAATAACTTGCTGATAATCATAGGTAGGTAGTGCATGACTGAAGGAGGTGGGTTCCTGGAGGCATGCCCTGGAAGGGTTCATTTTCCCTGTAACCTTTTTCAATTTCTCTGCTTCATGGCCAACTTGAACACAGCAGTGTTCCTCCACCATGCCCTCCTACCATGATGTTCTGCCTTACTTTGGGCCCAGAGCAGTAGAGGGAACTGCTCATGGACTGAACCTCTGAAACTATGAGCCAAAGTATACTGTTCCCCCTCTAAGTAGTTCTTATCAGGTATTTTGCTCACAGCAATGCAGAGATGACTAACACACTAGGTATTTTTGGTCTTGGTAGATTTAAATAAAGCTGAAGGCAAACATATCAAAAATGTTAAAATATTTTCAATTATTTAGTGTGATCTTGCAATAGATTAAGAAATTGTTTATTTAAAGTTAAATGCATTCTAGGGGCTGGGGCTGTAGCTCAGTGGCAGCGTGCTTGCCTAGCATTGTGTGAGGCATTGCGTTAGATCCTCAGGACTACATAAAAATAAATACAGGTCTATTGACAACTAAAAATATATTTTAAAAAAATATTCTGTCCATCTACAAGTACAAAATCAATTTTTTTAAAAGTTAAAACAATTCTATCACAAAAACTTATATTTGAAAATGCAGTTTTGCTCAGATCAAAAATAAAATATGTGTGTTATAATTTCATAAGCCTTTAATTGGTGATGTACAAGATCTGTAGTTTTGACTGTTAGGGAACTGTTTACTTTTTCATGGAGTATTGATTCTTGGATCAAACAATGAATACTTTATCTAGTTTTGGAATTATGAAGAACAAAATGAATTCACATTACTTTTGTGTGTTATACAAATTCCAAATTTAATTTTAATAAAAATTTTATGATAAATTCATATTGTTATAAGAATAAGAAATAGTTGCTCACAGAAATAAAGACTATTGTTAGTACAGTTAGATGTGAATAAATTTTTATATTTCTTCAAAACCAAGATATCCAGGAGGAAAGTCATACACAGTTCCATTCATTAACACAAGCATGCATTCAATATAAAGTTTTACATTTCTTTTATTTTTATTTATTTATTTATTTTTTCTTATTCATTTAATTTGGATCCATTGTACACAAATGGAGTACAGCTGTTGTTTCTCTGGTTGTACACAAAGTAGAATCACACCATCTGTGCATTCATACATGTACACAGGGCAATGATGTCTGTCTCATTCTGTTATTAGTCTTACCCCCCACCCCTCCCCACCACTCCCTTCCCTCTATGATATCTATCCTTCCTCCATTCTTGCCTCCCTTTCACCCCACATTATGCAACATCATTCACTTATAAGAGAGATCATTTGACCTTTGGATTTTGGGGTATGGCTAATCTCACTTGGCATGACAGTCTCCAACATCATCCATTTACAAATGCCATAATTTTATTCTTCTTTATGGCTCAGTAATATTCCATTGTGTATATATATCAATTTCTTTATCCATTTATCTATTGAAGGACATGTAGGTTGGTTCCACAATCTAGCTATTGTGAATTGAGCAGCTATGAAACTGATGTGGCTGCATCACTGTAGTAATCTGATTTTAAGTCCCTTGGGTATAGGCCAAGGAGTGGGAGAGCTGGGTCAAATGGTGGATCCATTCCAAGTTTTCCAAGGAATCTCCACACTGCTTTCCAGAGTGGCTGCACCAACCTGCAATCCCACCAGCAATGTATGACTGTACCCTTTACCCCACATCCTCGCCAACACCTGTTGTTGCATGTATTCTTAATAAAAGACATTCTAATTGGGGTAAGATGAAATCTTAAGGTGGTTTTGATTTGCATTTCTTTTATAACTAGGGGTGTTGAACATTTTTTCATAAATTTGTTGATTGCTTGTAGATCTTCTGTAAAGTATCTGTTCATTTCCTTGGCCCATTTATTGATTGGGTTATTAGTATTCTTGGTGTAAAGATTTTTGAGCACTTTGTAGATTCTGGAGATTAGTGCTCTATCTGAAGTGTGTGTGGCAAAGATTTTCTCCCACTCTGAAGGCTCTGTCTTCACATTGCTGATTGTTTCCTTTGCTGAGAAAAAGCTTTTTAGTTTGACTCCATCCCAGTCATTGATTCCTCCTTTAATTTCTTGTGCTTTGGGAGTCATGTTAAGGAAATCTGGTCCTAGGCTGATATGATGATGATTTGGACCTATTTTCTCTTCTATTAGGTGCAGGGTCTCTGGTCTAATTCCTAGGTCCTTGATCCATGTTGAGTTGAGTTTTGTACAGGGTGAGAGATATGGGTTGAATTTCATTTTGCTGCATATGGATTTCCAGTTTTCCCAGCACCATTTCTTGAAGAGGCTATCTTTTCTCCATTGTATGTTTTTGGCTCCTTTGTCAAGTATGAGAAAACTGTATTTATGTGGGTTTGTCTCTGTGTCCTCTATTCTGTACCCTTGATCTACCTGCTATTTTGGTGCCAATACCATGCTGTTTTTGTTACTATTGCTCTGTAATATAGTGGAAGGTCCAGTATTGTGATACCCCCTGCTTCACTCTTCTTGCTAAGAATTGCTTTAGCTATTCTGGGTCTCTTATTCCTCCAAATGAATTCCATGATTGCTTGCTCTATTTCTATGAGGTCCGTCATTGGGATTTTAATTGGAATTGCATTGAATTTGTATAGCGCTTTTGGTAGTATGGCCATTTTGACTATATTAATTCTGCCTATCCAAGAACATGGGAGATCTTTCCATCTTCTCAGATTTTCTTTAATTTCTTTCTTTAGTGTTCTGTAGTTCTCATTGTAGAGGTCTTTCACTTCTTTTGTTAGATTGATTCCCAAGTATTTTATTTTTCTAGAGGCTATTGTGAATGGTATAGTTTTCCTAATTTCTCTCTCAGAGGATGCATCACTTAGGAATAAAATTGCATTCGATTTATGAGCATTAATTTTATATCCTGCTACTTTACTGAATTCATTTCTGAGTTCCAGAAGTTTTCTGGTGGAATTTTTAGGGTCATTTAAATAGAGAATCATGTTATCAGCAAATAGGGATAGTTTGAGCTCTTCTTTTCCTATTCGTATTCCTCTAATTTCTTTGGTCTATCCAATTGCTCTGGCTAGGGTTTCAAGGTCAATGTTGAACAGAAGTGGAGAAAGAGGGCAACCCTGCCTTGTTCCAGTTCTCAGGGGGAATGCTTTCAATTTTTCTCCATTTAGAATGGTGTTAGCTGTGGGCTTAGCATAGATAGTCTTTGCAATGTTAGGGAATGTTCCTACTATCCCTATTTTTTCTAGTGTTTTGAGCAAGAAGCGGTGCTCTATTTTATCAAATGCTTTCTCTGCATCTATTGAAATAATCATGTGGTTCTTGACTTTAAGTCTGTTGATGTGGTGAATTACATTTATAGATTTCCGGATGTTGAACCACCCTTGCATCCCCTGGATGAAACCCACTTGGTCATGGTGCACTATCTTTTTAATATGCTTTTGTATGTGATTTGCTAAAATTTTGTTAAGAATTTTTGCATCTTTGTTCATTAGGGATATTGGTCTGAAATTTTCTTTCCTCAATGTGTCCTTGTCTGGTTTTGGTATCAGGGTGATATTAGGTTCATAGAATGAGTTTAGAAGGGTTCCTTCCTCCTCTCTTTCATGAAATACTTTGAGGAGTATTGGAATGAGGTCTTCTTTGAAGGTCTTGTAGAACTCAGCATTGAATCCATCTGGTCCTGGACTTTCTTTTGTTGGTAGGCTTTTGATGACTTCTATTTCATTGCTTGAAATTGATCTATTTAAGTTGCGTATGTCCTCCAGATTCAGTTTGGGTCATATGCCTCTAGGAACATGTTGATGTCTTCCCGGTTTTCTATTGTGTTGGAGTATAAATTCTCAAAATAACTTCTAATTATGTTTTGCATTTCAATTGTGTCTGTTGTAATATTTCCATTTCCATAATGAATTTTAGTAATTTGGAGTTTCTCTTTCCTTCTCTTCATTAGTGTGGCTAAGGGTTTGTCATTTTTGTTTATTGTTTCAAAGAACCAACTTTTTGTTTTGTCAATTTTTTGAATTGTTTCTTTTGTTTCAATTTCATTGATTTCCGCTCTGATTTTAATTATTTCCTGTCTTCTACTACTTTTGGTGATGATCTGTTCCTCTTTTTCTAGGACTTTGACCTGTGATGTTAGGTCATTGATTTGTTGAATTTTCATTCTTTTATTGAATGCACACTATGCAATGAATTTTCCTCTTAGTACTGCTTTCATAATATCACAGAGATTCTGATATGTTGTATCTTTGTTCTCATTGACCTCTAAGATTTTGTTTATTTCCCCCCAATGTCTTCTGTTATCCATGAATCATTCAATAGCATATTATTTAATCTCCAGCTGTTGGAGTAGTTTCTGTTTTTAACTTTATCATTGATTTATAATTTCATTCCATTATGATCTGATAGAATACAAGGTAGTATCTCTATGTTTTTGTATTTGCTAAGAGTAGTTTTGTGGCATAACATATGGTCTATTTTAGAGAAGGATCCATGAGCTGCTGAGAAGAAAGTGTTTTCACTTTTTGATGGATGGAATACTCTCTATATGTCTGTTAAGTCTAAATTAGGGATTGTGTCATTGAATTCTGTGGTTTCTTTGTTCAATTTTTGCTTGGAAGATCTGTCCAATGGTGAGAGAGGAGTGTTAAAGTCCCCCAGTATTATTATGTTTTCGTCTATTTGGTTCCTGGAATTGAGAAGGACCTGATTGACCTACATGGATGTGCCATTGTTTGGTGCATAAATATTTATGATTGTTATGTCTTGGTGATTTATGCTTCCCTTAAGTAGTATGAAATGTCCTTCTTTATCCCTTCTGACTATCTTTGGCTTGAAGTCTGCTTTATCTGAAATAAGGATGGAAGCTCCTGCTCTTTTCCTATGTCCATGTGTATGGTATGATTTTATCCAATCTTTCACCTTTAGTTTGTGGGCATGTTTTTCTATGAGATGCGTCTCTTGAAGGCAGCATATTGTTGGGTCTTTCTTTGTAATCCAATCTGCCAGTCTATGTCTTTTGATTGGTGAGTTTAGACCATTTACATTTAGGGTTATTATTGAGATGTGTCTTGTATTCCCGGTCATTTTGATTTATTTTTGGACTTTAATCTTACTTGAATTTTCCTTTAATTGGCTGTTTGTTTACGGCAATTCCTCCCTTTGCTGAATTACATTGTTGTTTCTCATTTCTTCCTCTTGGAATATTTTGCTGAGTATTTTCTGTAGGGCAGGCTTTGTATTTGTGAATTCTTTTAGCTTGTGTTTATCATGGAAGGATTTTATTTCATCTTCAAATCTGAAGGCAAGTTTTGCTGGGTATAAGATTCTTGGTTGGCATCCATTTTCTTTCAGTGCTTGGTATATGTTGTTCCAGGGCCTTCATGCTTTTAGTGTCTGGGGTGAGAAATCTGCTATTTGTATTGGTTTCCAACTATATGTAATCTGATGTTTTTCTCTTGCAGCCTTTAAAATTCTTCGTTTTGTGTGTTAGGTATTTTCATTATAATGTGCCTGGTGTTGTGATTTTGTGTATTTGGTGTCCTATAAGCCTCTTGAATTTGATTTTCCATTTCATTAATCAGATTTGGGAAATTTTCTGATATTATTTCATTGAACAGATTATTCATTCCTTTGGTTTGTGTCTCTGTACCTTCCTCAATCCCAATAACTCTTAAATTTGGTCTTTTCATGATGTCCCATAACTCTTGAAGTTTCTGTTCACGATTCCTTACCATCTTCTCTGTCTGGTTGAATTTGTTCAAAATTAAATATTTTGTCTTCATTGTCTGAGGTTCTGTCTTCCAAGTGATTTAGCCTGTTGGTTAAGCTTTCTATTGAGTTTTTAATTTGGTTTATTGTAACCTTCATTTCAAGGATTTCTGTTTTTTTTTTTTTTTTTTCAGAATGTCTATCTCTTTATTGAAATGATCTTTTGCTTCCTGCAGTTGCTCTTTTAGCATCGCCTGCATTTGCTCTCTTGACTCCTCATTCGCTTCTCGGATCATTTTAATTATGTACAACTCCCTTTCTAACAATGCTTCTGCCATGTTGTCATTGGGTACTTTTCGTATAGTATCTGGGTTTGTTTGGGACATTTTTTTCCCATGTTTTCTCATGTTGCTAGTGTCTTCCCCTCTAGTAGTACGAATCCTAGGTATTGCAGTTTCCCCTTAAAACTTATAGGGTTCCTGCCTATTTGCATTACCTCCCCTTGAATTGAGAGATTGCTATTAGCAGCACACCATGTAAACAATATGTGTTCTTAAATAAATAGTCCCTATTAAGATATTAACAGTGTTGTCTTAATAAACATGGATGAGTTCAAATTATTATCTAGAGCAGAACCAGTAAATTTGCAATAAAGGACTGCAATTCCTAATGTTGGACAGGGAGAATGAGGAGGGGTATATGATAAAACACTAATGAGATAAGAAGTGAGTGTATTGATATACTATGTCATATGAATAGTGGAAGTGGTATTAAAAGAAACAGGTTGTTAGCGTGAGAAAAAAGAGATTCTCCAAGGAAATGGATATATAAGAGGGAGATAGAGTGATAAGCATATTAATAAAAGAAAAAGGTAGGAATATAGTGGGTATATTAGGAATAATCGTATTATTACAATTAATTATCTCAGAAAAACATTCTGAGATAAAAATATACTGTACAGTTCAAATCTCTTATTTTTCAATGACCTGATGTTTGAGAGGTGCTTGATCAAGCAGTGACTCAAGAAGGGTGCTGTCCCACTACCTCCATGTTGGAAATGATCAATGTTCTGGGCAGAGGCAGCCTGGTGTTGATAGACGATCAGATGCAGCACAGGGGCTAGACACCGGGCCAGGGTGTGGGTCTGGGCACTAGACCAAGTTGGGGTGGGGGCGCAGAACTGTGCTCAGTGATGGAGACACTGGACTTGATAGCCCAGGCAGGCCTGAGCTCCGCACTGGAGGCTCAGGCAGTCGCAGGCGGTTGCTCTCTCCTGGGGATTCTATAAAATGGCACCGAAGGGCCTATGATTCCTGCTGGGGCGGGGGACTCAGGCCGCCACCGGCGGGTGCTCTCTCCAGGATACGTCGTAAAGTGGCGCCAGAAGACCGGAGCTCCGCTCTGGGGATTCAGGCAGCCACAGGTGGTTGCTCTCTCCTGGGAATGCTGTCTACATTTCTTTTAAATACAAATTTTGTGGTATATGAGTAAGTCAGTCCCTGATCAAATTGAAATAGCATTTTCATTCACCGCTGTCTAATGCAACTTAATTTTCTGCTTCACTTTTACTCTGAATTCATTGTCATGCTATTTATAGTCTCTAATGATTTTTAATTGTTTCCTTGGTCTTCTCATATATATTTTACTTAACATTTTGTGGATGTTGAATAAAACTGATAAATTGAATATACTGTAATAATAGCTTAGTATATATCCATTTTATTTAGTTCATTTATATTTCAAAAAGTACACTGCAGGGACATAATATCGTATGTGAAATGGTTAAAAGTATAAATGTTAGGTATATGAGAAGAGTTATATTTATGTAGAGAAATACAAAAAGGTATTGTTCAAAGTGGCAAAAAAACCAAGTATATAAATTTGATCCATTTATGTATTTATTTTTTATTTCATCTGATTTGGAGCTAGAATAGTTATATTGCTGTGAAATATCCTTGCAATAATAATATGCATAGTATTGATTTCAACAACTTTCTTATTGTAATGATAATATCCATTGTAGCTAAAATAATTATTCTAACTATAATCAAGATTATCAACCTGGGTGAAGTCATTTAGATATGTGTATGTTTCATTTTTCCTACTATTTTGTATCTTATATTGATTAAGAAAATTACATTTTACATATAGTCACCTGATATCAAGTCTAATTAGCCAAAAGATTCTATTTATTCACTCATAGAAGACTGCAAATTATGTTTGGACTGTTAATGACAAACTATACCATAACTTAATAATTCTGCATAATTTTAATATATAATAACAGTTATGTGATGGTTATTTTCATGTATAAATGTCCATTCAATGTGTTAAAACTCCTTGCTCTTATAATCAAAACTCTTTGTGTACAAATAAAAAATATTGATTTTTTAGCTCTTTTAATGGGGAGTTAAGTAAAGAAGGAAATGTTTCATTAGAAAAATATTTGTACTGAAACTTCAGTGATTTGGTGGAAATAAAAGCTCACTGTTTAGGGGTGTATATCTGCCTGAAAAAATGGAAATCATGATTATTGACATGAGAACTTGAGGATTTGTTATGGTTTAGATATGAGGTGTCCCCCAAAAGCTCATGTGTGAGACAATGCAAGTTCAGAAGTGAAATTGTTGGGTTATAAGAGTCTTCACCTAATCAGTGCATTAATTCCCTGATAGGGATTAACTGGGTGGTGATTGTGGGAGGGTAGTGTAGGGATGGAGAACATGGGTCATTGGTGGTGTGACTTTTGGGTACATATTTTGTCAGTGGTGAGCGGAGGCTTCCTCCCACTCTCTTTCTCTGTTTCTTGTGCCATGTTCTGAGCCTCTTTCCTGTACCATACTCTACCACCATGATGTGTGTCACCTCACACCACAGAAATGGAGTAGTCCATCTATGGACTGAGACCTCTGAGACTGTGAGCCCCCAAATAAACTTTTCCTCCTCTACAATTGTTCTTATCAGGTCTTTGGATCACGGTATTGAAAAAGCTGACTGAAAAAGTCTTATACTGTGAAGTCAAATCCATGATCGTTTTTAGTTTTTGTCAAAACCCCTATTGTATTATTATAACTCTGAATTTTATTTTAAATTGAAGATATTGTTCCAAGACTAACATTTTAAAATTGTTTGACTTATATTTTTTGTTTTAAATAAATACTACTTTTTGATAAATTTCCTCTGCTTATCATAAATCCCTTTTTTTCTACTCTTTCTCTTTGAAATAAATTTAATTCCCTTTGTCCTGATCTACTTGATTATTAAATGTCTTTAAAGTACAATATAAATGCATCTATCAGGACCATACCAAAACAAATAATTTCAAAGAAGATATATCAAATCATTCTTTTGAAAACATGACATTAATATATTTTTGAATGAAATTTGTCATCAATATGTTTGGAAAAGATAGACTTTTTAATATGGTTAAACTGCACTTTAAGTAAATTGTTCAAAACAACTTAGTAGTTGTTTAGGATATTTACAGTACTATGATTTGGAAGTTACCTTAATAAATCTCAGTGAAGTATAATAGAGTTATTTGTTTGCTATCTTCACAAAGAATACACAAATCTATATGTTTCCACAATATGGAGCCTAGCAGTATCACTCATTCTAAAATGTCAATGGTAATCTGAGGTTACTGCAAGTGAGAAAAGGGTGGAAGATAAGGCTGCTTTGTGGGGTTTAAAAAATAGTCTGCCTGAACTAAGGACATTCAAAAACCAGCAATTGTTGATTCCAGCCTGAAGAATAGCACCCAGTCTCTCTTTTAAAACAGTGTTAAAAAAGGTGGGTGTAATTTTTTAAAATGTCTACTAAAAATCTTAGCAAAATAGGTAGGATAATCCATCAACTTCCTTTTTTTTGGAACCAGGGATTGAACTCAGGGACACTTGGCCACTGAGCCACATCCCCAGCCCTATTTTGTATTTTATTTAGAGACAGGGTCTCACTGAGTTGCTAAGGGCCTCGCTAAGTTGCTGAGGCTGGCTTTGAACTTGCGATCCTCCTGACAGCCTCCCAAGTTGATTGGATTACAGGCGTGTGCCACCACACCCGGCTTCCGTCAACTTTTATTGGTGAGAAGTATAATGATGAAAACAAATGTAAGAAGTGAATATAAAGAACAAAAATGAAATTAGTGTCTGTGAGAAAAACTACATATTGGTGACAAAAAAATGAAATGCATTCTATAGTAAAAAATAAAATGAGTAAAAAATAAAATACTATTTAGAGTAATAAAATAAAATCACACACATTAATATCCTATTTAAAAGAAATATACCAATGTTGTCATATTTCAAATTTTGACACTCAGGAATACATACTAATGTTTCCCACCAGTAATTAATCCCACAATTTTATTCTTGGTTTAAAGAATAAATATTTTCTGAGTTAAATATATGCAGATTCCTCCAGAATAAAGGCAACATATTGCAGGTAATCTCTAATAAGATAGATGATAGATAGATTCTTCCTTAACACAGTGTATCCTATTCTTAGATTTGAGCTCAAGTCATCATTGACTCATGGAAATAAAAGTACACAAAGAAGCAATTATGTCACATTTGAAAGAAGTTAGGTTCATTTTATTTGAAGTAAGGAAGTGTTTCATATTATTTTTATTTAATGAGCTTTTGAAATTAAACATTTATTTTCATTTATTATTTTAAATTAAGTTCATTTTAACTACAACATACAAATGTAAAAGTTATGTATATTAATGGGGTAACGTGATGCTTTGATATATGTATACATCCTGTAATGCTTAAATAAGGATAACCAGATCATTTATCTTTTTTTTATGGTTGAAAACTTCAAATTTTTTTTCTGGCAATTTGAAATATTCAGTAATCGATTTTTATCTATAGTCAACATATGTTGCAATAGCACACTATAACTTATTTTTTCAGTTTTTTAAAATAACTTTTTTTAAAATTGTAATATGTGCATTACAGGAAACCAATAAAATATGAGAAGCACTGAGAAAGTCATCTTGTTACCAGCAGATTAGATGGACATTTCCGTATAGGTTCTGCATATATAACATACACAATATTCCATTTTCTGTGATTGAGATCATAGTATGCATCTTGCATTTCCAGACATCATGAATATTCGTCAATTCAAATCCCAAAGCTACATGAGTATTTTTGACAATCAAGAATAAACTACACCAACTCAGTCTGTTTGAAAAAAGAAAATTGTAATTCTGCCTTTCTTGGGAACAAAAATTTCCCTGAAGAGAGATATGGCAACAGGCCTCTAGCTAGATGAATTGGCACAGTTAAAATTTAACTACTGCATTACCTCAATGCTCAATTTAAAATGAGACATAAAGCGACAGAGTATAGCCAGAATGTTTCTAAGAGAGTTCACTATCAGATTTCTACTACTAAAATATTAGCAAGAAAGCATGTTCCTAGTGAATTAAGGTATTCCTGTAATACATCCAGAAGATGCACACATATTGATGGCTTTCATCAAATTGTAAATTGGAGCACTTGATCCTATCTTTCCCTGTGTGCTCTCTTCTGCCTCTTTGAGGCCAGTCATTAGCCATTGTTCATTGGAACATTTCCTTATACACATTGCTCAGATATGTAAAAATTCCAATATGCATCTTTTCTATCAATTATAACAAAAAATATTTACAAGTTGGCAAACTCAATAGCTCTACTTTTACCATACACTGTCACTTCAGGACATCTAAAACGTTTAGATTTTTGTGAAATGAAGAAAGACCTCTGTGCACAATAAACACAAGCACTTTACAAAAACTTCACACATAGATCTATGGTTATAATCTAAAACTGTCTTCCAGATATGAATGTAGCAATGAAGAGCCCTTCCCTGACTAGCTTTAGGTCCAAGAAGTGATTTAACAAATCATTCCCTGGAGTCTGTCCTAAAAATTAGCAAAATTATATTTATATAGGGGTTATTTTACTACTTCTAACTCACTCTACATTAGGCCTTATCCTTTAATACTCAGAAACATTAACTAAAATGCAACTGTAGAAAAAAGATTATATAATTTGAAGTAATCTAATGGGCACAGAATGCTTCTCTCATCATACTGCTGAGTGGGTACTGCCCCCCCCACTACCTGATGAATATTCAACATACTCTCCAAGACATCAAATTTAAAACTTCCATTCAATAAATGGAAAACTTTTGATAAAGTAACAAAAATATTTAAAGGGCATTATTTTAGCCCTCTATTTTTCCCTTGTGTTGTGCACTTTAAAACATCTAGAAAGTCTAGATGTTCCAACAAAGAGATACCTTCTGCACTGAGTAAACTGTACACACTTATGTAACAGAGATTAGAATTTAAAAGCGTCTTCTGAATATGAATACTCAGACCTAGAGACTTTCCCTTTCCCATCTCTATCAACCCAGGGGTCAAATTACATCTGTAATGCTTAAACAGGACTTTTTAACAATTTCATTTCTTAAATGGTTTTTAAGAACAGTCTTTTCTATGAATTTTAACACAATGTATTAATTTACTAACCCCATTTTTGCCATACACTGGCAATCTCTTTAACATCTAGAAAGGCTAGATGTAAATTTGAACCCATTTATTCTTTTTATACCCTATATACATAGCCAAGTACAATAAAACTCACAGACACATAAAGGACAATAGTTAATTTTGTTTTAATCAAATACATATTGCTACAAAGCCCTTTGCATTTTCTTTTCCTCCTTCCTCCCTGAACCAACACATGTAACTGGTTATATCTGAAAGTATCTTCTAAGTAAGAACATTCTGGCCTAGAATCCTTCATTTCTTCCAATCCCATCTCTCCTGTACCACATCAACATAGGCACAAGTGTCACTTGGATATGATGTTACATTTTCACTTGGAAATGTCTCTTTCAGAAGACATCCTTTCTATAAATTTTAAAACATAGTGTACAAAATGTGTTAGTTTACTAACTCTACTTTTCTCATAAATGGGTACAATCTTTAATATAGAGAGACTAGATATAAAATTAGAATACATTTGTCTAATATATACACAATATAGAGAGAATAGCAAAGTTAAATGAAATGAATATAATGTACACTTTTTAGCACACTCTAACAAAATAGCCTTTTCAATTCCTTCCCTCCTACCTTCTTCAACCCAGTGAACAAGTTCAGACAGTATACTGTTCATAGAGGTGATTTAATGACTTTTGAAACACAGTATTTCCTGTAAGCACAAAAGGACGGATGCAGACCTCAATGTATTCAGAGAAGCCTTTTATTGATTTGTGGACTCGGGCACCGTTGGGGCTCATTTTCCAGATGCAAAAATGGTCATCAGTTACAGAGGGGATTTTGGTTTTATTGGGTACAGTGAGGGTGGTTTAATCATTGGAAGCCACACATGTGCAGTTTGGGCAATTAGGAACTGGTTGTATAGGTTATGAGGGTAAAGGTTGAAACTCACTGTTGTCTGGGGAGATAGGAATCCAGATCTCAAGGGACGAGTACTCAAATCTTGCCCATTGTTTTACTTTCTCTAAGATCCATTGTTTTCCAGAGTTTTAATATTTGCTATGCCTCCAGTTAGGACTAATTTGCCATGGGAGAAAGTCAAAATTTCAGAGTCCAGCATTCAGTATTTATACCTTTTCCCCAGGGCCCACCGTCATTAGGATAGGATTTATTAGGAGGTCAATCCCTGGCTAGTTTCTCCTTCCTACTCCTGAGCTGCCTTGTCCCTCCATTTTCCTTCAGGGGCTATCTGCCAGGAATATTATTGTTACACTTGTATGTCCTGGGAGCTTTCACGATGGGGGGTAAAGACGTGGCATCATGAGCCAGACACCAGGAATCAGGTAAGCACGACCAGGAGCGAGTGGCCAAGGATTCATTTATTGTGGAAGCTACATAACCTTTTATTTGTTTAAGAGCCAATGAAATCCCCGCACCACCTTGCACCACCCCAGCAGGACCAATCACAGTTCTCCGCGTGGACCCACGTTTCCACCAATCAACATGAGTCTCTTTTTCTCACAACCATCAATTTTCCAGCTCCTCAGTATGACCCACATATTATTTTCCATAATCCTTCATTTCCCACCAATTTTTAAAAGCTATTTACAAAAAAAGTTTTATTCTACTATATCCACTTTTAAACATATAAATCACCTCCAAATATCTAGAAGGAACAGATATTTCATATACACATATGCACATAGTGGACAAGTATATGCATATTTTATGCTTGGAAATGACTGAACAAATTCATATCCAGAAGTGTTTACAGAGGAGAAACTTTCATATGAATTTCAACACAAAGTGTACAAAATGTGCCAACTTTACTACTTAGTCAAATACTGGCAAACTTTCTTAATATGTAGAGCCTAGGTGTTGCAAAATTCGAACTTCTTTGTACATTATATGCAACACACACAGCAAAACAAAATGTATAAAACATATAGAAAAATTGTTTGAAAATTTCCATGTATGAACATACTAAGATATTACCGTTTGCAATTGCTTCCCTCTCACCTCTTCCAAATCACTGAACTACAGATGGATCCATATTGCTCAAAGGTGATTTAATAATTCCATTTCCAAAAGACAGTATTTCATATGAATTTATCAAAAAGATATTTACAAATTGATATTTTGCTACATCTACATTTAAAGTATATTCACACTTCTAAACATCCAGGTAAACTAGATGTTTTAAGTAAGAACTCAATTTATCAACACTACACAACAAACTGCTTACGTGCAATAACGATAGTTCTAATTCAGAAATGTATTCAAAATATGAGCATTCTGGCACCAACTCAACTGGTTCTAATGCTCTAATGTTCAGAAAGTCATCTTACCTAAGAATTTTAACACAGCATAACAAAATCTATGTTTACTAACTCTACTTTTGTTAGAAGCTGGCAACTTCTTTAACATCTAGAAAAAGGTATAGATTAAGACTGCTTTGTCTTTTATATAGACTATGTACATAGCAAGGTAAAACAAAGTGCATAGACATAATGAACAATGAATATTATTGCCTCATTATAATCTCACTGGCACATCACTCCTTGTATTTCCTTCTCCTTGGGAGAATCAGTGCACAAACAAAATACGTACTAATCAACATGATGTTTGGCTCTTCCACCTCAAACAAAATTTCATATTAATTTTGACAAAACAGAACTTACAAAATGTGTTATTTTACTACTACTTTAACATATAGCAGAAGGTGATCTAAAAACTTCATTTCAAAAAGTCTCTCTGGAAGACATTTCTAACATTCATAAAACCAGATGTACATTTTCAAGATATGTTACCTTCTAACTATCATATGTCAGAAACCTCTTGACATAGAATTTCCAGAAGTAGCAAGTATTTTCTTTTATAAAAACTCAGGGGCAGGTGTTGAGAACAACATTTTCATGTTCCATTTTCATTTTCAAAAGGCCAGTAAATCTTTCCAAAGAACAGTGGTCATCTCTAGTTGGCCAAATGTGGTGTTACTCTACAGTTTCTCTCTTTGGTAGGATGAAGACCAACTAGTAGGTGGTCTCTAACGTTGTCAGCATCTTGGCTCACTTTCTAGAACCTTTAAGGCCTTTGCCTGTCTGAGGAAGAGGTGAGGTGTCCTCTGTCCTTCAGGGAACAGTTATCCCAGGACCAGATCTGCACGACTCGGAAATTTAACACAGTGGCCCAGGTTTGGGGCATCCAACCTCTTTCTCAGGTCCTTGAATCATCTAGAAGCCCCAGAAATGTTGGGGCATTGACAACTCTTCTTTCCATGACACTTCACATCTGTCAACACTCAAAGACACCACCTCCTCTGTTGCCCAGCTGGGGTTTCTCCCAGGCCAACAAGGTTATGCTGGGAGACCTGGAAGGCCAGGGAGTCCAGCCTACAGGTTGTGGAGGTGGGACCAGGAAGGGCTCCTCAGTGCTTTGAGGGCACATTCAGGCCAATGTGTAGTCACAGTGGTGCTCCGGGTTTTTGCAGTGCAGCAGCTGCAGCCTGTACTTAAGCACTTCTGGTTTACTCACTCCACCCACAGGCATGGGTCGGGTGGAGCCAGCTGCTCTGTTTCTCTTCAGTCTCTCTTTTGGTACTGATTTCACACCAGTACTTATTAAACATGTTATTTAGTACCATAGGTAAACCTTTTTGGATCATTACCTCCTTCCTAATTTCCCCAGTCTGTGGTAGATTATAGAATTATTGTGAAGATAATACAGAGATCCTATATCCCATATCCTGATTGTTGTATTAGTAACTTACTTTAGTTTGGTACATTTATCACAATAAACCAGTATTGATGCATTACTATTAATTGAAATTCATACTTTATTCAGAATTTCTCAGTTTTTCTCTAATGACTTTGGTTGTTCCAGAATACCATCCAAGATTCCTACCACATCACATCATTTTGTTGTCCAGTCTTCACAGTTTCTGCTAAGCTGTGACAATTTTTCAGACTTCCCTTTTTTT
>JAJEJO010002961.1:107901-145639 GCA_020662805.1 Glaucomys volans | reverse complement strand
TTTTTTTTAATTCTCTCCTCCGTGAAATTCTTCCTTTCAACTTTTTGATACCACACTCTCTGATTTCTAGTCTTTCTCTTCCCAACTCATCAAGTACCCCACACTGTTTCTGATACCATTTTCTCTCAGTCAACTGAATTATTATTTCTTGGTCATAAAATTACCTTCTAGAAGAGAAGACAAGAGACTTTTAAGGGATCACTAATTCTTTCTCCTCTCCAACTTATACTACTCAATTTCCAATCTGTGCAAAAAGTTGTTTTACAAATTTTGTCTAGTTTAAAAATTATTCATGGTGGGAAAGCATATTTCATCCCTTTTACTCTCTTATTGTCAGAAGTAGAGTATAAATTTCCCATTAGAATATCAAAAATGGCAATAAAATGTAAGTTTTTCTTCAGTGTTCTATCAGTATGCATATTAAATACCTGGGAATTTGTAGCATTATAAGCTTAATTAATTAAACTGCTTTTTTTTCTAGTATTAGTAAGGTGTATAGTTACATGATAATGCATTTCTCTTCTCTTCTCTCATTGTGCCATCTGCAAAATCGAAAGAAATATTTGAAAGTGTCAATAATTAAAGACATTTACATAAAGTGTCAGTTGTGTTGATATTTTTTTCTAACTTCTAAATAACTGCGCAATGCAGGTTTAGTTTCCAAATTGGGATTCCCCAGAGATATTTATAAAATGACTTACATATGTGTTTACAAAAAAATTACCCACATGATTTATTTTATAAAATTGAGAATTCTATACATTCTTCTGCCATACATATGGCCATATATCCTTACACCATACTGTTGCCTGGAGATTTTTCTATTCACTGTGTTTCTCAAATGCAAAGTTTAATTTACATTCTATTTTTCAAGAATTACTATTTATATTAGAATTATTTTTATTTTGGTCTGGTGGTCATTTTATATGGTAAAACCAGGTAAACAATCATCTTATGATTTCAGCAATCACACATTTTACTGTTACACAAAAATTTTATGTCTTGTGTTCACAATGCTTAAATTGTGGTAAAAATCACAAGGAATACCTTTATTATAGGAGGTATGTTAATCATATAGTAAGTAAGTTTAAAAATTATTAAAGTCTACTTGGTCAATGAGGATAGAAGTAAATATCTGTGAAAAGTAAAGTCTAATTAAATTCTGAAGAGTACCTTTACAGGAGCAGTTTTTGAGAGAGATTGTGTACAAAACAGCAAGAGATCCATGTGAACACATAAGAACCCTGGATGCTGTAAGGTAGGGCTTTTTCTGGTAGATGAGGCTTCAGAGATGACCCTGAAGTCTAACATAGTATAACCCTCTTACAAGCCGAGTTGCCAGTGTTTGGAAAAGTATCTAAAAATGCAGCCCTTTCACAAGATATGTTCTTAATATTTGGAGAGGCAGCTAAGAGAATATAGGTTATTACAGCCCAAAGGATGAAAGTGTTTGTCAAATGTTTGAGAATTTATTTATTTAGAATACCAGTAGTTGAAGTCAGTAACTCACATAAGGTTTCTGATAAGATGACATATTCTTCAAGGGCATGTCCTTGTTATGGCAAAACACATAATTTGCACATCAGTCTATGCTTAGAATAATTTAAAAACTATGAAACAGTGGTTAATGGTTTAGAAGAGCAAAATATCTACCATAATCAACCAAAGGATGGGAGACATGGAATCCAATAATTTGGTTTAAGTAAGGGGAAATTTAATAATAGATTGTTATTTAAAAATTTTACATTATATATATTCATGTATGTATATATACATATGTATATACATGCATATATTTAACATGGCATTGTGTTGGTTCTATGTAAGATGATTGTCAGTGTGAGCTTAGTGTAGACTGATGTGATCTATACACATAAATTTAAACACTCAACTCATTAATCCATAAATAAAACTGTACAAGAAAATTTAAATGCTACATTTTCAATTTCCATATTATGATATTTGCCATTAGAGAAAATAAGTGAACCCAGTTGTGGAATAGGTTTCTGTTTATTCAACGAATGAGATATGTGGCATCTAAGATAGCACCAGTTAACGAAAAAGCATTAAATGAAATTTAATATTACTTTATGGTAAATGCAACGTACACATTAATCATACAAGGAATGTACCTAAACATAAAAAAGCCATTTATAAGTCAATGGTTAACATTGGCATTAGCTGCTGCCAGTATTCCTCCCCCTCCCATCTTCCAACTCAGCTGGTCAGCCCAAAAACTTCCTAGTCAGTCATAGGTCCAGATCATTAGCCCGTGAGCCTCCTCGTACGTCATTGGTCCAATTGCTACTAGCCTGTGAAATCCAAACTACTTAAGAGAAGCTCCCTGGCCATTTTCTCTCTCTCTCTCTCCCAGCCCTGAGAGTGGATACTCTGGTCGTCTGCCCCTCTCTCTTTCTCTCTCTCCCCCCTCTCTCTCTCTTTCTCTCACTCTCACTCTCACTCTCACTCATTCTCACTTTCTCTCTCTTTCTCTCACCTTCAGGCTGACACTCTGCCTGTCCAATTAATAAAATCTCTTGCATGAGTTCCTATGTCTGGAGTGGTTTTCTGGGTGCTTTCATTGGTGCCATGACTTGGATGGGCTCTTCTACCACCACTTAGGCAAATGGAATTCCATCTGTCACCCCAGACCCTGAGACACTGGTCTCACCTTCCATTCACCCAGATGCTCTCCTCCGCATCCCAACACCAGCTTCAAATTGGTGAGTTTTCCCCTAGGTCGACTTAAACACTCCTCTTCTGACCTGAGACGCGAACTTTGTGTGGCACCCTCAAGGGGTTCCCCCAGCCACGACTTTTACAGTTACGGCTGACTCCCTTAGTTTACCTTATCTGATGGTAGGTCCCTGATCTTTATGGTGGAGATTCTCTCTCAGGGTTGAGTCTCCTCTTCATTCTCTCTCTCTTGAAAATCCTGATGTCAAGCCCTCAACTCTCTCTGCTTTTGCCTGGCACACATGGTCGGCTGATTACCCCATCACTGTGCTGCCTCCTTGTCTCCAGCCAACTAATCTGTGACCTTGGGACACCTTGGACACTGACTTGGCTGTTTCTCAGTCTCCACCATGGGATCTGGGTCCTTCATTCTGGCAGATTTACCCTTACCTGGAGCTACCAAAACTTATTTGCATGTGTACTTGCACAGCTTCTGTGAGCAAGCGGGCAAGTGGAAAGAGATATTTTATCTTCAAGTTTTCTCCTTCTTGCCTTCTAAACCTGATCTTTGCTGTTCTTGCAAACCCAAACATCTCCTTTTGGCTTACTTTTTCTCTCTATCTCTCTCTCCCTCTCTCTGCTCCCCATGGTCAGAACCCCCCCGGAGTCACACACTGGCTTGCAGTGCCTCACCTGCGCAGTCTTCCCAGTTCCCAGCTTCATGTGTTCAGACCACTGATGTGGCTTTTAGCCCACAAGCTGCACCTAGCAGAGCCAGTGGGCCTGGGTCAAGCTTGAGCTCCAGTTGCCTCGAGCTTCCCTTGCTCAGCTCTCTCCACCCTGCCGGGTTCGTGTGCCCACAATGCCGCAGGGTCCTGGTTCACAGATGCTGCTTGTCCTTGCCTAACACTACTGTCTTGACTTGGCAGCGGGCTCTTCCTCTTCGGCCAGCCAGACTTCTACAAGCACAGTAATTGCAAACCCATCCAGCCAAACTGCAGTTGTGCCACAGAATTGAGTACCAGAATATGTGGCTGCCCAACCTTCTGGGCCATAAGACCATGAAGGAGGGGCTAGAGCAGGTGGGCACCTGTGTCCCACTGGTCATGAAGCAGTTCCACCGGGACACCAAGAAATTCCTGTGCTCACTTTTCGCTCCTGTCTGCCTCCATGACCTAGACAAGACCATCCACCTGTGCCACTCACTCTGTGTGCAGGTGAAGGACCCCTGCGCTCCAGTGATGTCTGCCTTTGGCTTCTCCTGGCCGAATGCTCGAGTGCAATTATTTCCCACAGGACAATGACCTCTGCATTCCCCTTGCTAGCAGCGACCACCTCCTGTTGGCCACTGAGGAAGCTCCAAAGGAATGAGACTCTTTACCCCTAACCAGCAGGAAGAAGCTACATAAGAAAGACCATCGTCCCACCCCCTGTATTTAAACAAAAAGGGAGGAATATTGGCATTAGCTGCTGCCAGTATTCCTCCCCCTCCCATCTTACAACTGAGCTCCTCAGCCTGTGAACTTCCTAGTCGCTCATTGGTCCAGTTCGTTAGTCTGCAAATTTCTTTGTATGTCATTGGTCAAATTGCTACTAGCCCACAAAATTTAAACTACTTAAGAGAAGCTTTGCGGCCATTTTCTCTCTCACTCTCCCAGCCCTGAGTATGGTAGTTCGCCATACTCTCTTTCTCTTTGGTAGTTCGCCCCTCTCTTTCTCTCTCTCACTTTCTCTCTCTCTCTCTCTCTCTCTCTCACACACACACACACACCCTGTGGGCAGACACTCTGCCTGTCCACTTAATAAAGTCTCTTGCGTGAGTTCCTGCAACTCACATCCATAGTGGTTTTTCTGGATGTTTTCAGTTAATATTACACTGACTGGGGAAAATCTGAAATTTTCCTTTCTAAGATCTCAAACAAGAGAAGGGTGGCCACTTTCATCATTTTTATTCAACATATTGCTGGAAGTCTTAGCCAGATTAATTAGGGAAAAGAAAAACAGTGCAGCCAATAACTATATTTAATAAGAACTTATATATTGAAATTGCTAAGAAAGTAAATTTCAAATGTTCTCATCATAAAAAATGGTAAGTGTTTGAGATGATGGATGTTAATTAACATAATTTTATCTTTACACATTGTATGCATATATCATAATGTCAATTTTTACTCCATAGTGATGTATAATTACAATTTGACAACTTAAAATAAAATAAAAATAATCAATGGTATGTTTACTACAATAAACCATTTAAATATAGAGACATAGGTAGTGAAGGAATAGAGACAGATATATCATGCTAAAATAAATTATGAGAAACCTTCTGTAGCTGTATAAATTTTATACATAATGGAATTTAAAACAGGGAAAATCATCAAGGTTTTGAGGGACACTAAATAATAATAAAATAATAAATAACTCCAGGAGACACAACAGTCATGAAAGTAAATCCCCTATAAACAAAATGTCAACACATACTGGAGGAAAACTGATAGATCTGTAAGAAGAAATGAATTCATGACTATAATTGAAAAGTTCAACACTCTTCAATCAGTGATTTACATATCCAAAGGCATAAATACATTAAGATATAGTTGAACATAACAGCAGTATTCATCAACTGGATTTACTTGATATTTATGGAATGCTTCATCTGACAACAGCAGAATGGCATATTCTACTCAAGCTCACAGAGAATATTCACTAAGACAGATTATAACATGCAATAAAATCAACCTTAACAAATTAGGAAAAAAAGCATATAAATTATATTCTGTTAACTGAGTGGAATTAAACTAGAAATAAATAACGAAAGAGGAGCAACTTAAAAATTCAGATTAAATAGCATATCTAAAAATGTAAAAATGAGTTAAATAAGATGTTTCGAAGAAAATTTTTAAAAATGAGCTAAATAAAAATGAAAGTTCTAGTCATCAGAAATATTTGACAGAATAACCACTTTCAGAAATAAGAGTATTTATTGTTATGAGTATAGCATTTAATGCACATATTAGTAAAGAAAAATAGTTTATAAAATAACCTAATATCCCAATTTAGGAAACTAGAGAATGAAGGAAACATCACAGTAATGCAATAAGAAGAAAATAAGATAAAACAGACATCAATACAATTATAAATAGAAAACAAAAAAAATAAATTAAACAAAACTTGGTTCATTGAAAAGATCAATAAAATTAATGTACCTCTAGTCAGGCTAATCAAGATAAAAGAGAGAAGATACAAATCATTAGCTTAAAAAATGGGGTAAAATAACTTAATAGAAATGCCATAAATATAGAAAAGATGATAAAAATAATTAAAAACTGCATCCACAAACTTGACATCTTAAATAAGATTTATCAGTTCCTTAACAAATGCAACACAACTCACACAAAGAAAAATAATATCAAATAATCAAAGCAATTACTTTCAAAAATCTTCTAAAATGGAGAAATAAAATGCCAATGGCTTGATTTTTTAATTCTACCTATCATTTAAGATAGAAATGATATTAATTATAATCTCTACTAAAAACAGGTACAGATGGAAATTTTCTTGTCACTCTATGAGGAAAAAATTATAATACTAAAACCAAATATATTACATAAAGAGGAAAGGAACCAGTACCTCTAATTAACATAAATGAAAAATTTATGACAAAATATTAGCAAATTGAATTCAACAATGTGTAAAAATATTATAACACCATGGCTAAATGAAATTTATTCAATATATACAAGGCTAGTTCAACATTTGATAATTAAATGATATAATCCAATGCATTCACCAGTTAAAGAAGAAAAGTGCATACTCGTATTAATAGATACCAAAAATATTTGTTAAAATCCAGTACTCATTCATGATAAAAATTCTCAGCATATTAAAGAATAAACCCAGCAACTTTACCTCTAAACTTTTTTGCATTGTCTTACACACAAGCTTTTGGGGTACACCTCATAGCCAAATTACTACAACCAGGAATTGTGGGAATGTAGAAAGAAGCCACTGGGGTATATGCTTCTTAGGCTGTGGGAAGGTAAAATCCTTGACTGCACACTCAGGATTATTCATGCTTGTGGAGAAAACTCCTCAGGTGAGCTTCGCTTGTCCTTTTCTCTCCCTCCTCCCTTTGCAAAACTGTGTGACTCCTAATTGGACCATCCTTACAGACTATCATGTTACACTACCGGTTCTTTGTTTTCGGACTCCCCTATTCTATAAAAGTGCTGTAATTCTTTAATAAATTTGAGACTGTGTCCAGAAGTTGCTCTCCCAGAGTTGTGGGCTCTGCTTGCCTTGCCCCCTCCAGAAGGGAAAAGACCCCACAGGGCGAGGCCTAGCCAGACGGCAACAACAAGGAATCAGCAGAGCAGAGTCCAGAAAAACAAAACAAAACAAAACATAAAAACTTCAAAGTGTAATCAACTTATCTTTTACATAGGTGCAAAGACAATATTGTAAGAATGACTTTTCTTACAATAAGAAAGACACTGAAGAAACAAGTCAAAGCCTAGGAGAATATTTTTATGAGTCATATATCTTTTAAGAACATGGATCCAAGATATAAAAAAAATTAATACCGAATAATAACAAAGGAAGAAGAGACAAATCTCCCATGTAAAAAAATTTAAAACTTATGTGTAGATATTCCACATTCATGATGTTGGGTCAAAACTTTAAGTTTCTTAAATATAGGCTGTACATATTAACATCCCTTAAGAGATCACATCATAGAAAGAATAAACAAGATGATCCTTAATTTAAAAAGGAAAAAATTATCAAACAAAAATAATTTGATATGAATGATAGCAAAATCATAATATAAATAGGTTATAGGTTATAGTGAATGTAATATTTAGGAGGAAATTTGCAGTTGATAATGTCTATATTAACAAATTAAGATAGATCTTCATTCATAAACTTAATTTTCAACTTGAGAAACCAAAATAATAAAAAAGTCAACTCAAACCTGTGAGAAGGAAATAAGTAAGAAACTAGAGAGGAATAGGGAAATATAAAATAGAAAAAAAGTAGCAAGGGCTGGGGATATAGCTCAGTAGGTACTGTATTTGCCTCACAAGCACAAGGCCCTGGGTTCAACCCCCAGCACCACAAAAAAAAAAAAAAAAAAAAAAAGGAAAAAAAGTAGGAAAAAGTAATGAAACTGAAATTGGTTCTTTAAAATATCAACAAATTGGACCTTTAATCTTGAATGACAAAAAAAGAAAGCAAAAATTATTAAAATGAGTTATAAAAAGGACATCATCATTGATATTATAGAAATAAGTGGGTTAGAAGGGACTAGTATAAAAAGTGCATTCCAAAATTCAATTATCTAGATGATATAAACAAAAGTTTAGAAGAAGCAAATGCTGCAAGCGAATTAAGAAGAAAGAATTTCAAACATGAGTTATATTTAAATTGATTGAATTAATAATCATAAAAATCCTACAAATGAAGTACAGCATCAGATGACTCCATTGGTGAATTCCATCAGAACTATATCAAAATGAAGTCTGTAAAAAAAAATTTAAAAAAGACCAAAAGAAAAAAACTTAACACCAATTCTTCACAGACTGCCCCCCTGCAAAATGAGCCAGCCAAATCAAGTAACAAGTAAAAAACAAGCAAAAAAAAAAAAAAAAAAAGTTTACACAAAAATCAAGGTATTTGACAAATAAATACAAAAACAAGGTATTTGACAAATAAATACAAATTCATGACGAAAACACTAAAATTTAGACTGAGAAGGAAAATTACTCAACTTGGATAAGAACATATATTAAAATTCCACAGCTAACCTTATATAAATGATAAAAGACTGAGTTCTTTACCTCTAAATCAGGCACATTACATAGATTTCTCTTGTCATCAGTTCTATTTATCATTATCTCAGAATTTGTTGCCAAAGAAATCAGGCAAGAAAAATGAATTAAAAGAATAAATTTAGGAAAAAAATAAGAAACCTACTATTTGCACATGACATCATTTATATAGACAACATCCAGCAAAGTTTATTAGAGTTGCTAAATAAATTCAACAAGTTTTAAGTATGCAAGATGAATATATGAAAATCAATTGTATAACAATATGCTAACGATGACATATAGAATAAATTCAATAAAAGTGATGAAAGAAGTTCATGAAATAACACAAATTATCATTCAAAAATTTAAAGAAAACAGACTGATGGGAAGACATCTCATACTCATGAATTGGTAAGAGTTAATATGTAAAAATGACAATAATGCCATATTGATAAAAAGATACAACACAATTCCTATTAAAATACCAGCTATCTTTTTAAAATTCTTTCTTTCTTTTTATAAATTGACAAGCTTATAATAAAATTCACATAGAAATGGAAGGAACAAGCATAGCCAAAATCATTTTTTTTTAATTGGAATACTCTGTTGATTTTGACAGTTCCTATCAATAGAATGTAATCAAGATCAAGTAGCACTGTCATAAGGAGAGATATAGTGTTTAATGAAATAAAACAGAAAGTTTAGAAATAAATTAATATATTTATAGTGAATTAATTCAAAACTGGTGCCAAAATAATTCAATGGAATAATAATCTTTTCCACAAGTGATGCCAGGACCAGTAGATAACCACATTCTTTTTCATCCAAAAGAAGGAATTTGGATTCCTGCCTCATGCATTTATAAAAATTAATTTTATATGGATCAAAGACCTACATTTAATAATTAACATTCTAAATCTCTTAAAGAAAATATAATTGTAAAGTTATGACTGGTTTAGGTACTAATTTTTCAGATGTGACACTAAAAGTAAAGATGAGAAAAATGGACAAATTGGGCTTCCTCAAAATTAAAAAATGAAACCATTAAGAAGATGAAAACTTGTCATATAAGACATAAAGTTCAATACTATATGTTTTCCTTGACATCTGATGAAATAAAGACAGCCTTAAGTGACATAAATTACCCCCCACCTGCATTCCATTCAAACGATAAGATATTCTGGACAAACAACCCTCCTTATGAAATGGACCCGATGCAGTTCATTTTTATTCCTGAGAAACAAGTTTCATTTCACTGCTAGCTGGCAGAATTAGTCAAACTAATCAACCATCTTCATTTGGGAATAATGTGCCATTTCACATTCTTATTACTAAAAGTCTAACTTCCACAGCCACTGCTTGTCCACTCTATTGCTTTTACAACCTCTGTGTGACTATGCATGGTAGAGTTTCCTCTCCCAGGTCAGTGTATTTATGTGACTATTAAACTCATCAATCCAGTGACATGTGTTGTGTACTTGGTCATTCCTATAGTTATATAAAGGTAATGATTATCATGAAAATATAATTCTTCCCTCAACATGTTGAATATAAGATAATTATAACAATTGCTGTCATGAATGGGATGGTTCAATTATTAATGAGGATAACTTGAAACTGACAAGTTTACTACAATTGACTAACTGGTTCCATGTTAGGGGAAGGTTCTCTTGGACAGAACTTCCCATTGCTGATTGTCTTGTTATTGTAATTTAGCTTATATTCTATTAAGAGAATAGAGAGAATATTTTATTGTCTCCCTGTTTAAGTGTTGCCATCTTCTCCACCCTAAAATGCTCTCATTATAAACAAAATAATTGTGACTGGTTGATTATAATCCCCAACATGATGTGTTTGGGTCTTTGACCTGTGTTTTATTAGCTTGCCTCTGAAACTACCACCTGTAAGAGATGACAACAAAGCACCATTAAAATTGATTGGCAATTAAGTCTTGATTTCTAAGGGTCCACACTACAGCTCTCTTATCAAATTTGTTTATCCTAATGACTGTCTTTGACTGCTTGGGTTAGCCATACAGACAGTATTGTAATTTAGCACCCTTGGGATAGAACCAATGATAGTCCATTGAGAAGTTTGTAGAAAGGAAGGAGACCACCATTCTGGTGAGAATTAAGCATGGCACTCTGGTTGCTTAACAAGAGTCATTGCAAATCAGGAAAGGATATCAACCTTGCATTTATTATGTACTATGTACTGCTTCATTGTTGCATGTGTTCTTCTGAGCCTCAAGGGTATTGAGGTATATTTATGGTGGCTGGTAGTTCAGGCACTGAAGAAAAGAAAAAGAGAACATTTTGTTTTTAACAGCTCTCCCAATGTAAAACAACAGTCTAATACACCTGAGGTTTGGTGTGTGTTGCTGTTTGTCATCAAAACAAAGGGCTGATTTTGTAATGCTGGACCTTTGTGAACCCTCACCTAGGCCATTGGGAAAATGTCCTTATTGGATGTGAATGACCATCCCAGGAAGTTGACTGGGAATCCTAGGAACAATAAAACTGCCACCTATGTGTCAGTTTAGGTCACATTCTTCAGAAACTCTCCATAACTAATAAGAATGTCTCTTATCATACATGGACAAAGACAGAAACTGAAAGCTGTCAGTATATAAAGCTAGAAATGTAATGTATTCTGAGGGAATTTATAGATAGAGGAAAAAATAAAGAAGGAATAGAAAAGGAAAACCCTATGGAGCCACAAGGCAGAGCCATAGCAAAAATATTGACCCATTGACATTTGGGTTGGTGAGATCACACAATTCTTCTACTGTGCCACTTTTCTGTTTATGCCCTGTTATAGATTGGACATGAGGTGTCCTCCAAAACCTCATGTATAAAACAATGCAAGAATGTTCACAGGTGAAATAATTAGTTTACTAGAACTGTAGTGTAATCAGTGGATAAATCCAGTTAAATGGATTAACTGGGTGATAAATGTGGGCGGAAAGGACCTAGCTAGAGGAAGTAGGTAACTGGAGGCTTGCCTTTGTATTTTGTATTTTGTCCCTGGCACGTCATGATCTCTCCCTCTCTTTTTCCTTACTTTCTGGATGCCATGTTCTGAGATGTTTTTCTATGCCAAGCACTTCCACCATAATGTTCTTCTCCTTGGGGCCAGACCAATGGAGTTGGTCAACCATGGACTGAGACTCTGAAACTCTGAGCCAAAATAAACTTTTCCTCTTCCAAAATGTTCTTTTTGTGCATATTGGTCACTGAGACATACAGCTGACTAATACATGCCCATATTATAGCAAAGTACTGATCCCAGGCTTTTGGAGGAAAAGACTCATTTTACCACTGTGGCACAACAAAGGTACTAACTCAAACTTGACTTTAGCTTGGAGTCCTTGAACCCTCTGATCTTTTTTTTCCATAAGAAGTCTCTTAATTGTGATGATAATGATTTCAGACTTTGAAGAGAAAGAAATTTATAGACTATAATCAAAGGGAAGCTTCCTGAAATATAGCCAGTGACAAAACAAAAGGAAAACACAAGCAAACAAAAATGAATGAAAGAAAATAGTACTGATGTGGAGGTGCGCAGTTTCCTCCTTCCTCAGGGCACTGAATATAAGTGATAGATCTGCCCTTAATTTCATCTATTCAGAATAGTTGTGACTTTGGCCATTTCCATAACCTTAGAGAATACCTCCCTACCAAAAAGAGCTATTAGTTGATGGTAGAAGAGGAGACAACCTAACAAATGGAATAAATCATTTGTAGACCATATACCTGATAAGGTACATGCATTTCCTGTATTTATTAACACTTAAAACTCAGTATTAAAAAAAGAAATTATCCATCTAGAAATGGTCAAAGTGCCGGAAGAGGTAGTACATATTTCAGGAGGCTGAGGCAGGAGGTTCACAAGTTTAAAGCCAGCCTTAACAACATAGTGTCTCAAAATAGAAAATATTTTGAGGAGGAACTTTAGATTACATAGAGGAAAATGAGAGGGGGAGGGCGCGGGAGTATGAAAAATGGTGGAATGAGACAGACATTATTACCCTATGTACATGTATGATTACACGAATGGTATGAATCTACATCATGCACAACCATAGAAATGAAAAGTTGTACCCCATATGTGTACAATGAATCAAAATGAAGTCTGTAAAAATAAAAAAAAACATAAAAAATTAAATAAAGGGCTGGGGATATAGCTCAGTTGGTAGAGTGCTTGCCCTGCAAACACAAGGCCTTGGGATACCTCCTTAGCCCCGCCAAAAAAAAAAAAAAAAAAAAATTCACAAAAGAAAGGGTTGGGGGTGTTGCTTAGTGATTAAGTGACCCTGGGGTTAAATCCCTGATACAAAAAATGGGCAAAGAAAGATGCATAGCTATTTCTCCAAAGCTATATAAAAGGACAGTAAATATGAAAAATGCTCAGTATCAATAATCATTAGGAAAATCATAATTGAACCCAAATGAGATATCATTTCCCATGTACTAGGATAACTATAATTAAATGACAGACAATAAAAGAGTTTGGATAGGATGTATATAAATTGGAGCTCTCCTATATTGCTGTGGAGATAGTAAAAAGATATAGTTACTTTGGAAAATTCTTTGTCAGTTTCTCTAAATGTTAACCAGTAACTCTACTAATTTAATCAGCAATTCTACTATTTAAGTACATGTGCCAGAGAATTGAGAATTTACTTTGACAGGAAAACTTATTATGATTGGCCCTACACTAGAATGATTACAGAAAACAATAATGTATATTTTAAAAAGCAATAAGTGACTGTTCTCTGGATAGCCTGCATTCTCCCTTAAATAAACATTCCTTGCTTTTCCCCAAAGACATCTTTCTCTTGAGACTACCCCCGTTCTCCCTTGTGTATGTATCAGTTTTCCTAAATAAACCTCTGTCTATACTTTTGGGAAAAACTAAAGTAATAAGAAAATAGTTTGAAATTTTCACCATAAATAAATAATAAATGTTTGAGGAGATAGACATGTTTAATATGATTGAAACATTACACAATGTATACATATTTTGAAATAACACATGCCACCCCATTGATATGTACAGTTCCAATTTAAAAATAAATTTGATTTGAAAATGAATAAAACTGAAATATCCAGAAGTTAATAAACAAAATGTGACATATTTTAGATGAGATATTATTCAGTGATAAAAAAAAGAATGAAGTACTGATATATGCTATAACATGAATAAATCTGAAAGACATTACTACAAGAAAGAAGCTTCATATTGGGATTCAAAAAGGATGTATTTTAAGATTCCATTTATACGAAATTTCTATAATAGACAAATCTATAGAGGCAGAAAATAGATTTAACAGCTCCTATGGATGAGGAAGAAAGAGGAATGGAGAATTGCCCATATGTATGCAATTTTCACCTGTGAAATAAATTTAGTTCTATTTTTAAGATACTACAACCTATGCTACTACGTGTGTCATTATTTTCTTATCGATTAAATGTTAAAGAGGGCAAATCTCATTAAAGAATGAAGAAATGTGTTTGGCTTAATAAAAAGAAATGAAAAATTTGACAAATTGCATAATTTGGTGATCAACATTTATACATATAAGCATTCATGATACCAAAATAAAACATCAACTTTATGTGGCAAAAATGTGTTTGTTTTTGCTGAATTCATTAAACAAGTTAGTAATGAAAGATTTTCTAACAATTCCCTTTTAACAAAAAGGAGTTACTTCTCTCCCCACTAGAACTAAATAATCGTTTCCAATTTCCACTTTAGTCTGTGTGACTACAATCTTAATATTTAGATTAATTTTCATTTAAGTAATGAAATATCTATTAATAACATGAAGTTAATACATTTTAAAAGTATCACAGTGTGAGATATCCTCCCTGTTTCTCTCCTGCATTAAGTACATTTTCAGAGAATACACTAATGTCTCCAAGATGTTAGTAGTAGCAGACATTGATATGTTCTTTGAAATTTCTGTTAATATATCTTAAAATGAATGAAATTATTATTAATGTTTTTGTTTCAAATTCCAAAGTTACATAACATAGGAAAGAGAAACATAATTTGGTTGAGAAAAAGCAATTATTCTAATTAACTGTTTGTCACATGTAATCTTTTTTCTCATTTTACAACCTTTATCTGTTAACGTATAATTGAAAAGTTGACTGAGTGGGCAGGACCAGAGCTCAGGTCTGGGTAAGAGCTATTATTTTTTAAATTTTTAAAATTTGTTCTAATTAGTTGTACATGACATAGAATGAATTTATACATTTTGATATATATATAGCT
Source organism: Glaucomys volans (assembly GCA_020662805.1). Lineage (NCBI taxonomy): Eukaryota > Metazoa > Chordata > Mammalia > Rodentia > Sciuridae > Glaucomys > Glaucomys volans. Next base: position 130,871 of record JAJEJO010002961.1, on the reverse strand, counting down.
TATTTGGTAGAGTGCCTGCCTTGCAAGCACAAAGCCCTGGGTTCAAACCCCAGCACTGCCAAAAAAAAAAAAAAAAAATTTTGATAAATCATACATAAATTGAGTATAATTTCTCATTTTTCTGATTATACATATTGTGGTATCACATCGGTCAGACAGCCATATATGTACATGAGGTAATAATGTCTGTTTCACTCTACCATTATTCCTAGCCCCATATCCCTCCCCCTCCCTTCACTCCCCTCTACCTAATATAAAGTAACTCTATTCTTCCCTATCCCCTCTTATGGTGAATTAACATCCACATATCAGAGAAAACATTCGGTCTTTGGTTTCTTGGGTATAGCTTAGTTCACTTAGCATGATATTCTTCAACTACATCCATTTACCAGCAAATACTGTAATTTTATTCTTCTTTAAGGCTGCTTAGTATTCCTTCATATATATACACACACACACACACACATATATATATATATATATGATATGGCTCTGGATCAATATAATTATATATATATGCATATATATATACATACATATATATATATGTATATATATCACATTTTCTTTATCCATTCATCTGTTGAAGGGCACCTAGGTTGTGGCAGGGTGCAGCTGCCCCTGACGATGCTGCTGCAGACACCTGGAGGTGTTTTCTCCGGGCACTGCTGCTGCTGTCAATGCTGTTGCAAATACTCAGAGGTCTGCTTCCCTTGATGCTGCATCAGGCACCCAGAGGTCTTTTCTCCAAAGAGCTGTTTTTAATGTATTGAAGACTTTCCTCATCTCTGGAGTCCAATTAATGATTGCCTATGAATGTCTCTTTGCTTCCTTGAGGTGTTCATAGAGGGGTCTTGCCTTCTCAACATATCTAGGGATCCAAAATTTACAATATCCAGTTGTTCCAAGAAAGGCCCTGAGTTGTTTTACTGTTTGAGGAAGGGGATATGACCATATAGATTGACTTCTTTCTGGGCAAAGCTTTCAGGTTTCACACTCTCGTATCATGCCTAAATAGGTAACCCTGGGTAGGCACAATTAAGCCTTCTTTCATGATACTGTAGAGCCTCTACTGGCCAGGAAATTGAAGAGAGCCAATGCCCAAAGAAATTGTTTTTGCTGAAGTTCAACGCAAAAGAAGAAAATCTACATATTGAAGTAAAAGTTTCAGGGTATGACCAGTCCATGAGGTCTTGTGCCAGTGTTTGTCCTAACAGATGGGAACTATCTCTAAATTCCTGTGGAAGGATTGTCCAGGTAACTTTTTCTGAATTACAAGTAGAATCCTCAAAGGTGAATCGAGATTGGCTTTTTGGATGTAGAGAAAATGCAGAGCAAGGCATCCCTTTAGGTCTTGGACAGTATGATAAGCAGTTCCCTTGGGAATCTGAGTAAGGAGAGTACATAGTTTTGGAACTACCAAAGGTAGAGGGACAACTGTTTCATTGATTTCATGACGTTCCTGAACTAATCTCCATTTGTTGGGACCCTTTTGGACCCCAAATATAGGAGTATAATAAGGGGTAGAGCACTCTATCAAAAGTCCCTGTCACTTCAAATTTAGTATAATAGATATTAATCCCTCTTTGGTCTCCAGTCTTAAGGGTTATTGCTTCTGATGAGGGAAGTATTAGGGATCATTAAGATATATTGCAACAGGGGTTTTAGTTCATGCTCTTCCCATGATATTATTGTCGGACCAGTCTGAGATCTGTATCCATTTCCATTTAGAGGCATACAATTATATTCCCCAGGTGGTAAAGTCATTTGACCTTTAATTGACATAATAGGTCTCTCCCTAAGATAGGGGTTGAAGTCTCTGTTATGATGAGAAAAAAGTGACAGAAATGGAGCTCACCGCATGAACAAGCAAGAAGTCTACTAAAATATCACTCAAGGGGCTGTCTTGATATGCACAGAAGAGTTACTTCACTTGGGACAGAGGTCCAGAAGCAGGACTTGGAATCAAGTTCCCATTTCAAGAAGAAAGTTTATCTGGTGGGTGTCCACTGTCACCCAGGTCTCCTTGAGTTTTCTTCAGTCAAGGGAACCAAGAAGGAAGTCCTTGGGACCCATTATTGGGAAATGGTAGGCAATGGCCTTGATCCTGATAGGTTCTGAGGACATCTAGCTTTCCAATGGTTCCCCCCACATAGTGGACAAGGTCCAGAAAGTGGTCTGGGAGATTCGTTCCTCTGGAGGCATTCCTTCTTAAAATATCCTTCCTTCCCACAAGAGAAACAGGAAGCTGAAGAGTATCCCAATGCCTTCGCCTGCAGGGCTGCCACTAATTCTCCATTTCTCTGATTCTCTTTTGTCCTTTTTTTTCTTCTTTTCTAGGCCCCTATTATAAAAGACTATTGTTTCAGCCTGGACTAATTGGTCCAAGGTTTTGTCCAGTTCCATAGCCAGTTTTTGGAGTCTTCTCAGTAATGTTTGGAGCAAATTTGTCAAGAATTAGTCTGTAAGGATAATTTCCTTCATCTGTGACTCTGGCTCAATATAATTAGGTTTAATAATGGCCTCTTGGAGCCTCTGTAGAAGGTCACTGGTGGTTGTCCTTCTCTTTGAACCACATTTGTTAACTGAGTATAATCGAAAGGCTTAATTGGACCATTCTCATTCCCTCTAACACATAGTATATGAAGTCTTGTCTGTCCCATTCCAGCTTGATTCAATGAGGGACACTGTGTGACTCCCAGTGGGAATGCTTAAACTCTTGTCAACCATGGTTACCTTCCCTCTCCCTGCTGTGTAGTAGTCAGTTTCTGTTTCAATAGCCTTCTCTAAGAGCCTTTGTTTTTCCAAGGAATTTAAAGTCTGACTCAAAAGCAACATAGTATCCTTCCATTCTAAGTCATAAAGATTTGAAAATTGCTGGAAGGTTTGAATATATTGCTTTGGGTTTTCAGTGTAATCCCCTAGATCTTTCTTTATGTCCTTTAATTCAGTTAATGAAAACAGGACAAGTCTCTAGTCCAAATTCCCCCCATTGGCATTGTCCTGAGGGGAAATATGCCCTGAGTAACAGATTTCCTAGCAACTCAGGGGCCATAGTTTAACTTTTATTTCTGCCCCTGGATAAGGAGGACTGGGCTGCAGTCCTTTTAAATTGGGATATAAAGGGGAAGTGGTTTTAGGACCTATTATCTTTCTTTCAGATGGGACTGAGAGGATTGTCTTTTTAACTGGTAAAGTTCCCTTTACCTTTTCTTCTAAAAAGAAATTTGTCCCCTCCACCACCCAGAAATTTGATGTCTGGTTTAGAGCAGCAGACTGTCACTAGGATCTGTCAATTTTGCAATCCTTTGCTAGCTCAGTATGACCTGTCAGATAAAAGAACAATTGTACATAAGGAACTTTATTCCATTTGTCTTCCTGTTTACAGAAAACACCTAATTGCCTAATAATTCTGTAGTTTAGGCTAAGGTGATCATTGTTCTCCATTTCCCAACAGGTACTGAGCCCAGGTCTCAGTGTAAATAAGATAAAAAATTTTCTTTTTCATTGGGAGTCCAAGTTATCCCAGTTTTTGAGCAGATATGAGAGAGATGAGTCTTATGGGATTTTGGAAGAATTGGATCCCATCTGGAAACAAAAAGAAAGATGAAGTTTTGGTATGGGTCACATAATCCCCATCTCACTCTCATAAATCAAGAGGGGCAAATCCATACTGCAAATCTGATAGACCAGGTTGGCCCCAAATCTAACTGAGAGGGACTATGACCAGGTAGGGATTAGCCAAGCTTACCCATGGACTTCAATCTATGTTCTTTCTGTAACCTAGTTATCTCTGATGCTTCCATTCCTGGAAAGCATGTAATCCCCATCTTATTACTGTCAAAAAGAGATCCAGAATTCTCAGAACAAGAATCTGGAGGGGAAGCAGCCACCATGACTTATGCTGAAGTCTCTAAGTTAAGAAGAATCCCCTGAACTTGGGACTCTTAACCCACATTTATGGGTCTTTTCCTGTGTAAGAAAGTTCTCAGCAGCTGCTATATAAATCAACCCCAGGAGATGCCCTATGATGGTCATAATACTATTCCCACCTTTTTTATTTCTTCCTTTTGGAGAGTCCTTAAAAAGTCACAAAGGAGATAATGAGTGGTTTTCCAAATGTATCAAAAAGATAGGGAGTTCCTTTATTATAGGTCCTTCTGATCAAGGGTAACTATCATGACAAAAAGGACAAGGTCAATGCATAAGGTAAAGAAAAATTAAGAGAGACCTGGTCTCAACTAACAAATTGTGTTCCCATAAGGACAAAAAGAAATGTTGCCAATTCTGTCATGTACAGTGCGGCCTATTACTCACTTGTCTTCTCAAGAGAAGAGTAAAAAAAATAGTCCGTCTGGGAATTCAGCCATGCTTCTTAGTTATGGCTGGGGGCTTCTCCAGCCTAAGAGAACCACACAAGTACCAGACAATCAACAGTCATGTTCCAAGTCTCATTAGCCATTTACCATGTCTGTTACTGAAATTTGAGTTAGTGGTTTCGATCCTGGATGAGTCCCTAATTTTGTTACTGTCTAGGGGTGTTGGGTTCATTGTCTGTTCAGCAAGGAACTGAAGAACATGACAGAGATATCAAGCAAGCAGCAGGTTTATTGCAAAAGAGCCAGTAATAGACTTCTCTGAAAAGAAGGGGCCTAAGAGCGAGGAGTCTGGCGGGTTTTGGTTTGTTCTTTTCAAAGTCTATGGAATTTTCTCCTTTCATTTTCTCCTCTCCTTTTCACACTTTCCTCATTTTTATTTACTGATGTCTCCTGTGCCCAAGTGTCTTTTAGTTTTTCCACTGGATCCACCATTTATAGCATGAGTATGGAAATGACTGTCTGATTGTGTGCCCTGCTTATGTCTGACAGAACTTTCATCAACTGGGAAGTTGATCTCCATGCTCCTTTGGTATGGACCTGCCCTTGACTTTCTCACTTGCCATCTTGCCCTGGCTGCCTACAGACTTCTATGTCTCCCTCATGGGGATAGTAGGAAAAAAGAGTACTTTCAATGGAATGGATCCAAGTGCTAAAGGAAAGAGAAGTATATCAGATTGTAGAATAAAGATATAACTTTTACCATTGATATTTATTAATATTATATGAATGGATCTGGCCTTTAAAATATAAGATGCAGTGGCATCCTTTTGGATGTGGAGTTTTTCCTGGTATTCTCTCCAGTCCAAAATGTGTTGGCTGAGTCTATTATAGGCCAACTAAAAGGTAGGATTTTTTAAAGTAAAGAATCTGACATTGTGAGTAGGTCAACCATTATTAGATGTGAAGAAGTACAAGAATTCAAATAACTTCTAAAAATGTCAATTACTTGTAAGGTATTTTTAGTCAACTTTTTTGCTGGTATGACCAAAAGACCTAACAAGAAAAATTGGAGGAGGAAAAGTTTATTTGTGGGCTTATACTTTCAGAGGTTTTAGTCTATAGACAGTTGATTCTATTCTTTGGGGCCCAAGGTGAGGCAGAACATGGCAGAAGAGTGTGGTGGATGAAAACAGTTCAGGACATGGCTTCAGGAAGAAGAGAGAGAGCTCTGCTCAACAAGTACAAAATATGAATCCCCAAGGCATGCCCCCAGAGACCCACCTCCTCCAGCTTATCCTACATGTCTACATGTATCACCAAGTTTATCCCTATCAGTTAATTAATTCACTAATTAAGTTAATCCTCTCATAACTCAATCATTTCACCTCTAAACTTCCTCACATTGTCTCACACATGAGTTTTTGTGGGACACCTAATGTCTAAACCATAATAAGGATCTTCAAATATCTGAAACTACTTCACATTATCTCAAGATTAGTGGCCAAAAAAGACTCCAGAATAGTCACATAAAAACCTGCATCTCTTAAATTTTTATCATTGGCCCTAATATTTCCATGAAATGCCAAATACCTATAATGCAACTTCACACTTGCTATTAAGGGCTTTGAAAGTTGCTGCTCTCTCTGACTTGGAGCATTTTTCCATAAGTCATCTTATATTACTCTTACTTGCTTTATTATTTTTTATGTAGTACTTGATAATTTTGAATACATTTTCTTTCTTTAATATTCAAAAAATGGATGTTTCATGAACATAAGTATTCTGTTTTGTTCACTGGTTGAATTCCAGTACATATAATGATGCAATTATGTAAATATTGCAATCAGTAAATATTATTTTTTGCAAATAACCACAGATACATGATTCTACTTTTTGAGTAAGTCTATTTATAATACTTATATTTTAAATCTAAATCATTTTAAATATTTTCTGTAAGACATAATTTCCAACCAAGACAAAATTAAGTAGAAACTCTGAACAGAATCAAGCTTCAATATTTTTATTTTAAATGAAAATTTTCCATTCGTGTTTTGGAAAAAATCAGAAATAAAGATATTTTAATAATGGTGCTAATGTGCTAGCTTTGGGCTGTGTTCTTTCTCCATCTAATTTAAATGGTGAGGTTGGCTATTTAATATATCTACTTTCTTATAATATAGTTGTCTATTGGTGTTAGTTTCACTTTGAGCATGGGTTTAGTTACACTCCCTGAGTTTCATTTAGTGCCTATACTGAAAACTAGATTATATCCTTTTATAGCTGTTGAATATTAAGATCTGTGATGTCTAAATCAGACTATCTGGGTTTCAATTCTATTTTTTTTTTAATCAGGGATTGAGCCCAGGATGCTTAACCACTGAGCCACATCACCAGCAATTTTTATATTTTAGTTTGTGACAGGGTCTCCTTAGGTTGCTTAGGGACCTGCTAAATTGCTGAGGCAGGCTTTGAACTTGCAATCCTCCTTCCTTACTCTCCTGAGCCATTGGAATTACAGGTATTCACCACTGCACCTGGCTTCAGTTCTATTTTAAGATTAAGGGATGTATAAAACTGAAGGAATTATTCTTTTCTATATTGCAGGTTTTATTGCTCAGAATTGTTTTGACTATTGTGGGTCTTTTGTTCTTTTGTTCTTCCATATGGATTTTACAACATTTTTTTCCAGTACTGTGAAAAATGCTATTGCTATTTTCATGGGTATTCCATTGTAGCTGTAGATCACTATTGATAATACAATCATTTCAACAATCTTCAATTTGCCTATCCAAGAACATGGGAGGTCTTATAATTTCCTACCTTAATTTTTTCTCATGTTTAATGTAGTCATTCTCTTTAGCTTAACTACTCTTCTGATAAATATTTTCAGGAGTTCTGAAGTTTAAATTCTTCAGCATGTCATATTTCATTGACTGTTTTCAGTAACACTGGCTTCATAGTCATGAACATTTTTGGATTATGTTTATATTGAAAGGTTTTTAAATTTATTCTTCATTTTTTTCTGGATATAGCACTGTTGGTTGAAAATTATTTTCTATTTGAGTTTGGAATACATTATTCCATCCCTCCTGAATATTAGAGTTTTTGAAACCAGAAGTTATTCTTATTGGTTTATCTCTAAAAGAGAACTGATGTTTTTCTCTTGAAATTTTTAAGATTCTATCTGCTTTGCATGTTATGCATTAGTTATGGCCTATATATGAGGTGTCCCCAAAATGCCCTGTGTTAATGCATGATTATTCAGAGTTGAAATGATTGAATCATAAAAGCTGTAATTTTATCAGTCTGGCCTACTTTGAATGAACTAACTGGATGGTAACTCTTGGTAGTTGGGTCTGGCTAGGGAAGCGTGGTCAACAGTGCATGCCTCGGAAATGTTCACCTCCTCTCTGATCCTTTCCTTCTCTTCTCTTCTCTTCTCTTCTCTTCTCTTCTCTTCTCTTCTCTTCTCTTCTCTTCTCTTCTCCTCTCCTCTCCTCTCCTCTCCTCTCCTCTCCTCTTCTCTTCTCTTCTCTCTCTCTCCCATTCCTGGCCATCATTAAAGCAGTACTACTCCACCACACCTTTCTGATATGATGTTCTGCCTCACCTGGGCCCAGAGCAATGGAGGCAGCAAACCATGGACTAAATCTCCAAAACTGTGAGCCAAAATAAAATTTTATAACTCTAAGGCATTCTTGTCAGGTATTTTGGTCACAGCAACGGAAAGCAGAGTAACACACAAATTGGTACTGAGAAATGGGATCATTGTTGTGACTACCCTGATCTTTTAGTATAGAAGTCTTAGGAACTATTTTGTAAAAGGGGTTTGGAGAACTGTGGAGATAATAGCCTTACAATGTTGTAAACAGAGCTTAATGGTCAATTCTAATGCAACCTTAGAAGAAAAGAATTCTGGTAGGAATGCAAACAGTAAAGACTACGTTCATGGGCTTGAGAGGGAATTGATAACTCAGTTGGGAATTGGAGAAGAAGCATTCATTTTACATTCTGGCAACAAACTTTTCTGAGTTTTGCCTATGTCATGAGACTAGCTGAATTTAAAAGTAATGGACTAATTAATTTTGCAGAGGTAATTTTAAGACAGAACAGGATTTGTGCAATGGAATGGATTTTTCTAGCAGGTTTAAGTCAGGTTTCCTGTCAGAATTTGGACCAAAAAGCAGAACTAAAGTATTTTTAAAATGTGTAGATTGGCTAGACTAGTGAGTTTGAAATTGGGACCAAGGAGGTTGTGGCTATCAAAGATATTGCTTAAGTACTTTGTATAGAGGCAATAGGAAAGATGGCTTTAGGACATCTCAGGACCACACCCATCTCAAGCTCAAGACTATTGAAGTAGAAAGTTATTTAAGAGAACCTAAATCTTCCCACAACAAGGTGGCCTGGAAATCTCTTACCCCAGAAATAAATTAACCTTGCACAGTCACACAGGTACCTGGATGCCACTGTAGCCATCTACTGCATGAGATGGAAAGATAACTTGACATTATCCATGTTGTGTTGTATGTACAGTAATAAAAGATGCTAGAGTTAAGAGGTCATATAGGCTTCCACTTAAATTTCATAGGAAGTCCTTGAAGACCATGAAAAGTGTAGCAGGGTCAGAATCACTGTGGACTGCCCTGAGATGGAAATACGTGAAGCACTGAAGGAAGCTAAATCAAGAATGGAGACACCAGGAAATAAGATTTCAGCAACACAGCCTTCTGCCAAGAGAAGCAGCTGACTGTGGAGAGAACCAAGGCTAAGAAAGAGGCCATGAGCCAACTGGCAAGAATAAAGGGGCAGGTCTGCCTAAGCCCTTTGGAGAGCACATCTAATTATAATTTATCCTAGATTCTATATCCATCATTCTTATTTTGGTTACATCCCTTCTTACTATGACTCTATTTCTTCCTTTAAAAATGATAATGCTTACTCTGTTGCCATATATTGAATGTATGTAACTTACTTTTGATTTTTTCCAGGACTCAGTCAAAAATTTGCCTTGAGCCTCACCTCAGAGGAGACTTTACAATTGGACTTTCGGGCAATGCTGGAACCATTAAGCCTATGGGAGTCTTGTAACTGGTCTAAATGTATTTCATATTGTAATATAGGCATGAACTTTTAAGGATCAAGGTCTGAAAGATTTGAGATTGTACCCCATAGTCTCATGTGTTACTGAATTCATATACAGAGGTGAGATTATTACACTGTGAGAGCTGTAATTAAATAAACTCATCTTAGTTTGATAGTGTCTTAGTTTAATAGTGGTAACTATATGCAGGTAGGTTATAGCTTGAGGAGGTGGGTCACTAGAGGCACACCATGGAAAAAGTCATCATCCCTTTAGCTTATTCCTCTCTGTCTGCTTTCTGAATGCCATGAATGGAGTAGCACTCCTCTACCATACACTCTCACCATGATGTGCTTCCTAATCTTGGACCCAAAGCAAAGGAATTGAGTGACCATCAACTAAACCTCTGAAACTCTGAGACAAAATAAGCTTTCTCTCTTCTAAGTTGTTTTTGTTATGCATTTTGGTCACAGCGATGTAAAGGTGACTAACATGGCATTTCACTTATGATGTGTTGTAAACAGGCTATTTTGTTGATCTTGTCATTTGGGGGTTCTCTTTGTCTTCTGTATCTGGTTGTCCATCTAATTTCCAGTTTTGAAAATGTGTGCTATTATTTCATGGAAATGATTAGTAATATCATTAGCCTATATCGGCTGCCTGTAACTATTTTAATCACTCAGGTACCTGGGCCTAAAAAATACTAACCATCTCAATAGCTTCTATATAAAGAGGAAAAAGAAAAGAGCTCTGTAGGACCTTAAGATGACCAGTAAATATTCTGGCTAGTTAATGACACACACCAATTCTCTCTGCAAATGTTCTTATACCCTTGTCTTATCACAAGCAAGGAATGCAGTTGCAATATAAATGGAAATGTTCTCATATTACCAAAAAGGGGGAAAATGGAAATATTTGGTGAACAGCAAAATAATACAGGGACAGTGTGTCCCATTTTGCTTAGTTACATATCCTAAAGGAATAGAATTAAAGATTCAACAGCTTTTACAGTTGATATTTCTGTGGATTGGATATGATATAACTACAAGGTTAACTTAAACCTTCACTGTATGATAAGAATATCATCCAATAAATCTAAGTGCTTTCAGTCAAGGATTTGTGAGACACTGAGTATAATCTTTGAATCTTTTGGTTACATTGCCAGTGTGCATTTATATGAAAATATTGTGTTCACTCATCCTTTTCATATAATTCCTTATTTCATTCATTGCTTAAGTACTTCAAAAGCATTTACTATTTTCTACTCAAGGCTTGTAGGTTGAGGATAAGGGAGGAACCAGTATGAAAAAAAGGGGGAGATTTCAAAGAGATAAAGATACCATCTTCCAGTGGTGTTGGACAAAGTGTTAAAGGCTGAGTGCTCTCTTTTCTTCTCAGCAGGCTTACGTTTCCAAAATATGCACATTCCCTGTAAATGCTTTGAGTCAGGCTAGACATAAAGCAGTACCTCAGGGACCTTGGTGCAAAGTCTAAGTGTTGAACATGTTTTACTCTTCTATTTAGTTTCCCAATGGTTAAGCCAAAATTGGGTCTTTTCACCACATTTCTCTAAATAGTATTGGTTTGGATTAAGGTTTATAATATTTGAAATGGAATAACTTTTATTTTCCATTTTAATTGCTATTTGTTATGATTTGTATCTGGGATGTCCCCCCAAAAGCTAATGTATTAAAACTATGTCCCACAGGCAGCAAGATTCAGAGGTAGGGCTTTTAGAAAATGGTTGAATTATAAGAATCTGATCTAATAAGTGAAATAATCCACTGAGCTGAATGGACTAATGGGAGTTGAGACCTAGTTGGAGGAGTATGACATTGGGAGTGTAGCCTGGAAAAGTTTATCTTCTCCTCAACTCCTTCCTTTTTTTCTCTCTCTCTTTTTGCTTGCCAACTACCATGAGCTGAGCATCTTTCTTTATCTCACCTTGTGCCATGATACTCTGTCTAACCTCAGGCCAAAAGATGTGGGGGTAGTCAACCAGAGATTGAATTCACTGAAACCATGTGCTAAAATAAGCCCTTCCACCAGTAAGTTGCTCTTTTCAGGTATTCCAGTCATAGCAATGAAATGCTAAATAACACACTGTTCTTGATTCTGATTTTGCCTCGGGTATCATAACTTGTTAATTAGTTTCTGGAGTTCTCATAAGCAGTTTTTGAATTGTATATGGTATTTACATATCCATCTCATTTTGAACAAAGAGACCTAAAAGAAAAACAAATAATTTTTTTGTTGCCTATGTCTCTCATGTTTTTTAGGATGGTGCTCTTTTTAACTCTCTGTATTTAATTTTTCTCTTATGTTTTTCATCAGAAGCAGTATTAATTCTTGCATTAGATTCAAATCTCAACTATTTTATGGTCACATGGTGACATTTTGCAGGATTTAATGTATAAAAAACTAAAAAAAAGGCATATATGAAAATGGTGATATATATTTTATATTTTAAGATATTCTAGAATTCTTGTTAGTACCACATGAACTTGATAGGCTGTTAGAGAACCTTTAATTATATTTTTAACCACATATTTCATTCAGCAGTCCATCTCCATCAGTGTAGCTGTATTTGTCTGTGCTTGTCCATCATTGAGGATTTACTAAATCTACATGTGATATTTACTCTGATAATTACAAGGAGATGAATAACTAAGCTAGAAGTGAAAATAAAAATGCCATAGTACACAATTCAATGCAATGACAATGTTTTTTAAATGATGTAGTAGTTCTAATCTAAATTGGAAGGATTACATGGATATAAAAGTATTTTTAAAAATAGGTTTCTGGGATGGTTGGTGTATTGTTTATCAAGCAATGAGGTAACACACTGCATTTGGAACTAGTCTTCATGTGAGTTCATTAAAAAAATTCCTCCTTCAAAACCCATTTAAAAAAACTCATTATGAACAGGTCCTGATACTAATGTATCATGCTGAATAATATACAAGAACTATCCCCAACGAATTCATAGTTTAGTAATGGCATATGGTGAATAAGCAAATAAATAATACAACTAATTTAAGTGCATTGATTACCATCCTTAAAAGCTAAGCTCACATTATCTCCTCTAAAAGAATTCCCTCACTACTCAATTTTATTTATATGCCCTTGCTGTATTCTCCTATTGCATCTTAAACATATGCATGAGTTATCAAATTACACATGTCTTCATTGCTTCACATATCTCTCTCACCATAACTTCATCAATTTACAAAGGAATGCAGAGCAGAAATACTTGTATATCTAGCAATAATCATAATATTTAATGTACTGTAGGCATTGAGACAGTAGAGGTGTGTGCAATTAAGGAAAATTTCATGTAATATCTGAGATGAGTCTTGAAGAATTAGTATGCACATATCAGATGGAGAAGGCAACTTCCAATAGAGCTTCTTGTGATTATATATATATACATATAATATATATTTTACCTCAAACATAGCATATATGTTTGAGGTAAAATAAGGACTCATGTTATTGGTACATGGTACAAATAATAAAATTAGTAGGAGAATGAAATGATAATCCAGAGCTGGTTTTGCTATTTCATACCATCCTTGACTTATGGTGTTTTGACTGATGATTATTTGACTTTCAGACGGTTTAAAAGTGATATGCACTCATAGACTGGTGATATGTGGTATGACTGTGTGGCATGACACTTTATGACACTCTTCCTTGATGCTCTTCAGCTCTTAGTCAATCATGTGATCACAATAATAGACAACTGAAACTTTACTCTTATGCTAAGCTATGACATTTAGAGTTCAGTTATATTACATCTATTTTCAATTTACAGTATTTTGACACATAGGCTTCATGGCTCAAGGCCCATTTATATTTAACAAGCAGAGAATTAACTTTTAATCTATATTAGCAAAATACATACAGGATCCTAGACTGTTTTCTGGTACTATGATAGAATGATAGAATACCATGGACTGGGTTATCCATAAAATAATTTATCACAGCTCTGGAGACTACAAGTCGAGAGCATGGTGTATTATCCAGTGTAGATCTTCTTGCTGTGTCATAACTTGGCAAAGGGCACCACATGGACAGAAAATTAAAAAAATAAAAGTGATCAGTACTTGTGTTATAGCAGCAGAAAGTGAAATGAAATATTTATTTTAGTATTTTTTAATAAATTTAAATTTCTACTTCCCATTGTTAATTAGAATACTTCTAAAATTGTACTAAGGTATGTCTCTATAAATAGGAGAGGGAGAAAACTCACACTTATAACAAAATTACTACATTAATTATTAACCGAATACTATGACAATAGCATTGATTCATTCATGATGGTAGTCCCCATAATATACCTATGTCATTTATTAACAATTTGACCTCACAATATTATAATGGCAATTAAATTTTAACATGAGTTTAGGAGGCAAAATCCATATGTTTTATTCAGCTTTTTCATTCTGTGACCAAGAGACCTGAAAACAATTTTAGAGGAGGAAAGTTTATTTGGTTCTCACTGTTTCAGAGGTCTCAGTCCATAGATGGTCAACTATATTCCTCTGGGCCAGAGTGAGGAAGAGCATCATGGCAGAATGGCATGGCAGAGGGAAGCAGCTCAATCCACCAGGAAACAGAGAGAGAGAGAGAGAGAGACACTAAGCTCAGCTCACAAAATATGTGCCCCAAAGATATACCCCCAGTGATCCACCTCCCCCAGACACACCCCACATGCCTACAGTTACCACACAGTTAATCTTTTATGTAATTAATGCAGTCATTAGACTAAAACTCTCATAAAACAATCATTTCATCTCTAAAATGTCTTGCATTGCCTCATATGTGAACTGTTGGGGGACATCTATGATATAAGTCAATACAAAATATACTCTGTGCTTTAATATGTGCAAACATCATACATCACTGTGTTTCTTATTTGAAGCACCAATAAACATTCAAATTAATTACATATATAATATTTGTTTTACACTTCTCCTATGAGATTCATTAGAACTGTGTATGTTTTCTTATTCACTACTATATTCTCATCATCAAATATGTGACATGCACTCTAATAGATGTTATTGTTTGGATAAGAGGTGTATCCTGAAAAAGAACACATGTGCATGCTTAGATGTAAAATGCTGAGATTGTAAGAGCAGTGATCTAATCAGTGGATTGATCCTTTTGGTGGGTTAATGATTTGAAAGAATTATTGGTTAGTCCTTTGGCAGGTGGTTCATGACTGGAGGAAGTAGGTCATTGGGATCATGATTTTGTAGAATACATTTGGTCCCTGGTTCCTCAGTCTCTTTCTCTCTGCTTTTTCAATCTCCTCAGTTGATCAGCATTCCTCCAACATGCCATTCTTCCATGATGTTTTGCCTCACTTCAGGCCCAAAGCAATGGAGTCAGCCCACCATGGATTGATTCTCGGAAGCCATGAGCCCAAAATAAACTTTTTCTGTTCTAAGCTGTTCTTTTTTTAAAATTTTTTTTGGTGGTATATGGACACAATACCTTTATTTTATTTACTTATAGGGTCCTGAGGATCAAGCCCAATGTCCCATGCATGTGAAGCAAGTGCTCCACCACTGAGCTAAAACCCCAGCCCTCTAAGCTATTCTTGACAGGTATTTTGAAAAGGCAGCTATCATAGAAATTGGTATTGAAATGTGGGATCATTGCATTTGGGACTTATTTGTGGCAGGAGTTTGGAAAATTTTGCAGACGTAGGCTGAAGGAGCCTTAGAATGTTGTAAGCAGAGTTTAATGAGCAATTCTGCTGGAACCTCAGAAGTCCAGAATACTGATGGGAATGCATAAAGATTGTACTCCTGAGGTTTCAGAGGGGAATACAGACACTAATGGGAATTGGATTAGAGACCATTTTTGTTACATTCTGTCAAAGAACTTGTCCACATTTGGTCTGTCTTCAGAATTTGTGTGAAATTGAATTTGTTGGTGATGGACGAATCACTCTGGTAGTAGGAATTTCAAGACAGAGTAGCATTCACATGGTGACATGGGTATTTCTGGAAGCTGTTATTCATGTTTACTGAGACAATCAGGAGCACAAATCAGAGAATAAAGATTTAAAAATTTTCACTTTAGCTAGAAATGTACATGCAAAATTAGGGTCAAGGAAGGTGTTGTTGTTGAATAGATAACTACCACTAAAAAGAAGTAATTTGTACAGATAATAGACGACCATGCTCTTGGCAGCCTCAAGAGTGTAAAAGTGAAAAGTCTTTTAAGAGATAGTGGGGGTACACTGTTCACACAGGGCAGCTTAGAAATTTGTTTCTCTAGGAATTGTTTTACAGTGTTCAACTATTTAGGCTTCAGAGTTCCCTCAGCTATGGTATCAGGGGGCCCAGATACTGCTCCAGCTGACAGTGGACTTTGGAATAGACCACATGGTGCTGGTTTTGCAGAAATATAGGATGCTGAAATTAGGGGGTCATGAAGGTTTCCACCAACATTGCAAAAGATGACCTGGGAAGCCAGAGGGTGAAAGTAAGGGTCCAGAGGGAGTCTGAGAGAGAGTCTATGTGGGCTGTACCATGAAAGGTCATAAGGGTGGGTGTGTCCAAGTCCATTGAACATCATATCTTACAGTAATATGTCCAGGTGCCAGACATAAAGTTAAAGGACATGCTTGCCCATCTCTTTTCTCTATGCCCCAATTCCTTTATTTTAGAAATATATATTTAATACACTTAGGCATTTAGAAATATATACTTAATACACTTATTAGACAAATTTTTTATTAAATTCTTGCCATTTTTCAAGTGCTACGTCTTAGACAAGTTATTATGATTAGCATAGGCAAACTATCCTCTCAGAGTTAATAATAACTCTGAGCAGAAACAGAATAGTTCAGAACAGCACAGAAGAACATTGAGATGCTAAAGACATGTGGGTTTAGAAATGACATGAAAATTTTAAAAGAAGACAGTAAGAAATAATTACTTTTAATTCCAGTGACATTGTGACTACATACAAATGTCTATACCAATATTGTACTATATAGCATTAGTATTATGCATTTGAAGAAAAGAGAAAACAATGACTGACTAAATCTATAACTAAATTTTGTCAGGTAATTCAAAATTGTTGATAAAATGTTAAAATAACATTGCAAAGTGATTTTTATCAAGATCTACTTGTGCCTGTCTTGCTGTACTTCCTGTGTGGGTGAGGAAAGGGTTACTGTCAGAGGGATGGGCTGGCTTCAAAATAATAGCTAAGAAATTTAGTTATCAGAAAAAACAACAAGAGAAAGAATTATCTTTAGAATAGGGGCATAAGCGGTTGAGCCATCCAGAAGGGTCTGGCTCTAATAAAATGGAGGAGCAAAAATTTTCTTTATTTATAGGGGTACAGATCAAAAAGGGACCGATAGGAGCTTCTTCCATGAAAGACAGGATGGTGGGGTGGAGGCAAGCAAGCTATTTTGCTCTAGTGGATCACTCCCACTTCCAGGGTCTACCTTCAAATTCCAGTGGTGAGCCAATGACAGGGGAACCACATACTCCAAGCAATCTGGAACAACTTTCCCCAGTTGTCAGTTCCTGAGAGCCAGATTTCCCTGTCTAATAGCTCAACCAAGCTTGGTTTTATTGCAGGTCATAGATGGCTCCCTACAGGCCTCTAAATTAATGGAATAGAATAATCAAATAAAAGAGGCATTGGATTTATTTAATTGTATTAATCTAATTAATTTGTTTTATTGGATTTATCTTGTCAAAAGTGGCAAGATAATCCATATATATGTATCATTCACAATGAAGTTAGGATTTGGCTGAAGATATGGATGCAAGAGCTGTATTATTGCTTAGACAAGGTCCTTTGACTCCCAAGTAACATTAAGAAAAATTAGATTGCTAAAATACAAAATGGAATATATTATAATAGTTGTCTCTAAGAATAGGTCTATTTACTTTCTAGTAAAGTCCAACAGATGAGTTTATACTCAATTTGTTCTGTGATTTCTAGGTTGACCATATGCTTTTATTGACTTTATTCTCAGGAATATTTGATTCTAAATCATGGTTATATTAAAAAATTCAACTCAAATGTTAGTATTATTTAAAACATACTGAAACAAAGTTTTTTATTTCCCAATGTGCCAATCAATATTCTTAGTGCATTCTGAATTATCCTTGTTTGCATCACAGACTCACAGATGAAATAATAATTAAAGACACACTGTTATGGTTTGGATGTGAGATGTCCCCTAAAACTCATGTGTGAGACAAGGTAAGGTTTACAGGAGAAATGATTTGGTTATAAGAGACTTAACCCAATCAGTGTGTTAATACCATGATTGGATTACCCGAGTGGTAACTGAAGGTGGCTGGAGGAAGTGGATCATTGGGGGAATGCTTTTGGGGTATATACTTTTTATCTGGTGAGTGGAGTTTCTTTCTCTTTCTCTGCTTTCTGATCATCATGCAAGCTGCTTCCCTTTGTCATACCCTTCTGCCATGATGTTCTGCGTCCAAGGAATGGAGCCAGCTGTCTATGGAATAAGACCTCTGGAACCATGAGCCCCCAAATAAAGTTTCCATCCTCTAAAATTGTTTTTCTCAGGTCTTTAAGTCACAGTGGCAAGAAAGCTAACTAAAAGACATAGCCATGAACAATGCCCCCTCAAAAATTCATGATTAGAACTTGAACTAGAGAAAACTCATCCTTAATTGATCCACATCAACTAAATATGAAATAGTAATGGCTGCCCCAAATAAAATTAAATTTCTGATACTAGAATAATGGAAAAAGGACAATTGGAAGGTAGCCTATCTTGTAGAATTTGCATATTTAATTTATTTCTCTTAATGTATACATCCCTACAATGAGACATATGGTGTGGTGAAGAAAATGAGCCTTTATGAAAATTACATGTTGCAAGGAATTAGTCCATTTAATTATGGTTGTCTAATTTGCTAATATTTGTTTATATAATTTTTTAATGCTTTTTATCTACATGACGACATTTAAGATTTTAATTCTTTGTGTCTGTTTTTGTTGTTTTTCAGGTATAGTCTGGATATGAGGTGCTACCCCCAAAACAAAAGCTCCTGTGTTAATGCAGGAATATTTGGGGGTGAATTGATTGGATTTTGTTGGCTGTAACCTAATCAGTCTATCCTACTTTGACTGGACTGACTGAGTAGGAAGCTGGGCATGTTTGAATGAGGTCTTTATTTTCCCTTTATCCGTTCCCTGTCTCTCTGCTTCCTAGCTACAATGACTGGAGCAACACTATTTCATCATGCCCTTCTGTCATGATGTTATGCCTAACATTGTGGCCCAAAACAATGGAATCAGCCCTCTAAGGACTAAAACTTCTGGAACCTTAAGACAATGTAAGCTTTTTCTCTACTAAGTTGTTCTTTGGTCACAGCAAAATAAAGTTGACTAACACAGAAATTGGTACAGGGAGTGAGAGGCTTGCTTTGACTAACATGACCATATGGTACAAAAGAATTTGGAAATAAGTTGTGGAAGAAATTTGGAAAAGTTTGGGGAGGCAGGTAGAGAAGTCTGATTTTTTTTTTCTCTCTCTCTCTTTTGTTACTGAGAATTAAACTCAGGGGTATTTTATCACTGAGCTACATATCCAGTCCTTTTTATTGTTTATATTGAGACAAGTTCTCATTAAATTGCTGAAATTCTCACTGATCTGTTGAGGCTACCCTTACACTAGAAATCTTTCTGCCTCAACCCACTGAGTTGCTGAGATGATAGGTGTATGCCATCATGTCCAGTAGAACTCTTAAAATTTTTAAAGCAGAATTTAATGGGTGATTCTGGTGGGAACTCAGAAAAACAGAATGCTATTTGGAACACAGATAGTAAAGTCTGTTCGTGAGGTTTCAAAGGGAAAAAAAGGACTCTATTGGGAATTAGACTAGAGGCTATGATACTTTGTGTGAGGGTGAATTTAATGGTAATAAACTAATGAATCTAGTCAAGAAAATTTCAAGGTAGCATATTCAGCCAGTGGTACTGATACTGCTGGCAACTTTGGCCAGGCTTACTGTGAGAATTTGTGACAGAAAGCAGACTTGTTTTTAAGAACTTGGAGTTTGACCAGAAGAGTGTGTGTAAAACTGGGGCCATGGAAGATGTGATTTTTAAAGAGATTATAGCCAGTAAAAAGATGCTAAGTACTTTACACAGAAACAATAGTAAAGATGCCTTGAGCTCATCTCAGGAAATTGCAAGACCAAACCCATTATAGGCTCAAGTTGTAGAAGGCAACATGCATCAGAAAAATTTATGTGAGTACCCGGTTTCCAAGAGTAGCCTAAGAAAGTGTTTTGCCACATTCAGTTCCCCCAGGAACTAAGAAACCACTGCAGAGATGAGTCCAGGAAGCTCAGTTACAGCATAAACTGTCAGCAGACCTTGGCATCTTCTGAAAGGTTCTGGTTCTAATGGAATGCAGGTTGCTGGATTTAGGTGGTCATGGAGATTTCCACCAAGGTTTCAAAGGAAGACCTGGGAAGACCAGAAAAGTGTAGCAGTGCCAGAATTCCTTTGGTATTCCCTCTGAGTGAGAAATACATGAAGCTGTGAATGTGAAGCTAAAATGGAGACCCTAGGAATTAAGAGAGGCCAATATTATGGGCTGTCAGATGTGTCTTCTGGCCACAGAGACAGCCAGGCTAAAGGGAGCTAATTTGTACTGTAGGTGGCAAGGACAAAGAGATGCAATTATTTAACCCCTTCAGAGAGAACATCTCCCTGCCATTTGTCCCAGATGCTGAATAAAGGGTCGTGGTATCTGTTTGCCTGGCTGAACTTTGGTCCTGTCTTGGCTCCAACTTTCCTTCTCCTTCCTTTTAAAATGGGAATGCTTACTCTATGCCAATATGTATTGGATATATGTAGCATGCTTTTGTTTTTAAGGGACTCACAGTCAAGAATTTGCCTTCAATAGAGACTTTGGATTTGGATTTGAGGCAATACTGCAACTATTAAGACTGAGATTCTTGAAAAAGGACTGATCTCACTTTGCTTTGTGAAATGGACACAAGCCTTTGGGAGTTAGGGACAGAATGTTATGGTTTGGATATGTGGTATCCCCCTCAAGGTTCCTGTGTTAATGCAGGTATGTTCAGAAGTGGATTGGTTGTCAGAGTTGTCACCTACTCAGTCCAATCAGGTTTGAATGGACTGTTAACTGCAGGTAGGTGAGGCATGACAGAAGGAGGAAGGTCACTGGGGGGTGTGCTGGAGAAGGATTCATCTTCCATACAGCCCCTCTGACCCACCCTTTCTCTCTCCTTCCTGGCTGCTATAAATAGAACAGAGCTCCTCTACCATGAGCATTCTGTGATGATGTTTTGCCTCACCTAGGGTCCAAAATAATGGAATGGGCCATACGTAGACTAAAATCTCTGAAACTATGAACCAAAATAAACTTTTCCTCCACTGGGTTGTTTTTATCTCACATTTTGGTCACTGTGACACAAAATTAACACATCAGTCTAGATAAAGTTTTGGTAATTATGTTGATATTCCAAGGGAATTACTTGTCATTTTACTCTTTATTATATCTTTACTTGAAATTTATCTCTTCCTTCTAATTTTGTGTTTAGCTTGCTATTTTTATTCCATATATTCAAAAAGTAAATTTTGTTTATAATATGAGGTTTCTCTTAGTTTTAATGAAGGCACAGCAATAAATTTGTTTCCAATCACTATTTTTATTGAATTCTATGTTATAATATACAGTTTACAATTATGCAATTTGTCTATATTTTTTAATTCCCCCATGATTTTGTCATTGATCAGTGGTTGTATAAGAACATGCTGTTTAATTTCTACATGATTGCTGACTTTAAATTTTCTTTCTCTATTTCACAGATAAATTTCTCACTTCATCCCATTTCAGCTAAACATAATATATATGATATGTTATTAAACCTAATAAGATTTATTATTTTGTCCATAACATTATATTTACCAAAAGAATTACCCCTATGCTCTTCTGAACAATGTGCACTCTGCTATTGTTGAGTGGAATCTTCTATACACATTTGTTAGGTCCAAACATTTTATAGTATTATTCACATTCTTTATTTCTTCATTGATCTTTTGTTTGGTTAATCTATCCATTATTAAGAGTGCGGTATTAAACTCTGAAAATATTAGTGTGTTACTGACAACTTGAGCATTTTTATTTATATATTTTTATTTATTTATTTATATATTTTGAAATCTGTTGAAAGTCATGTAACTGTACATAATTATTTTATTTTTATGCTACATTAAGCATTTTATTAATAGAATTTTTTAAATTAATGACAATTTTTTACATGCCTAAATCTTTCTAATCATTTAAAAATAGAGTTACTGAAATTACAAGAATATTAGATAAGAACTCATACATTTGCCTTTAATACAGATTTTTATTTCTCCTACAGCTTCAAGTTAATTACCCAGCTTACTTTCCTTTCTTGCAATGTATATTTAAATATAACAAAGTCACTCTGCTTTTGTTTATCTGGATATGTCATATTTTCTTTCTTATATTTGAAGGACAGTTTTACTGAATATGGAATTTCTTTTTCTTTTCTTTTTTATTTTTATTTATTTATTTTTTTGGTACTATGGATTGAACCCATGGGCACTCAACCACTGAGCCACATCCCCAGCCCTTTTCGTATTTTATTTAGAGACAGGGTCTCATTACATTGCTAGAACCTTGCTAAATTGCTGAGGCTGGTTTTGAACCTGTGATGTTCCTACCTCAGCCTCCCAAGATGCTGGGATTACAGGTGTGTGCCACTGTGCCCAGATGCATATGTAATTTCTTATCAACACTTTGAATAAATTAGTTCACTGCTTTCTGGTTTCCAAGGTTGCTGATGATAAACTAGTTTATATTCCTATTGAGGATTACTTGTGTACAATGAATCATTTTTCTCTTGGTGCTTTCAAAATTTCCTCTTTGCTTTTGGCTTTCAACAGCTTGATTATAATGTGTCTTGTGTTTATTTTCCAGTTTAGCCTACAGTACTTTTCTGCAACTTTTGGACATACACATTTCATTTTGCATTCAATTTAGGAGGTCTTTATCATTGTTTCTTCAAATATTCTTTTCCCCTTTATCTTTCTCTTCTCCTGAGATTTCCATAATAATATTTTTCTTTCTGTTTGATGGTGTCACCAAGATACCTGGATCTTTGTTCACCCTAGCTCATTGTTTTCATCCAATTCAATAATTTTAATTGTCCTCTTAAGTGTGATAAATCTTTCTGCTTCTTGCTTAAATCTTCTTTTGAACTCTTCGAGTTTATTTTTCATTTTAATTTTACTTTTAAATTCCAGAATTTCTTTGGTTCCTTTTTAGAATTTTTATTTCTTTATCCATAAACTCCTTTTGTTAATCTTTCCCTGTCATTTTTGTATTCCTTTAGGTTTTCAAGCATGTTTAAGATAATTTCTCTACAGACTTTGTTTAATATATCTGATATTTGGATGTCATTAAGTATATTTCTTATAGATTAATTTCATTAGTTTGAGAGAAATGGACTATGCTTCCCTGTTTCTTCACATGTCTT
>JAJEJO010002961.1:52693-102901 GCA_020662805.1 Glaucomys volans | reverse complement strand
TTTTTTTATTAATGAATTAACTAACTAATTAATTAATTATTTTTTTTTTTTTTTTTTTTTGGTTTTTTTTTTTTTTTTTTTTTTTTTTTGTGGTGCTGGGGATTGAACCCAGGGCCTTGTTCCTACAAGGCAGGCACTCTACCAACTGAGCTATATCCCCAGCCCTAGTTTGCTTTTATTAGAGCATTATAATTACATTTAGTAGTCAGGTTCATCACAAAAAATATATACATGCATGGAATTTGGTTTCAGTTCATGATTCCCTCCTTTTCTCTCCTGTTTTTTTCTTGTCATTTTCTTTGTCCTCTCTACTCCATGAGACTTGTTTTCCCTCATTTATTTTCTTTTTGACTGCTTCTTTTTATTTATACACAAAGGTGAAATTCTCTGTAGTATATTTATATGTGCACATATCATAATTTTTTAAGAATGCATTTTGCATTGCCTCCCTTTTCCCATCCCTCTACACTGCCTCTCAATCTCTTATAGTGCTGGTTTTTCCTATATCTTTATGATACCCCCTATTCTTCCCTCTCCCTTTCTTTTATTTTATCCCAGCTTCCACATATAAATAAAAGCATTCAATGTTTGAGTTTCTCAGTTTGACTTATTTCACATACCATGATGTTCTCCATTTCTTTATCAGCAAATGACATAAATTCCTTTTTTATAATGCTGAGTAGAAGTCCTTGGTGTATTTGTACCACAGTTTCTTAATCCATTCATCTATTGATGGGCACCTTGGTTGATTCCATAATATAGCTAATGTGAATTTTGCTACTATGAATATTGAGGTGGGTGTATTGATATAGTAAGCTGATTTTAGTTCTTTGGGAAAAACATCAGTGAGCAGGATAGCGAGATCATATGGCAGTTGCATTCCTAGTTTTTGAAGAAAACAATGTGCAAGTCTAACTTTTCCCTGCATCCTCTCCATTACTTATTATTGTTTGTATTTTTGATCATTGCCATTCTGGCCACAGTGAGATGAAATTTTAGTGTAGTTTTGATTTGCATTTCCCTAATTGCTAGAGATGTTGAACAATTTACAATTTTTTAATGTATTTATTCATATTTGTTGGCTGTATTTCTTCTTTTGTCAAGTTTCTATCTATGTTTTTTTTTTGCTTATTTATTCTTTGGTATCTATTCTTTGGCATTAAGTTTTTTGGTAGTAATGGATTCTGAATATTTCTCCCCTGTTGGAGGAGTACTTGCAAATATTTTTCCCACTCTGCAGGCTCTTGTTTCATTACCTTAATGGTTTCCTTTCTGTGCAGAACTTTTTAATTTGAGGGCATCCCACTTACTGATTCTCAATTTTCTTTCTTGCACTTTGAGGGTTTTGTTGAGAAAGTCAGTGACAGCACCACAATGATGGAGTGTGGACCCCATGTTTTCACTGAGCAGTTTCAAGGTTTTTGGTCTAATTTTAAGTCTTTGGTCTATTTTGATTTGAGTTTTGTGCAAGGTGAGAAATAGAGATCTAATTTCATTTTTCCCTGCACCATTTGTTAAAAAGACTGTTTTCTCCAAAATATGATTTTCGCAGCTTTGTCAAGTATCAGATAAATGTAAATATCTGGGTTTGTCTCCAGGTCTTCTGTTCTGTTCTACTGATCTTCATGTCTATTTTGATGCAAATGCCATGCTGTTTTTATTACTACAGCTCTGTATGATTTCAATTTCAGGTATTGTGATGCCTCCTGCATTGTTTTTCTTGCTCCTGTACTGCTTTGGCTATTCTGGGTCTATTAGTGTCGCAAATGAATTTAAGGATTGTTTTTCAAATTCGGCAAGGAAAGTCTTGGTATTTTGGTAGGGATTTCATTGAATTTGTATATTGCTTTTGGTTGTAAGGTCACTTTGATGATATTAATTCTGTCTATCCAAGAACAAAGGATGTCTTTCCATCTTCTAAGGCTTTCTTCAATTTCTTTCTTCAGTGTTCTATAATTTCCACTGTAGGTCTCTTTCACCGTCTTGGTTAGATTAATTTCTATTATGGTTTAGATATGTAGTATCCCCCAGAAGCTCATGTGTGGGACAATGCAAGAAGGTTTAGATTTGAAACAATTGTGATATGAGAGCCTTGATCCAACCAGTGAATTAATCCCCTGAAAGTGTTTGGAGCCATGAAGGACACGTCAGCTAAGAGAAAAACAAAGCTTAACTCGCAGGCTTAGCCTAGGATGGTTTTCCTGATTTCTTCCTCAGCTGAATCACTGTCAGAGTACAGGAAAGCTATTAATTTATTCATGTTAATCTTGTATCCTGCTATATTGCTGAATACATTTATAAACTCTGGAAGTGTTCTGGTGGAGATATTTTGGGGGGGGTCTTCTAGATATAGGATTATGTCATCTGCAAACAGAAACAGTTTGACTTTTTTTCCTATCTATCCTTTAATTTCTTTCTCTTGCCTGATTGCTCTGGTCATTATTTCTAGAACCGTATTGAAAAAGATTGGTGAGATTGGGCTGCCTTGTCTTGTTCCTGATTTTAGAGGACATGGTTTTAGCTTTTCCCACTCAGTATGATGTTGGCTTTGGGTTGTCATAAATAGCCTTTGTGATATTGAGGTACCTTCCTTCCATCCCTAACTTCTTAAGTGTTTTTAACATGAATGTGTGCTGCATTTTATCAAACATCTTTTCTGTATCTATTGATAATCATGTGACTCTTGATCTTAATTCTGTTTAAGTGGTTAATTATATTTATTGATTTGCATATGTTGAATCAACCTTGCACTCTTGGAATGAAACCCATTCGAACATGGTGTATTATTTTCTTGATGTGCTTTTTCATTCATGTTCATCAGGGATATCAATCTGTAGCTTTTTTTCCTTGATAAGGCTTTGTCTGGCTCGGGTATTATGGTCATACTGGCTTCACGGAATGTATTTTGGTGTGTTCCCTCCTTACCGTTTCATGAAATAATTTGAAAAGGAGTTGTGTTAATTCTTCTTTAATGATCTTGTAGAACTCAGCTGAGAATCTGTCTGGTCCTGGGTTTTGGGTTTTTCTTTGTTGGAAAGGTTTTAATTGATGTTTCAATTTCATTACTTGATATTGGTCTGCCCCCCCCAACCCCCCTTGTCAGGCTGATTCAATTTCAGGAGGTCATATGTGCCTAGAAATTTGTCAATGTTTTCTAGATTTTCCAGTTCACTGGAGTATAGTTTTTCAAAATAGTTTCTAATGATCCTCCAGATTTCAGAAGGGTCTGTTGTGTTATCTCCTTTTTTATTTCTAATTTTATTGATGTGTGTTTTCTCTTTCTTTTGGTTAGTTTGGCTAAAGTTTTATCAATTTTTTTAATATTTCAAAGAACCAAATTTTAGTTACATTAATCCTGTGTATTTTTCTTGTTCTCAGTTTCATTAATTTTGGCTCTAATCTTAATTATTCCCTCTTCTCTATTGACTTTGGAATCAGTTTGCTCTTCTGTTCCTAAGGTTTGAGGTTGAGCATAAGTTTATTTATATAGAACTTTTCCACTTTTTAAGGCAGGCATTCTATACTATAAATATTCCCCTTATAACTGCTTTCATACTGTTACAGAGACTTTGATATGTTCTCATTCAATTCTAAGAATTTCTTGATGTCTACTTTCCTTTCCTATTTGATCCATTCTTCACTTAGAGTATCACTAAATCTCAATGTGTTTATGTAGTTTTTATTCTTTTTCTTGCTGTTTATTTTCAGTCTTATTTCATTATAATTTGATAGGATTCATGAGACTACATTGATTTTTTTTTTTTGTATTTGCTAAGATTTACATTCTGACTTAGAATACAGTGTATTTTGTAAAAACACCCAGAAGTAGCTCAGAAGTAGCTAAATTGAGTTGTGTTGAAGTCAAATATTCTGTAGAGGTCTGTTAGGTCCTTTTGATTGATAGTTTTGTTTAGGTTGAAAATATCTTTGTTAGTTTTATTTTTTGATGGCCTATTATGACATATTGGCCCAATATTATTTTGTTTGAGTCTATTTAATATTTACTATCTGGGAATATGCTATTATGTAATTGGATGTGCTGACATTTTTGGGCATAAATATTTACTATGATTATATCTTCTTGTTGGACTTTTCCCTTTCCAGGATGTAGTAACCTTCTTTGTCTCTTCTGATTAATTTTTGCTTGAAATCTGCTCTCAGATGAGTTTAGCTGCTCCTGCTTATTTTCAGACTCTGTGTGAAATTTTTCCCAATTCTTTTACCTTCAGTCTGTGATTGTGTTTGCCTTTGAGATCAGTCTCTTATAAATAGCATATAGTTGAATCTTGTTTTTTGATTCATTCTGCTAATCTATGTCTTTTGATTGGGAAGTTGAGACCATTAACTTTCAGTGTTAATATGGATATGTTTTATGGTTTCCATTTTAATTTTTTGCTCTATTTAACACTGTATTGATTCTTGTTTAGTGGATTATTCTTCTTTTGATATTCCCCTATTTGGGAGCTTTGGGTTTTGTTTTTGGGTTTCTCTGTGTATAGTTTGCCTTTTAGTGTTAGCTTAGTGATCATGAATTCTTTTAGTTAATTGTTGTCATGGAAAGTTTTTATTTGCCCTCAGATTTGAAACTGAGCCTTGTGGCATATAGCAACCTCAGCTGACAATTGCTTTTTTAAAGAGTTTGTAATATCCCATTTCAGATTCACTTTGATTATATTGTCTGAATTAGGAAGTCAGATATGAGTCTTATCAGTTTGCCAATAAATGTGACCTGATGTTTCTTTCTTTCAGCTTTTAATATTTTTTTCCTTGTTTTCTATGTTAGGCACTTTTATTATGATGTGTCTTGGAGAATTTATCTTTTGATCAGGTTTATTTGGGGATCTGTATGACTCCTTTCTGGATGTCTATATCATTTCTGGTATGGGAAAATTTTTCTCAAACTATCTCTTTAACAGTGTTTTTAATGCCTTTAGATTTTATCTCTCTATTCTCTTCTATCCCTGTTTCTCATGTTTGATCTCTTGAGGTTGCCCCAGAGTTCTTATATATTCTGATCATGTTCTATTATTCTGCCCCTTCTTCATATTCTGTATAATCAAGTTCATATGCCTTGTCTTCAAGGCCTGAAGCTCTACTTTCTATGCAATCTGATCTGCTAGTGAAACTTTCTGATTGGTTTCGTTACCGTCTTTCCATTTTTTTATTGATATGACCTTTCACTTCCTGTATTTGGTCTCTTTAATTCATTGCTTAGATGTTCTTTTAGTTCATTGAACATGTTGATAAATTTTCATTTTTTAAAAAATAACATTTCTCTTGAGTTCTGTCCACTTCCGTGTCAGTTGATTCCTTTTTGGGGGAATTGAGAATTTTGTGGAGAGATTTGTTTGCCTGTTTCCTTGTGTTTTCAGAGCTCTTGGACTTGTGCATTAGTTGAAATGGATTTTCCTTCCTCTTTTACATGTGCCCATTCGTGTGTTGTGTTGTTATTGGTTCTGACACTTCTAGTTGTTTTTGATATATGAGCACATGATAAAGGATGGGACCTGAGGTACTCCTCTAATTATTTCTCCTTGGGTCCAGGTATTATTTTGAGTTTTTTGTCTCCCCAATTCTATGGGTTGAAGTAATGTAAAGGCTCAGGTGCAGCTAGATAATGGTGGGGTGAGATTCACTGTTTCTTAGTTAAGATATGAGTTTTTCTCAGCTGCATGATTTCTATTCTGTGATCTTGAAGTATCACAATCTCTTTCTAACTCCTCTTCAAGTGAAGGGTAACCAAGAATAGAAGTAATATCAGCAATAAATGTACAGAATTTAGATAAATATCCAGTGCCTACTTAGACATCAATAACACTAAATATCAGCTATGTAGGAATGATGGGGTCAGCATTTAACAATAGTACCAATAATAAATGACATGAACTAGACCAGATATTCAAGTGCAGATGTCTTCTATGTTGTCTGCTGTTTTAATAATCACAACAAATTGATTGGGGTAGGAATTACATCAACCATATAATTTTTATTATTTAGTGGTATTCCAATTTCTTAAGCATGAGAACACAGGATAGGAAGATGAGAGAAAGTTTTCAGTGTTTAAAAAAAAATGATCAGAGGCTCCGGTCTTCAGCGCAATTTTGCTGTGGCTCCTGGAGAGAGCTCCAGCCATCCGGCGGCTAGAGTCCCCAGTCCCAGCAGGGATCTAAGGCCCTTCAGTGCCACTTTACAGTTTCCCGGAGAGAGAGTGACCACCTGCAGCTGCCTGAGCCCCCAGCGTGGAGTTCATGCCTGCCTGGGTATCAAGACCAGTGTCTCCATCACTGAGCACAGTTTTGCGTCACCACCCCAACTTGGTCTAGTGCCCAGGCCCACACCCTGGTCTAGTGTCTATCACCTGTGCTGCATCTGATCTTCTATCAACACCAGGCCACCTCTGCCCAGAAGCATTGATCATTCCCAACCTGGAGGTAGTGGGACAGCACCCCTCGTGGGTCACCACTTCATCAAGCACCTCTCAAACATCAGGCCATTGAAAAAGAAGAGGTTTGAACTGTACAGTATAGTTTTATCGCAGATCAATTTTTAAATTAATTGTAATACTACAATTATTCCTAATATACCCACTAGATTCCTACCTTTTTCTTTTATTATTATGCTTATCACTCTATCTCCCTCTTACATATCCGTTTCCTTGGAAAATCTCTTTTTCCTCACACTGAGAACCTATTTCTTTTAATTCCACTTCCACTGTTCCTATGACATAATATATCTATAGACTCACTTCTTATCTCATTAGTGTTTTGTCCTATACCCCTCCTCATTCTCCCTGTCCAACATTAGGATTTGCAGTTCTTATTGCAAACTTACTGGTTATGCTGTAGATAATAATTTGAACTCATCTCTGTTTTTTAAGACAACACTGTAATATCATAATAGGGACTATTTAGATTAAGGGCACATATTGTTTATATGGTGTGCTGCTCTTATTGATCTCTCAATTCAAGGGGAGGTATTGAATATAGGCAGGAACCCTAGAAGTCTTTAAGGGGAAACTGCAATACCTAGGATTCGCACTACTAGAAAGGAAGATACACTAACAACATGAGAAAACATGGGAAGAAAACATCCCAAACAAACTCAGATACTCTACCAAAAGTACCCAATGACAACATGGCAGAAGCATTGTCAGAAAGGGAGTTGTACATAATTAAAATGATCCGAGAAACAAATGAGGAGTCAAGAGAGCAAATGCAGGCAATGCTAAAAGAGCAACTGCAGGAAGCAAAAGATCATTTCAATAAAGAGATAGAGATTCTGAAAAAAAAAAAAAAAAAAAAACAGAAATCCTTGAAATGAAGGGTACAATAAACCAAATTAAAAACTCAATAGAAAGCTTAACCAACAGGTTAAATAACATGGAAGACAGAACCCCAGACAACGAAGACAAACCATTTAATCTTGAAAACAAACTCAACCAGACAGAGAAGATGGTAAGAAATCATGAACAGAACCTCCAAGAGTTATGGGACATCATGAAAAGACCAAATTTAAGAGTTACTGGGATTGAGGAAGGCACAGAGACATAAACCAAAAGAATGAATAATCTGTTCAATGAAATAATATCAGAAAATTTCCCAAATCCGATGAATGAAATGGAAATTCAAATTCAAGAGGCTTATAGGACACCAAATACACAAGATCACAACAGATTCACACCCCAGGCACATTATAATGAAAATACCTAACATACAACACAAACATAGAATTTTAAAGGCTGCAAGAGAAAAACATCAGATTACATATAGGGGGAAACCAATACAAATATCAGCAGATTTCTCAGCCCAGACCCTAAAAGCAAGAAGAACCTGGAACAACATATTCCAAGCATCGAAAGAAAATGTATGCCAACCAAGAATCTTATACCCAGCAAAACGTACCTTCAGATTTGAAGATGAAATAAAATCCTTTCATGATAAACACACGCTAAAAGAATTCACAAATAGAAAGCCTGCCCTACAGAAAATCTTCAACAAAATATTCCAAGAGGAAGATATGGAGAAACAACAATGTAAGTCAGCAAAGGGAGGAACTACCCTAAAGGAACAGCTAATTAAAGGAAAAACCAAGTAAGATTAAAATCCAAAAATAAGGCAAAATGACCCAGAATACAAGTCATTTATCAATAATAACCCTAAACATAAATGGCCTAAACTCATCAATCAAAAGACAAAGACTGGCAGATTGGATTAAAAAGAAAGACCCAATAATATACTGCCTTCAAGAGATGAATCTCATAGAAAAACATGCCCACAGACTAAAGGTGAAAGGTTGGGAAAAAACATACCATGCACATGGACTTAGTAAAAAAGCAGGAGTTTCCATCCTCATTCCAGATAAAGCAGACTTCAAGCCAAAGTTAGTCAGAAGGGATAAAGAAGGACATTTCATACGACAAAAGGAAAGCATAAATCACCAAGACATAACAATCATAAATATTTATGCACCAAACAATGGCACATCCATGTACGTCAATCAGATCCTTCTCAATTCCAGGAACCAAATAGACCAAAATGCAATAATACTGGGGGACTTTAGCACTCCTCTCTCCCAATTGGACAGAACTTCCAAGCAAAAATTGAACAAAGAAACCATAGAACTTAATGACACAATCGCTAATTTAGATTTAACAGACATATATAGAAAACTTCTGGAACTCATAAATGAATTCAGTAAAGTAGCAGGATATAAAATTAATGATCATAAATCTAATCCATTTTTATATGTAAGTGATGCATCCTCTGAGAGAGAAATTAGGAAAACTATACCATTCACAATAGCCTCAAGAAAAATAAAATACTTGGGAATCAGCTAACAAAAGAGGTAAAAGACCTCTACAGTGAGAACTACAGAACCCTAAAGAAAGAAATCAAGGAAAATCTGAGAAGATGGAAAGATCTCCCATGTTCTTGGATAGGCAGAACTAATATAGTCAAAATGGCCATACTGCCAAAAGTGCTATACAAATTCAATGCAATTCCAATTAAAATCCCAATGACAGACCTCACAGAAATAGAGCAAGCAATCATGAAATTCATTTGGAGGAATAAGAGACCCAGAATAGCTAAAACAGTTCTTAGCAGGAACAGCAAAGCAGGGGGTATCACAACACCAGACCTTCAAATATACTACAGAGCAATAATAAAAAAAGCAGCATGGTATTGGCACCAAAATAGACAGGTAGATCAATGGTGCAGAATACAGGACACAGAGACAAACCCACCTAAATACAGATATCTCATACTTGACAAAGGTGCCAAAGACATACAATGGAGAAAAGACAGCCTCTTCAAAAAATGGTGCTGGGAAAACTGGAAATCCATATGCAGCAAAATGAAACTAAACCCATATCTCTCACCCTGTACAAAACTCAACTCATAATGGATCAAGGACCTAGGAATTAGACCAGAGACTCTGCACCTAATAGAAGAGAAAAGAGGCCCAAATCTTCATCATGTTGGCCTAGGACCAGATTTCCTTAACATGACTCCCAAAGCCCAAGAAATAAAAGCAGGAATCAATGATTGGGATGGAGTCAACTAAAAAGCTTTTTCTCAGCAAAGGAAACAATCAGCAATGTGAAGAGAGAGCCTTCAGAGTGGGAGAAAATCTTTGCCACACACACTTCAGATAGAGCACTAATCTCCAGAATCTACCAAGTACTCAAAAATCTTTACACCAAGAACACTAATAACCCAATCAATAAATGGGCCAAGGAAATGAACAGACACTTTACAGAGGAAGATCTATAAGCAATCAACAGATTTATGAAAAAATGTTCAACATCCCTAGTTATAAGAGAAATGAAAATCAAAACCACCTTAAGATTTCATCTTACCCCAATTAGAATGTCTTTTATGAAGAATACAGGCAACAACAAGTGTTGGCGAGGATGTGGGGAAAAGGGTACACTCATACATTGCTGGTGGGATTGCAAGTTGGTGCAGCCACTATGGAAAGCAGTGTAGAGATTCTTTAGAAAACTTGGAATGGATCCACCATTTGACTCAGCTATCCCACTCTTTGGCCTCTACCCAAAGGACTTAAAATCAGATTGCTACAGTGATGCAGCCACATCAATGTTCATAGCTGCTCAATTCACAATAGCTAGATTGTGGAACCCACCTAGATGCCCTTCAATAGATGAATGGATAAAGAAACTGTGGTATATATACACAACGGAATATTACTCAGCTATAAAGAAGAATAAAATTATGGCATTTGCAGGTAAATGGATGATGTTGGAGACTGTTATGCTAAGTGAGATTAGCCAATCCCAAAAATCCAATGAAGGAATGGTCTCTCTGATAAGTGAATGATGATACATAATGCGGGAGGTAATGGTGGCAAGAATTGAGGAAAGATAGATAGCATAGAGGGAAGGGAGGGGTGGGGTCGGGGTGGGGTGTAAGAATAATAACAGAAAGTGTGACAGACATCATTGCCCTGTGTACATGTATGAATGCACAGATGATGTGACTCTACTTTGTGTACAACCAGAGAAACAATAACTGTACTCCTTTTGTGTTCAATGAGTCAAAATTAAATAAATTTTAAAAAATGATCAGAAGAGAGGTAGGAGATAGCAAAAGTTGGTTGTGAGAAGAAGGGATAAAACATTAACTGAAAGTAATGAAAAGAAGGAAGAGAGGAGATGTGAACAGGAAAGTTTGGTTGTTACTGGGGGAAGTGAGTGAAGAGTGAGATATAGAAGGGCCCAGAACTGAAGTATGAATGAATGAGCAAATGTAAAATCTAAAGAACTCAAACCCTCATATAATTGTACCTACCTAAGTCTAATCAAGGCTAAATAATAAACAATTACAGAAGAGAGCTATTAATGTGTAAGTAAGGTTATATGAATACACACAGACACACGCATACACACACAATTTTTCCACGCAGTGATAGCCTACACAACCACACATTGACACTAACATCACATGCACACATAATAGTATATAATAAAAAAGTGAATAATAATACAATATGATGGAATGACTTTGAAAAAATGTTAAAAATGGGAATATAGAGAAAAATAGCAAAGAAACAAAAAGAAAAAATCCAAAGTAAACAATGTAATGATAGAGGACTTATTTCTACTGCAGTCGTCAATATGTTGAAAGGAAGAAATTTTATTCTATTTATTTTTGGCTCTGTAGTTTTGTTCATTGCCTTTGTGTTCCTAACCTTGCAACAAGCCATGTGCAGTAGCTCTCAGCTTCTAATCTCCTCGTGTAAGATGGGATAGACTGGGAAGGGCTAATGAATTTTGTAATCTTGTAGTGGGATGATACAAGTTTCAAAATGGGAATTTCTGGTTTTGGGGTTTGGGTTTTGATGGATTTTGGAACTCTGTCAGTGGGTATTTGAGATTGAGTCCATGCCCCCTATTGGTGGGGGGATGCCCATCTCTGCTGGACTTTTGGATCTCTGAGGTCTCCAGTAAAATTCATTTTAAGAGCAATAGGTACTAATGCTCCACAGGTTTTATCTTCACTGTTATGAATATGAATCACCAGGCTTCCATCTTGGAATGCAGAAGTGCTTATGTAACTGGTGTGAGCATTTTCCCAATAGCTCTTATGTTTTCCCAGCAAAAATAGGAGCTTTTCCCCTTGGGATTCAGAGGTCAGATGATCCAAATAAATGTTTCTTTGTGTTGTTTCAGTCTTTCTGGTTGAGGCACTCTATAGGAATTTTTAACTCATCTGCTGGTAATTTCCTGTAGGAGTTTCCAATCCTCTGTCTTTCTTTGGTCCTGAGCAAGCTGCATGGGAGTAGCTTCTGGCACCCAAAATATTTTCCACACTTGCCAGTGTGTCCTGTGCCCAAAGAACGCTCTTTGTGTCTTGTCTGCAGAACATTTACTGTTGGTTGTAGTCTTGATAATTGCCATTCTGATTGGAGTGAGATGAAATCTATGAGTAGTTTTGATTTGCATTTCTGCAATTGCTAAAGGTGTTGAACATTTTTTTCATATATTTGTTGATCAATTGTATATCTTCTTCTGTAAAGTGTCTGTTGAGTTCCTTAGACCATTTATTGATTGGATTTCATTTCCTTTTTTTTTTTTCTTGGTGTTAAGTTTTCTTAGTTCTTTATGTATCCCAGAGATTAATGCTTTATCTGAAGTGCATGTGATACAGATTTCCTCCCAACCTGTAGTTTTTCTCTTCACATTATTGATGGTTTCTTTCGCTGAGAAGAAGCTTTTTAGTTTGAATCCATCCCATTTACTGATTCTTGATTTAATTTCTTCTGCATTAGGGGTCTTGTTAAATAAGTCAAATCCTAGACAGACATGGTGAAGATTTATGCCTACTTTTTCCTCTAGTTGAAGGGTCTCTGTTCTACTGCCTCAGTCTTTGATCTACTTTGAGTTGAGTTTTGTGCTTTCCATTTAACCCAGTACCATTTGTTGAAGAGGCTATCATTTCTCCAGTGAATGATTTTGGCACCTTTGTCTAGTATGAGATAACTGTATTTATGTGTGTTTGTCTCTGTGTCTTTTATTCTGTACTATTTGTCTGTGTGTCTGTTTTGATGCCAGTAACATGCTGTTTTAATTACTATAGCTCTGTAGTGTAGTTTGAGTTCTGGTGTTAGGGTGCCTCCTGCTTCACTTTTCTTACTAAGGATTTCTTTGGCAATTCTGGGTATCTTATTTTTCCAAATGTATTTCATGATTGCTTTTTCTAGTTCTATGAAGAATTTCACTGGAAATTTAATAGGAATTGCATTCAATCTTTTTTTTTTTAGTGGATCCATTACTGATGTATAGTAATGCATTTGATTTATGGGTATTGATTTTTTATTCTGCTACTTTGCTGAATTCAATTATGAGTTCTAGAAGTTTTCTGGTAGAATTTTTTTGGATCTTCTAAATATAGAATCATGTCCTCAGCAAATAGTGATAATTTGAGTTTCTTTACCTATTTCTATCCCTTTAATTTCTATCTTCTTTCTATGGCTAGAGTTTCAAGGACAATGTTAAATAAAAGTGGTAAGAGGGCATCCTTTTCTTGTTCCAGTTTTTAGAAGGAATGTTTTCAGTTTTTCTCCATTTAGAATTATGTTCACCTTGGGCTTAGGATATATGACTTTTATGATGTTGAGTTATGTTCCAACAATCCCTAGTTTTTCTAATGTTTTAAACATGAAGATGTGCTCTATTTTGTCAAATGCTTTTTCTGCATTTATTGAGATGATCATATGATTCTTGTTTTTAAGTCTATTGTTATGATGAATTAGATTTATTGTTTTCCATGTGTTGAACCACCCCTGCATCCCTGGGATGAACTCCACTTGATCATGGTGCAGTATCTTTCTAATATGCATTTGTATGTGATTTGTCAGAATTTTATTGAGAATTTTTACATGTATGTTCATCAGGGCTATTGATCTGAAGTTTTCTTTCCTTGATGTGTCTTTGTCTTGTTTTGGCATTAGGGTGATAATAGCATCATAGAATGAGTTTGGAAGGGTCCCTCCATTTTTATTTCATGGAATAATTGGAGGAATATTGGTGTTAATTCTTCTTTGAAGGCCCTATAGAACTCAGCTGAGAATCCATATGGTCCTGGGCTTTTCTTAGTTGGTAGGCTTTTGATGGTTTCTTCTTTTCCATTACTTGAAGTTGTTCTGTTTAAATCATGTGTGACCTCCTGATTCAATTTAGGTAGGTCATATGTCTGTAGAAATTTGTCAATATCTTTAATATTTTCTATTTTATTGGAGTATAAATTGTCAAAATAGTTTCTAATTATCTTCTGCATTTCAGTTGTGTCCATTGTGATATTTCCTTTTTCATGACATAGTTTAGTAATTTGGGTCTTCTTTTTCTCTTCATTAGTGTGGCTAGGGGTTTATCAATTTCACTGAATTTTTCAAAGAACCAACTTTTTGTTTTGCCAATTGTTTCACTTGTTTTTTTTTTTTTTGTCTGAATTTCATTGATTTCAGCTCTGATTTTATTTCCTGTATTCTACTGTTTTTGGTGTTGGTTTGTTCTTCCTTTTCTATGATTTTGAGTGTAATGTTAGGTCATTTACTTATTAATTTTTTATTCTTTTAATAAATGAGTTCAATGCAATAAAATTTCCTCTTTGTACTTCCTTCATAGTGTCCCAGAGATTTTGATATGTTGTATTGGTATTCTCATTTACCTCTAAGTATTTTTTTCATTTCATCTTTGATTTCTTCTACTATCCATTCAATGTAAACCAAGAATTTTATATCCCCCCAAATTGTTTCAGATTTGAAGATGAAATAAAAACCTTCCATGATAAACAAAAGTTAGAAGAATTCACAATTAGAAAGCCTGAACTATATAGAACAATATTCCATGAGGATGACATGAGAAAAAAAAAAGTGAAAACAAGCAAAGGGAGGAACTATACTAATGGAATAGTCAAAGGAGAAACTAAATTAAATTAAAAGCCAGAAATAAACCAAAATGACCAGGAATACAAATCATATCTCAATAATAACCTTAAATCAAAAAGCATAGCCTGGCAGATTGGATTTAAAAAAACAAGACCCAACAATATGTTGTCTCTAACAAAGTTACCTCATAGGCAAAGACATCCACAGACTGATGGTGAAAGAATGGGAAAAAACATATAGCTCATATGGATTGTGTAAAGAAGCAGTGGTTTCCATCTTCATATCAGATAAAGTGGACTTCAAACCAAAGCTAATCATAAGGGACAAAGAAGATCATTTCATTCTACTGAAGGGAATTATGCATCAGCAAGACATAACGATTGTAAATATTTATGCTCCAAATAATGGAGAATCTATGTAATCAAATAAACCCTTCTTAATTTCAATAATCAAATAGGCCACAACATAATAATACTGGGTGACTTTAGCACACCCCTCTCACTACTGGACAGATCTTCTAAACAATAATTAAATAAAGAATCTATAGAACTAAATAATACAGTCAATAATTTAGACTTAATAGACATATATAGAGTATTTCATCCATCAACCAGTGAATACAATTTTTCCTTGGCAGCACATAGATCCTTCTCTGAAATAGACCATATCTTATGCCACAAAGTAACTCTTAGTAAATACAAAAAAATGGAGATAATACACTGCATTCAATCCTAATGGACTGAAATTAGAAATCAATGATAAAATTTAGAATCCATGGTGTCTTTGTTTAACCAGAATTACAAAGCAATCCCTTAAAAGACAGATATAAACCCTCATTATTTTAGACTAAGTTTCCCCAAATAACAAAGCCTAACACACAGAAGAAATTATCTTAATAAATAAGAAAGTCAATATTTTCAGAAATTCTTGTTGTTTATAATGTAAAATAATTAGTTTCTGGTTTTGCATCATTACATTACAATTTGACCTTAGAGAAATCTGTACCTATCTTTATCTGTTTGTGTTAATTACATCCAACTTAATCACACATATGCAAACATTTGAGATTTAACTTCCACAACCATTTTGTAAATGACTTAGACATTCTACAACTTGTTTACATTCTTAGTTTTGTCCTTTTTTATCTTGGACTGTAGGACAAATATATCACTTTACCATACAAAAATGCTTTCTCATCCAGAAATATTTTTTCCTTTTAATTTTCCTTACAAAAACATATTTCCATGCCTGTAACATTTTTATCTCATTTTTACCAGTTGATGACACTTTCTTAAATTTAAATTTTAAAACAATTTTTATGAAATCATTATTACAGTTTGCCAATTATTCCTTTTTATTAAGATGAAATACTTTATGTAGTTTTTTCAATTTAAACACAGATTGAACCTTTTGTATTTGTTCATATAGAATTACATTTGTTATTTAGAATTGTAACTTTTATGAACCTTGCTTTCAGTGAACCAGAAACAAAGACCCAAAAACAAAACAATCTCAAACTGTTTTCCATTTACTAACATTTCCTATAAACACTTTTAACAGAACCAAATGTATATGCTATCTTATATAATTTAAAACCAAGTGTACAATATTGGAAAATTTCCCAAACCTAAAAAAATGAAATGGAATATCAAATACAAGAGTACTACAGGACCCCTAGTAGACAAACTAAAACAGACCCACACCAAAGCACAGTATTATGAAAATGTCTAACATGCAGAATAAGGACAGAACTTTAAGGATGGCAGAGTAAAATGACCAATTTAGAGGAAAGCCAATTGAGATCTCAGCTGATTTCTCAACCCACACCCTCAAACCTAGGAGGTCCTGAAATAATATAT
Source organism: Glaucomys volans (assembly GCA_020662805.1). Taxonomy (NCBI): domain Eukaryota; kingdom Metazoa; phylum Chordata; class Mammalia; order Rodentia; family Sciuridae; genus Glaucomys; species Glaucomys volans. The sequence continues at coordinate 86,633 of JAJEJO010002961.1, read as the reverse complement.
ACAAAGCTATGGAAAAAAAAACGGATGCCTGCCAAGAATATTATGTGCAGCAAAATTAAGCTTCAGAATTGACAATAAAATCAAAACTTCCCATGATTAAAAGAGCTCAAAGTATTCACAAATACAAACCCAGCACTACAAAACATACTCATGATTGTCTCAATAGCTAGAGGAAAAAAAAATTGACAAAATACAGCATCCATTTATGTTTACAACATTAGAAAGACTATAGATAGTAGGAGCAGAACTCAACATTTTCAAATGTATATAGGGTAAACCAAATGGCAACATCATTCCAAATGGAGAAAAACTGAAAGCATTCCGTATAAAAACTACAATGAGACAGAGATGCCCTATTTCATTACTTCTATTCAACATAGTCATGGAAACAGGAGCCAGAGCAATTGGACCAAAGAAAGAAATTAAAGGAATATGAAAAGGAAAAGAAGAACTCAAATTATACCTATTTGCCTATGACATAATTCTATATTTAGAAGACCCACAAAACTCCAAAAGAAAACTTCTAGAACTCATAAATGTATTCAGCAAAGTCACAGGATATAAAATTAACACCCATAAATCAATTGTGTTCCTATACATCAGTGATGAATCAACAGAAAGAGAAATTAGGAAAACTATCTCTTCCACAATTGCCTCAAAAATTAAAGTATTTGGGAATGAATCTAAAATAAATAAATAAATAAAAACAACAACAACAAAAAACCATGAATGACCTCTACAATGAAAACTACAGAATACTAAAGAAAGAAAGTGAATAAGACCTTAGAAAATGGAAAGATTTCCCATGCTCTTGTATAGGCAGAGTTAACATTGTCAAAATTGTCATACTACAAAAAGTGTTATACAGATTCAATGTAATTCCTATGAAAATCACAATGTCATTCTTCATAGAAGTAGAAAAAGCAAACATGAAATTCATTTGGAAAAATAAAACATCCTGAATAATCAAAGCAATCCTCAGTGAGCAAAGTGAAGCAGGAGGCAACACAATACCAGACCTTAAATTATACTGCAGAGCTATAATAACACACACACAAAATGGTATTGGCACCAAGTCAAACATGAAGACTAATGGTACAGAATAGAAGACACAGAGACAAATCCACATAAATATATTTATCTCATAGTAGACAAAAGTGCCATAAACAAACTTTGGAGAAAAGTCTCTTCAACAAATGGTGCTGACATATCTGGAAATGTATATGTAACAAAATGAAAAAGTGTGTGGATTAGTAGTTTCGAAGCCATCTTTACTATTATATTTTTTAACACAATTTTATTCATGTGTATTGAAAAACATTTAGATCTAGTTTTAAAAATATATTATGATTGCTTATCTAGAAATGAATTTTGGTAGCAAGTAAATGATATATAGACACAAGCACATAAGTAGACGCAGTATACAATAGAGAAGTGTACACTCAAATACATAAAAACAGGCATGAACCAAAAGATTTTGTAGTTTTTACCAAGTCTTAAATCCTCACTTGTAGGAGACAAAAGATCTAAATATGTATATTACACAGATGGTCAGATTTAACCCTGTAGAAATTAAAACAGAGCCTGTCACAGGTTCTTACAATGTAACTCAGATATGGGGAAGACCTTTATAGCTGGGGATGTTAGGATTAAAATTTGTCAGTCATGGTATATGTTGAAATCACAGATTCAGGTGGCCACTCATTCTCCATGGGGCAAGTTTACTCCCACCATCACTACTATTTATGCTCTTTCCTTAGGACTCTCCAAAGGAGAACTGTTTTAGTTTCCAGTGTGAGCACTATTCCTTAAATAACTGACCTCTGAATAAGGACACCAGTAAAAAACAGAGGGCAAAAATTTTAGTTAGACAAAACAAGATTAATCAGAACAAAAAAAAAATATTAATTTAGGTCTTCAGGACCAAAGATGAATTCACCAGAAAAAGTTAAAGCTCAAAAAAAGACAGAAAATTTGTTTTCTCTTTTCTTTTCTTTTCTTTCTTTCTTTCTTTCTTTCTTTCTTTCTTTCTTTCTTTCTTTCTTTTTTTTTTTTTTTTTTTGGCATGGCCATAATTACTCTAGTGAAGGAGCACAGTGAATATCTATTCTATATCAGAGGAGAATGCACTTTTGGTTCAGATTAAAGTCAGCCCTGATTTTAGATAATTTGGCAGTGTAGGGGGTCTGGGTAGATAGTGGACCTCAGGAAAATATTCTGAAGAAAAATAATTGTACATATGGGATTTTTCCACCTTCTGTCATTGTGCAATCATTTCCCATCTGAAGAGAAGAGAAAAACCCATGGGAAGTTGGGTGTCTTCTAGCATTCTTGGACTTGTTTTGTCAACTTCCTGACGCTGAGTCCCTGCAGTTAAAGTAACTGCCTGTGTTATCCCCAAAGCAGAGTCTTGAACTCTTAAATTTCCTCAAAATGTCTGAGACCTGGTACAGCCAATCCTTCCAGATTCCCTACCTCTCTGACTCCCCACTTCTCTAACATTTAAGAAGAAACTTTGTTGTGGTTTAGATATGAAGCGTCCCCCAAATGTTCATGTTTAATACTATACAAAATTTTTCTGAGATGAAATGACCATATTATGAGAGAGATAAACTAATCAGTGGATTGATCCACTTATGGATTTTTTGGGTTATAATAGACAGATAGGGTGTGGCTGGATGAAATAGGTACCTGGGGGCACACCTTTGTGGGTTTTTGTTGTTGCCGTTGTTGCCATTGTTGTTCCTGGTGAGTGGAGTTCTCTCTGCTTTCTTGATTTCACGAACTAAACAGATTTCCTACAATATGTCCTTCTGCCATGATGTTTTGCTTTATCTTGGGCCCAGAGCTATAGAGTTAGTCAATAATGGACTGAACCTCTGAAACCATAAACCAAAATTAATTTGTCCTTCTTTGTTCATGTCGGGTCTTTTGGTCACAGTGATGCAAAAATTTACTAAAACAAACTTTTGCAGAGATCAGGATCCTGAAGTACATAAGAAGAAAAAGCACTCATTTATGTCCCACAGTAGCTTTGATTTAAAAGTGACACTTTGTTTTCCAATTTTGAACCAGTTTTCAGTTTCTGCTTACATAGCATACATTCCAGATGCAAGCCTTGGAAGGAGTAGATATTAGTCAGTCAGGTAAGGAGTAAAAAGTGCTGTTGTTTGGAGCATAAGCGGCAAAAAAGTATTAAATAGGGAAACTTTACCCAAAGATGGATGTTACCCCTTTACTTAGTTCACATGAATTAGCAATTATTTTCCACTGATTTAGTCTTGAGTGAGGATTCATGGTGTTCTTTTTATTTTTTTAATAATGTTATTGTATTTTTTATACTTTTATTTTACTTATTTTTATGTGGTTCTGGCAATAGACCCCAGTGCCTTACACATACTGGGCAAGTACTCTACCACTGAGCCACAACGGTAGACCCCATGATGGTCTCTTGGTAAGGAGATAAAGATGAGAGTGACAGGAAGAGAAAGAGGACTCTCCTTTAGGGTTCAAAATCTTATGATCACTGCTCTTCAGATTCTACTAGGTTGTTGCTCTCACCAAAAATGTTGCATTTGCCAGTGGATGAGCTTTGTTCGCCTAGCAGATAACAGGTAAAAGCCACAATTTTTACCCTTAAAGGCTTCAGCATCTGAGTTTCAACCAAAAGACCTTTTGGGGCTTTACTAGAATGTGCTCTAGCCAAAGGACAATTAATTATCTTAAGATATTTCCTCTAGTATTCAAGAATCTGAGGTGGAGAGTAGAGGTTCAGAAAAGACTGAAAAGAAAAAGTGACCAGAAAAGAAAAAGTAACCAGAATAGGTAATAACTGGGTAATGAATGCCAAATGTTACAAGGTACCAGTCTGCCATGAAACTGATGAAGACCCAAAGAGCCCCTCTTCAAACCCCCATTCTTACAATCATGCCAGAAAGATGTCAAACATGTCATTCAGTGTAATAGTCATGAATTTATTAGAAGGCATCGGAAAAGGGAAACAAATGAACACTCTCCAAGGAGAGAGTGAGTTCTCTCAGAGAGAAGGATGCCATGTCTCTCCTGCCTTCCAGGTTTATTGGAAGTCTCAGGGAATTATGCGGAGTCCCTTCCAGATCTACGTCTTAACTTTTGGCTTACAACAGAATGACTTGAGATTTTCAAATTCCCACTGTGAAAAACTCAGAGTCACTTTGGGCCATGCTTATGAGTTATCCAGTTCTAACTGGAATTTGCTCTTACAGATTTTATGGTTAGAGGGAATTATCCTTACTTCCCTGAGTCCTAAGATCTGGTCTTTGTAAGTGTCACAAAAATGCCCAACTTCAGGGTAATTTGTATTCTTTTTATCAGTGTTTTTTGTCTGCATTTCTCCTGTAGATAACTGGTCATTTTCTGAGGAGTGGAACATACCTTGTTTAATTAAACCAGGCAATGCTTAAATACCTGGGATGTTATTCTGGATAAAGTTTAGAAAATATTTTTAAATGGCTGATCCCCTCTTATGTTTACCCTGTTTGATTTGTTTATCTTTTTTTTTTTTTTTCTTTGGAACCAGGTATTGAACTCAGGGGCACTCGGCCACTGAGCCACATCCCCAGCCTTATTTTGTATTTTATTAGAGACAGGGTCTCACTGAGTTGCTTAGTGCCTTGCCCTTGCTGAGGCTGGCTTTGAACTCACCATCCTCCTGCCTCAGCCTCCTGAGCCACTGGAATTACAGGCATGCGCCACCACGCCGGGTTTTTTTATCTTTTAATAGAAATCCAAATAAAACAGAAAAATCTTAACATGTATATCTTTAGGTACCTATCTAAAAATCTGATACCTATGTTCAAAGCAAGAGATTTAATTTTCCTTTCAAAATAAAATCCCCACATTTTTTATTTATGCATCTTTAAAAATTATCCAAATCTTTAAAAGAATTCTGAATGAAGCAAAACCAAATATCTATGCTCTTTGTCAATCAAGTGCTCAATTTAGAATTACAAAGTATTTGATTAAATGATACCAAGTAAATAAAATTCTACTTACTACCAACTACAAAGAATAAAAGCATATGTACCACCTGAATTAATTTCATTACAAAAGTATTCCACCATCATCAATTTCCATGGTTATTTTTTAATGTATTTATGAAACTTCAATATGATATGGTACTACAGATAAAATCAAGTGGAATCTTGTAAAGATTTTCTTGTGTAATGCACTGATAGAGTTTTCAGCATGTTTATTTTAGCATTAAAATATGTTTTCAACATGGGTATGTGCATGGATGTGTGTGTGTGTGTGTGTGTTATAATTTTGTGATTATACCTACAAACACTTTAAAGCAGAATATTATTTACTGCATCATAAATGAAAAAGTTAATGGATCACTTTCTCCCACTATGTGGATTGTGCTTGTTAATGAACCTTAGGTAATTTCCATTCATGTTTTTATTTGTGAAAGTTGTAAATAAAAATAAATTTATAGACTTCTGTTATCCTTTTTTTGTATTTTTTGTTTGCTAATTCAAAAGACCACATATTTCTATTCTTAAAAAATATCATACCTTCAATAATATTTGGCTGTTAAAATCTTTTCATCATACAATAAAAAGGAAAAAAAAGAAATCAAACATTTCATGCTTTGTGCATGGATAATAAAGGCTTTGGGTGTAATAATATTCTCAATGTCTGTTATTACATTTTGGATTTATATTTACAATACTAAAATTTAAGAGATGTGCTTAGTGTTCTGTATTCATAATTATAAATTGCTCATTCAATGAGATTTCCAAATTATTCTCACACAAGGTAAAAATGAATATATATATCCTTGTTTTTTTTTTTCTTTTGTACTGATGATTGAACCCAGAAGTGCTTAACTACTAAGCAACATCTGTGATACTTTTCTGTCCTTTTTTTTTTTTTTTTTTTTGATTTTTAGCAAGGTTTCCACTAATGCACTAAGTTGTTTAAGGCCCTGCTAAGTTGCTGGGTATGGTCTAGAAGTTGCCATCCTCCTGTCTCAGCCTCCTGAGTTACTGGAATTACAGGTGTGTGCCACCGTGCCCTGCAAGGTAGAAATATTTTTACTGAAAAAATAAAATGCGTAGAAAGCAAGAATTAATTTTCATTTTCCTTAACTTAGTGGCATTAAAAAAAGCATCTTGAAAATTAATATTGTTTCATCTATTAGAATTCTAAAAGAAATACATCATTGATTAAAGTCTACTTTTTGTATATCAGGTTCTCAAAGTCACTGAACTAATATAAACCTTTAAAACAGAATAAAAATGTTTATGGTTTGTAATATTCTTGGATAGGGAGCAGAAGAGAATTTTTTGGAAGAGATGAAACATAGGCAGAGTCTGCCTAGAGACTGAGAAAAGGATGGTACAGGACTTTTATTTCTAAGACATATTCTGATTTAAAACTGAAAACAAATATTATAAAACAATTATGTTTAATCCTATGGTTTGAGTTCCAGGTATATGTCAATGTTTTTTTCAGTTTTATTTTAGCTGAATATGGATGGCTTAAATTATATTTCTGGTACATCTTTATTACTGTGACCAAATAAATGTCACATGACTTCCTAAGCTTTATTTTGAATATAAGTATTTAAGCAATATAGGTTGATATGATTTTTCAAACACATAGTGCATTCTCTAAGGAAGATATTTATACAGTTACATTTCTATAGGAGTGGATGTGAAAAAGAAAGGATAGTACAGTTAAAGGTATTATATTCCTTATTTAACTTTGAGCATAATATCCAATCCATATGTATAGAGTCTAGCTGACTAGCAGAATGATTAAAAGAAGAGAATTATTAATCCTGAGACCTCAGGAAAATTAAATTATTTGTAATTCAGTAGCTTTACATATAAAATTGGAATACAATGAAATGAAGAACAATATTAGAGAGTTGCCATGATTAAGCTACCTCTTGAATCAAAAGTGTTAATGGAGAGACTCTCATATATAAAAATGCTATCAATATTATTTTTTAATTTTTAACTATTTTTAAATTAATATTTAAAATAACCATTTTTAATTTTGTGTATAATTTAGAAAAAATACTTTTAATTCTTAAGTAATAATTTTCATGCTGAAATTATGAAGGTTAACATTTTTAATTTTATGGAATTTGTATTACCCTTATTAACCACAATATTTTATATAGGACACTGGTTGTGATGATTAATTTATATGTCAACTTGAGTGGACCACATAATGCTCAGTTATCTGATTAAATGTTTTTTCTGTGTGTCTTTGAGGGTGTTTATGGAGGAGTTCAGCATTTGAATTTGTGAACTTAGAAAAGAATTAATGCTTCTCCAGGGTATGTGGGCAATATACAATCCATTGAAAACCTGAATAAAACAAAAAGGTGAAGGTAAAGAAAGTTTGTGTTCTTCTTTCTTCTGTCAGACTGCTTGCTATGAAGGAACAATATTCTCTGGCCATTGGTACTACTGATTCTTAGGCCTTTAGACTTGGATTATAATCTAAACCATCAGCCATCAGCCTCCAAGGCCTTTTAAATACACTACAGGCATTCTTGGGTTTCTAGCCTACACACAGATGATCATGAAAACTGTTATGCTCTATGATTATGTGAACTGATACCTTTTAATAATCCAATCTTATTTGTTATGTTGTTCATGTTTCTCTGGAGAGCTACTATAAATGCAGGTGTGATACTGGGAGTAGTTTTAGAGGAACCAAATTTTAAGAATGTGTTTTCTGAATTAGATTTAGGGTTTATATAATTGGGTTTCCTATCAGAATAGATTTTAAGATGCTATTGACTCTGTTTCCACTAGCAAAGACAGTGCTGACATGAAATGATTAATATACAAAGTATTTGCTGTGAAAGTCGTATTCACCCATTTATAAGAAGCAAGAAAGAAGGTAAATATGCTTATTATGCTTTTAACATTTTGGAAAAATATCTAATGTAATGAAATTGGCTGGTTGTTAAATATCACTTGAGAAATAGGTGGAATTAAAGGATATTTTAGGGATTAAAATCACCATATGAAGTCCAACATAGATAACTGAATAATTCTTTTTATACCATGAAGAGAATTTTATCTCCTGTAGCCATAGTGCTGAGTTTGCTGGTAAAATAAAACAAAAGAAACAACAATCTAAACAAAATTTAGTGGCTCAGTGCCATCACTCTGTGATTATATTAATTGCAATGTAAGTTGAACACCCAACCAAACAGCCTCATAGTGATCCTACTGTTAAAGCAAGAACACTGATTGGAAAAGAATATCATCTTCTAAGTAAGAATGGGCACATATAGCCAGGCATGGTGGGGCATGCCTGTAATCCCAGTGGCTAGGGAGGCTGAGGCAGAAGGATTGCAAGTTCAAAGCTAGCCTCAGCAAAAGCAAGGTGCTAAGCAACTTGTGAGACTCTGTCTCTAATTAAAATACAAAATGGGGCTCAGGATGATGCTCAGTGGTCAAGTGCCCCGAGTTCAATCCTCAGTTCAAAAAAAAAAAAAAAAAAACAAAAAAAAAACCAAATGAGAACATACAAAGATGTCAATGATGGTGGGGGCATTGAGTCACTAAATTTTGTTTAGATTTTTTGTTCATTTTGTTTTGTTTTACCAGTAGAGGGGTTCTCATTTGCTCCTGCAGAAGTGAGTTCCATAATCCAAGCAGAAACAGTTCCTCCACTTTAGTGTGAGTAGTTTCTTCTTATCAATAGCAATTATATCAATAACCCCAATGATATTAGTCTTTTCATTCTGAAATGCAGGAATCAATTTCACATTGCCTGAAGAAACAATAATGATCACCCCTGAGGCAATTGCCATATCAGATAAAATTTATTATACTTAGGGCCCCCTCTTAACATTCTATTTGCTTCTGGTCCTGTAACTAGACATAAGTTCCAGCAGGCCCCTATAGATGAAATACTAAGTGTGAACAACGAAGAGGTGTGCTGAACACCAAAATAATTCATTGAGTTTTCAAATTAATACAAAGAAATATCAGATGCATATGTGTGAATGGATATTGAGGATGTAGGATAATGGTGGAAGGCACATATATTTGCATTAAGTCAAACTTAGAGATATGGTCTCCCTTAGCACACATTGTGCAATTAATTTTTTTTAGTTCAGTGAGTTAGATGGTTTAGATGGTTTACTGAGACATGAAATAAAGATTGCCCACCATGTTCAAACTGGTAATGCCTGATTTTTCTTGGTTTCATGTAGATAGTTGACTCAGAGCTTTAGAAAAATGGGAATGTTAAAATGAATTAATCATTTAGTATCTACTAATGCGCATTGTGAGAATATAGAATATGTACCTTTTACCAATACTTTTAGTCATTTGGGAGATGATAACTAAAGCATTCTCAAAGAGTTCTATGTCAAATATTGATTCCTGCTTTTATTTCTTGTGCTTTGGGAGTCATGTTAAGGAAGTCTGGTCCTAGGCTGATATGATGAAGATTTGGACCTACTTTTTCTTCTGTTAGATGCAGGGTCTCTGGTCTAATTCCTAGGTCTTTGATCCATTTTGAGTTGAGTTTTGTGCAGGGTGAGAGACAGGGGTTTAGTTTCATTTTGCTGCATATGGATTTCCAGTTTTCCCAGCACGATTTGTTGAAGAGGCTATCTTTTTTCCATTGTATATTTTTGGCACCTTTGTCTAGTATGAGATAACAGTATTTATGTGGGTTTGTCTCTGTGTCCTCTATTCTGTACCATTGGTCTCCCTGCCTATTTTGGTGCCAATACCATGTTCTTTTTGTTACTATTGCTTTGTAGTATAGTTGGAGGTCTGGTATTGTGATACCTCCTGCTTCGCTCTTCTTGCTAAGAATTGCTCTTCTCTGTAAACTTAACTGTAAAATGGGAAGTAAAGGCACTCATTTTAAAATTATAAATGCAATGAGAGTAAATATGTCCTGGAGACACATGGATCAAGAGGTGGCACTCAATTTGAAGATGCAAGGCAGTAAGTTTTGCTGTAATGGACAGCAGAATTAAAGAAACAGAATAGTTTGTGTTTTAGTCATATTTTTTGTGCTGTGACTAAAAGACTGGAAAACAACAATTTTAGTTATTTTTTTTAAATGGAAAAGTTTATTTTAGGCTCATGTTTTCAGAAGTCTCAGTCCATAGAATGCCAACTCCATTCTTTGGGACTCAAGGTGAGGCAGAACATCATGGGAGAAGAGTGTGGTGGAGAGAAGCAGCTCACATGATGATCAGAAAAAGAGAGACTCCACTCACTAGATACAAAATCCATACCCCAAAGTGCAGGGATCTACTTCCTTCATATACACCCTACTCTCCTTCAGTTACCACTCAGTTAATCCCACCAGGTGGATTAATTCCCTGATTGGGTTAAAACTCTCATAACCCAATCATTTCTCCTTGAAACCTTCTTGCATTGCCACATACATGAACTTTTGTGGGACACCTCACATCCAAATGATAACATTCCTGCCCCTGGCCCCTCAAACTCATGACCATCTCATAATGCAAAAGACCTTTTGTCCCCATAGTCCCAACATTTCCAAGATTTCCCAAAATTTAAATTCCAAAGTCTCCTCTGAGACTCAGGGCAAACTTGCATTATGAGTTCTTATAAGAATCAAAAACTATTTAGAAGTATATAATATACAAAGGTACAGACTAAACATTTCCATTCACAAAAATAGGGGCATAGAAAGAAGGGATGGAACCAATGCAAGACTGAAATCTAGCTGACAAAGAAGTTCTGTAGCTCCATGTCCAGCATCTGGGGCACAGGGCATGGTGATGTTCTGTCCAAAGGGCTTATGTAGCTCCACCTCTATGTCCTTGTTGGTTGCAGCCTAAGGGGCCTTTCTACTGACTTTTCTCAGCTTGATTCCTACAGCCTTCCTCAGCAGATGATCCATGGTATTAGCATTTCTTAATTTGGGGGAATCTCCATTTCAGCTTGGGCTTCTTCCTCACATCTGCATGCACTGCCCTCTGAGGAGATGCCTGCAGGGATTCTGACCCTGCTGCACTTTGTCTGGCCTCCTAGGCCTTCTTTGAAACCTTAGTGGAAGCCTTTATGACCCTCTAACTACAGCAGCATCCTGCATTCCTTCAGAACAAGCACCATGTGGTTGATGCCAAGGTGTGCTGCCATCTTGAGTAGTAGCCAAGCCTCCAGGGACCTTGGCTGCAGTGCCTGGTGAGCTGTGAATGTTTTAAGAAGTCCCTAGAAACCTTGTGCAAGAAGGCTACCCCACTGGTCTCTTCTCAAGATAATTTTCACTTTTACTTTCTGGAGTCTGAGATGGAAATGGTATTGCCAGTTCCTGAGATGCTCTCAAGCTGTCTTTCTTGCTGTCTCTGGGCAAAGTCATTAGCATTTCTTTAGTAGCAGTATTGTCTTTAACAACTGCAACTTCCTTATAGCAGTTTTACTCCCAGCTTTCTAGTCCAAATTTTTCAAAACTTTCTGCTCTGCTTTCTGCTCCTGAAAATTACAATAAATTTGGCTAAAAGCCACCAGCAATATCTATGCCACCACCCAAATGCTAGGCTGCCTAGATATTTCTTCTACCAGATTAAGAAATCCATTGCTTTTAAAATCAGCTTCACAGAAAGTCTCAGGACACAGGCAAAATGAAGACAACTTGTTGCCAAAATACAACACAAATGGCTTCTAGTCCAATTACCAACAGCGTGCTTATTTTCCTCTAAACCCTCTTGAGCCCTGTCTTCACTGTCCATGGTCCTATTGGCATTCCGGTCTTCTGTGCTCCCACCAGAATCAACCATTATGCTCTGTTTATGATAATCATTTCTAGCTTGTACTGATACCCATCTCAAAATTCCTCCAACCAGTTCCAAAAAGGCCCCAAAACTTCTGAACCACATGGTCAGGTTATTCACAGCAACAGCCCCACTCCCAGTACAGATTTCTGTTTTAGTCAACTTTTTTCCCTGCTATGACTAAAAGACCCGATAAGAAAAACTATAGAAGAGAAAAGGTTTATTTGGGGCTTACAGTTTCAGATGTCTCAGTCCATAGAAGGCTGACTGTATTCTTCTGGGCTTGAGGTAATGCTTAACATCAGGGGAGAAGACGATGTTGGAGGGAAGCTGCTCACATGATGATCAGCAAGCAGAGAGAGGGACTCCAGCCAAAGAATAATTTTAGAGGAGAAAAAGTTTATATGGGAGCTCATGGTTTCAGAGGTCTTTGTCCATAGACAGCAGGCTCCATTTCTCTGGGCTCAAGGTAAGTCAGAACATTGTGGCAGAAGTGTGTGGCAGAGGGAATTGTCTCACATGATAATCAGGAAGCAAAGAGAGACTAAGCTCAGCTTGTTAGGTAGTAGCTAAAAATGAGCAATGAAATGCATGACAAGATCATAAGTATTGTTTAAATTACTTAGGGTCTTTTTAAAACTACTTTCGAAGTGGATGAGAAAGCAAAGGGTCGTAGTTAATTTGTAGAAAATAAAGAGAAGCAAAGGTGCTAATATGAAAATACATGAAAAGAAAAGGATTAATAAGAATAAATATTAACAGGGTCCATATTTAGGTTGGAGTCACATTAGGAATCATGGGCATAGGTGTTTCCATTTGTCTGGGGAGAAAGATTCCTTTAGTAGCACAGGTGCACTAAGTTAACTTCTGACTGGCTACTGACTCCAATGCTCACATTAACATGGGATTAATTTATAGATGAAGCCTCCTGAATAAGATGGCCACCAGGACAGTTCTAGAGAGGACCAACTAAGGTCAAGAACTCCACCATCTGACATAAAGGAGGAGTTGAACCCCTGATTGGCAAAGAATGCAGAAGGCAGTCCCCAGGTATCCTGATAAACATTGAACAGTAATAAATTTGAAGAAAACATTGTCTCTTTTGTCATTCTCTGCTCAGAGACAACCCACTCTCTCCCTTGAGAGGGCACTCTGCTTGAACTTTGCTTTTCTTTTACTTTACTTTCACTTATAAAGTTATCTTGAATGGCTTTCAGTGTCTGACTTTAAATTTTCTTTTGTCAAAACAAAAGAAATGAGGTGTGGAGTTTCAGTTTTCTGCTTTCCTGTGATAAACTCACCAAATGTACCTACCAAAGGCATGCCCAAAATGACCCACTTCCTCCAGACATACTCTACCATCCTGCAGTTACCACTCTGTTAATTCCTATCATGGGATTAATTTACTGATTAGGTTAAGGCTTTCAAAACCCAATCATTTCACCTGAATGTTCTTACATTGTCTTATACGAGTGCTTTTGGGAGATATATAAACCTTATGGTTTGATTAATGTATACCTATTACATTTGCTTGCTAATTATGGTATTATTATTAGAGATTAAATATGTAGGAAATCTATAAAATACTTACTTGAGCTATATAAAGCAGGAAAAGCCTAGGTCAAATAAATGTCTAACTTGAATGATAAAAACGGGTTAAATCATGTTGTTGTTGTTTTTCAGTTCTTTTTGGTTATGGCAGTGAAATAGCTAACTAATTAGAGGAGAAAAACTTTATTTGGGGGGGTCACAGTTTCAGAGGTCTCAGTCCATAGATGGCCAATTTCATTCCTTGAGTCCTGAGTAGAGGCAGAACATCATGACTTAAGTGTGTGGCAGAGAAAAACAACTGGGGACATGGCACCAGAAAGCCGAGAGAGCCACTACCCTTACCAGAAATAAAATATATACCCAAAAGTTGTGCCCCCAATGACCCACCTCCTCCAGACACATACTACCTGCCTACAGTTACTACTAGTTAATCGCTATCACTTCTCATATCCCAATCATTTAACCTCTAAACCCTCTTGCATTGTCACACACATGAGCATTTGGGAGATAGCACATATCTAAACATAACAAGGCACATTCCCTAAGTCAATTCCCAGACTTGAATACTTTATGGAGACTGAATTCCTTATATGAAGTAAGGCCAGATCTTCTTCAGGAAAAACTCTGATACAATATCTATAATTCATAATGTTACTCTCTCCAAGTCTTGCTAAAAGATTCTACAGCTTTTTTAAAGTTACTGTTTATCAATGAAAAAAGGAATTAATCAGACCTTAATGTAATATTGGACAATGGCTCTGACACTGATTCTGAGAGACTCAAAATATTACTGTGGACTTCTAGACAGAGTAAGGCTTATGGAGATCATAACTCTGATTGCAGTTGCTGTATCAGATGCAGTTTCATTGTTTGATGAATGATCAATGGATTTTTATTCTGGTCCATCACAGTAAATTCAGTGGGTCCTCAAACCCAGCTGGTGGCTATTTTTTTCACTAAAAGGATGCATAATTGTGATTGATATGCTTAGCAGATGCCAGGATCACTACGTTGTATCCAGAACTAGTATAGTAAATGTTATTATGATGGGGAAATCTAAGTAGAATACACTAGAACTGCTTCTACATAGAAAAATATTAAGTCCAAAGCAACGCTGTATTTCTGGAAGGATTGCAAAAATTGGTGTGACCATCAAAGATATGAATGTTGCAGGCATGGTGTTCCCATTCCCTCAATTCCACCTGCCTATTTGGCATATGTAGAAGACAGACAAAATCTGGGGGAATTACAATTGGTTATCATAAGATCAACCATGTGATAACTCTGATTGCAGATGCTGTATCAGATGTAGTTTCATTGTTAGAAAAAATTAATTATTTGGGATCTGATATGCAGATGATAATTAGAAAAATTTTTTTTCCTCTTCAGTGTCTGTTAGTTAAGACCACCAAGGGCAATTTGATTTTGGGTGGTATTACCTGCAATATACTCTTATTTTCCTTCCTTAGGGATATATCACCTCTCTAGCCCATTTTATAATTTACTTTTCAGCTAACTGAATTGTTATTTCCTTTCATAAGGTATCACCCTGGTTCATTACAATGATAACTTTATGCTGATTTGATTTAAAAGCAACAGGTGAATATTAAAAATTTCAACTACTCTATAACTTTCGTGAAGATATTTGCAAGCAACAGGGTGAGAAATAAATCTGGCAGATATTCAAGGGCCTTCTACCTCAGTGAAATTTCTATAGGTCCATTGGTTTGGGGCATATCAAGACATCACTTCTAAGTTGAAGTATAAGTTGTTTCATCTATCATCTACAGCCACAAAACAGACCTGTTGGTCTATTTAGTAAGAGGCCAGAAAAGCTGCTAGTTTTGAGTGGAGTCCAACAGAGTTAAAGGCTCTGACACAGGCTCAGGCTATTGTTCAAGATGTTCTGCCACAGAGGCATATGATCCAGCAAATTAATGGTGCATGAACTTCCAGTGGCAGATAAAGAGACTGGTTGAAGCATTTGGCAGGTCGCTATAAGTAAACCACAATGCAGGCCCTCAGGGTTTTAGAGCAAACCCTGCCATGCTCCACAAACACTGTCCTTTTGAGAAATAGTCCTGACCTGATACTGTGCCTTAATAGAGGCAGAATTATTAATCAATGGCCTCAAAATTATGATGGGGCATAAGCTGTCCTACATGAAATTAATGTTTAATAGGCATCAGCCCATAAATTAGAACATGCACAGTAACACTCCATCATCAAATTGAAGTTATATCAGAGGCACAAGTAAGTTACAGGAAAAAAATGACAGAACATCTCTAGTCCAATTTCTGCTATAATTCATCTGTTCTTCTAGCCTCCACCTATGTCCCTATGGGGAATACTCTATCTTCAGTAGGCAGAGGAGGAGAAAACTCAGGCAAGGTTTATTTACAGATGGCTTTGGCTAATAGGGATGCATCACACAAAAGTGAACAGCTGCAGCATTACAAATCTTTACTATCACTGAATTAAAATCACTGAAGGTAAATATCACAGTGGGCAGGACTTTAAGGAGTGCATCTGGTCATTCACTTTGATTTGAAGAAGAAATGGCCAGAGGTATGATTATACATTGATTCGTGTCCTGTGGACAATCATTTGGGTAGATGGTCAGATGTGGAAGGAGCATGGCTGGAATATTGATGACAAGAACATTTGTTGAAGAGGAATGTGGAGGGCTGGGGTTGTGTTTCAGCAGTAGAGCACTCACCTAGCACATGTGAGGCACTGGGATTGATCCTCAGCACCACATAAAAATAAGTAAATAAAATAAAGGTATTGTGTCCACTTACAACTAAAAAAAATATTAAAAAAGAAAAATGTTGCTGGGCACAGTGGTGCACATCTGTAATCCCAGCAGCTGGGGAGGCTAAGACAAGAGGATCGAAAGTTCAAAGTCAGCCTTAGCAATGGCAAGGCGCTAAGCAACTCAGTGAGACTCTGTCTCTAAATAAAATACAAAAATAGGGCTGGGGATGTGGCTCAGTGACCGAATACCCCTGAGTTCAACCCTAGTTACCCACCCCCAAAAAAGAAGAATATGGATAGATCTTTTTGAGCCAAAAGTATGAAAAATTTCCTCCTCATGCTAGTGTACACTTAAGTGTGGCTTAATGAATATTTTACTAATGAAGAAGATAGGGTGACATATTCTAACAATACAAGACAACCTCTTCATGCAGGCATTCCAGTTATTGTCCAATGCACTAAATTAACAATGTGGCCTTATTGGCAGGGATAGAAGTTATTATTGAACTCAGCAAGATGGAATTTCACTTTCAGTGGCTTACCTTGTTTGGGCCAATGCTGAGTACCCAATATGCCAGCTAAAGAGACAAATACTAAGTCTTTCATTTGTCATCATTCCCTAGGGTGATCAGCAAAGCTAGTTGGTAGAAGGTTGATTACATGAGCCACCTCAATCAAGAACGAGACAGTGTATTGTTCTTATTCCATTCAATCAGATGCTTTACTATAAATTTAGATTTGCCTTCCATGACTGAAATCCATTTGTTAAAAAACAATCTTTGATTCATAAAATTTCCTGTCTACAATCATAGTATTCCACCTACTATTGTACCTGATCAGGGAACTTACTTCACAACAAAAGAAGAGTTGCAACGGATCATGGTCGCCACTGTACTGAAGCAATTGGTTTGATCAAATGGTGAAATGTACTCTTGAAGATTCAGTTATGGTGTCAACTGTGTGATAGTACTTTGCAGGGACACAGTTCTCCAGAAGGCTTTATATGCTCTCAATTAACATCCAGTACATTGAGTTTTCCCTTATGGCCAGGTTCACAAGTCCAGAAATCAAGACATAGAAATAAGAGTGGCACCATTCATTAATACGACCTGTGACTCATTAGCAATAATTTTATTTCCCATAATTAGTACATTATACCTAGATGATTCAGATATATCAAGAGTAAAGGTTCATTCACTACACCAGGAAAATAATGACGACAAGCTTAGGTGTTTGCTAACACACAAGAAACAGAATATGTAGTGGAACAGTGGTTATAAATGCAAGATGACAATGAGGCAAGTTACTTAAGTAGGATTATAATGGTCATAACTACCTTCTTAGCTTTTGAAAAGTGCATTTTCTGTGTGCATATTTTTGTACATGTGCATAGCTGATGTCTTTGCTTTTTTTCCTTCTCTTATTATCATGTAATGCAAGCTATATTGACTGTACATCAATGTATTTAAACATTGTTAATTTAAAATCATACAGTTTAAGATAAAGGATATTAAGGGAAAGAGTGAACATCACTCAAGGACTTTACCTTCTCTGTGGAATAACTTATTGTATTTTTGGTTGTATACAGGACAACTCTATTACATTAGGCAGGCTTTGGCTTTGTTAATTTCTTTGAAACTTAAGTATCATTTGAGAATGTGTATATAATATTTAAATTGACAATGGGTGGAATGATGATGGCTAATATTGCGTGTCAACTTCACTTGGCCATGTTATACCAGTATATCTGTTAAAAATTGTCTCTATGTGTTATGGTTTAGATGTCAGGTGTCCCACAAAGCTCATGTGTGAGATAATGCAAGAAGATTTAGAGGAAAAATGATTGGGTCATGAGATTCTTAACCACATCAGTGAATTAATCCCCTGATGGGATTCACTGAGTGGTAACTGTAGAAGGGTAGGGTGTGACTAGAAGAAGTGAATCCCTTTGGGGTATATATTTTGTATCTGATGAGTGGAGTCTCTCTCTCTCTGCTTCTTGATCATCATGCAAGGTGCTTCACTATGCCACACTCTTCAGCCATGATGTTCAGCCCCACCTCAAACCCTGAGTATCATTAAAAAAAAAAAAGAAAAGAAAAGAAATTAGAAGATCAATGGCCTAACTCAAGCCCTCTGGCAAAATGTTTGGTGAAGGGGAATGATGATGAAATCTTTCCTTTTCCTGAATGTGTTTCTTTCATAGAAAAACACACAAGGTATCCTTAGGAGAGACTATCATATCTACTATGTGTCTGTTAGGTAAATGACTATGTCATCAGAACCTAGGTGTATGTTTTTTAACTTGAAGAGTGGGATATTCACAAAATTAAATTCATCACTAGAAGTCATACTGATTAAGACCCATCTTAAACTATATTTACAGACATCTTTGAAAATACCTTTAGGCTTAATGGTAAGACTCATATGCCCCACTCTTCAACTATTTCTTTCAGTTCACCAATCATCTAGAAGTCCATATAAAAATTCTCCTTAGTGTTAATAATCCATATTTTTTCTTCTTGAGTGCCCAAATATTTGGTTCTGCTTTATTTCTGTACTACTGTAAGTCCTTACTCACCTTTATACCACATTGGTTTACCACACTCAATTTTAGCTTCATATATTCAGTTTGCATTTTCAAATAAACCATGCTCCTTGAAATTAGATTTCTCATCCATCAACTTCCTTAGATCTTAACAGAATACATTTTGTTAACTTTATTAAGAACTGATTGTCAAGTTCCAAAAGTAGAACTTAGAAGGGGACATATTATTTTTCCAAAGCAGATGTGTCAACCTTTAAAAACTACTCAAAATCTTAGTTTAATAAAAACACTATTTGTACTAGTGTGCTCAGCTACATTATATATTCTTTATAAATTCCAGCTTGTATTTTCATGCTGTAAATTCCTACTCCTACAAATTAAATTGAATATGAGATTAACGATCAAAAAGAAAGTAAAACAAACTTTTGATGTTCAGCATCAGGAAAGCTATTTCAGGACTGGAAGCACAGAGGGATGAAATGTAATTAATTCATTTAATAAGTTTTAAGTTATTGGAAATTTTAAATCAAGTTTGTTTAGCCAGATATATACAATAATTAAGGAGAATATATTTATGAAGTATATATTTATATATGGAAGGTAAACTTAAAAAAGGAAACATGGTCTTTATATTAAATACCTTAGAAAATTATAGCTAAACTAGAACCCACATGATTGCTCATAGGTGTTGATTGCCAGTAGTTGAGAAATCTTCTATATTCTGAGACATGAGGTAAGGTCAATCAATTTTTTTTTTTAAATTTTGACATTAGGTTATAAGATTGGAGATGGTAGATTAAAATAAGGGTGTACTTCCCAGTAGTTCCTTAGCTCACTATTTAAAAGCCAAGAAGACTGTTTCTCAGCAGTATTGGTAAGTAAGGGGTTTCACTGAAATCCAACGTTGGATAATAAAAGAAACCATAAGGACACTAAAAGTTGGAAACATCAAACACAATACAAGAAGTAATATGTTAGAGATATGCCAGCTTGTTGGATAGCATCAGCAGTTGTTGTTCCGAACCGAACAACAAAGGTCGGGTGCCCTCCCTGGGCCAGCCAGGGGGGAAGCATGGGGTCGAGCAGGATGGTGAGTGTCGACGGCTGAAAAAACCACACCAGCCGGGAGGTCTGTCGAAGCAGCCCATGCAGTACACATCAAAGCCTGCAGGGCAAAGGTCTCCTAAGATTTGATAGTGGCCAGAGCTGCTCACGTTCACGGAAGTCGAATGGGCCAATCCTAGGCCACCACCTTGGTGGTACCACTGGTGAGGGGGGCTTATGCCCCGAGGGTGTTGTTGTTATTGCGGCCGCCATTTTAAGGTGTGTCCCTACAAGCAGTGGTGGTTGAAGTCAAGGCAGCCTCAGTTGTTGAGGGCAGGAGAAGCATAGACAGGAAAGAAAGTGCGGTCAAAAAAGACAATTGGTTTGGGGGAACCTGTGTAATAAAGAAGATGACTGATATTAACAGACCCAGAGAAGCTGGGGGAAATTGTTCAGTGAAAAGAGACCAAAATCACTGAACCCATGGGTGGAGAGTCGTGGGAACCAGGATTGCTGGTAGCAAGAACCATTTATAAGTGGTTGTACAGAAGTGAGCAGAGGTAGGAAACTGAGAACTCACAGAGGAAGTTGCCAGGCTGACTTAGCAGTTGCCTATTTTTGGTCCCAAAGTGTATCTGATCCACTATAATTGAAATAGGAGCATAGAGCATTGGGCCAAGATTAGTATACAAAAGGGTCGGGGGCAAGGGGGTATCGTGAGCTTTTTGTTGTGGCATCCCATACAAGATATTGAGAAGATTCCAATAACCAGTTAGACAGGAATGACTGCACTCCAGTTCTGATCTGTAGGAGAAAATATGAGATCTGTGGAGGTTAATATTCTATACCCTAAGTGTGGATTATACTTCAAGGCCCCTGAGGTCAAGACATTCAGCAGAGATCACCATCTCCCAACAACAGGGGATATGGATCAAATCAGAAATACATACTGACAGATTCCTAACGTTCAGCGAAAACTACATACCAAACACTGTAACTTCTAATTTAAAATTCTGTACCATTCTGGACCATGTACACCACTTGTCAGGATTCCCCTGTCTATCCCATCCTATACTGGGATACAGAAAACTGAGAACTACTAAAACCAGCTTTGACTCCTAACAAAAACAATTGGCAGTGTTGCCAGCACAAAGACTTTAGACTTAACTCCCAGTCCTTGAACCATGGTTTACAGGGATCCCCAAAAATAAATACAAAGAATGGCACACCACCATGAGCAATGAAGAGCCATCCTTGCCAATAGTTGTGAACACCTCAGTGGAGAAAAGCCCTTTATTTATTTATCATGAATAATTTTTTATCTTTTTTTCATATTCCCTGCATTTACTTTTACTTTTTTTAATTTTATTTTTTCTATTTTATATTAAACTTAATTTTACATTTTACTTTTCAATTCAATTCTGCATGAGAGCATGTGAGCCTGTGAGCGTGTGCTCTCAATGTGTAGATGGAGGTTTGAATGAATATATATATACATATATATAAAATCTTATATATATATACACACACACATATATAACATTACTTTCACTTTAATTGCTTTCTTCTTCACCTGTTTATTATTTAGCCTTAGCTTGATTTTGGTGGAGTAATATACATTGATTTCAGTTGTTTTGATCTTATATTTGCTTGTTTGTTTATATCTTGGCTTTTGTTCCTCTTATTACCCCATCTTCATTCTATTTCCCCACTAAGTCAACTTCTCCTTTTACCTCTTCCTCTTTTTCTTTATTTTATTACATTTAGCTGTTCTTTTTACTCCTCATACTTTATAGCCATCATCTGCTACTTCACTTTTTTGCTCACTTTTTAAGTATTTTCAATTTTCTCTTGCATTCCTACCCTATTTTCTCATCATGTAAGGAACTGTAATTCCACAATCTGGTAGAATGATACGATTTACGTAATTTTTACCACATTCATGTTGGAATTATTAATATAGTGAAAGACATAGTAACCACCAGCTTTTAAAATGTTATTCTTAAAATTTTTATTATTATTTTGGTATTGGCAATTGATTCCAGGGGTGCAACCACTGAGCTGCAATCTGAGCCCTGATTTAAAAAAAAATTTAAAGAATTTAACTTTTTTTTAAATTTATGTTTTTTTTAATATTTTTTAGTTGTAGATGGACACACACAATATCTTTATTTTATGTGGTGCTGAGGATTGAACCCAGATGTTTCATACATGTGAAGCAAGCACTCTACCACTGAGCTACAGCCCCAACCCCTATTTATTTCTTTTGATGTGGTGCTGAGGATCAAACCCATTGCCTCACCTGTGTTAGGCAAGCACTCTGCTACTGAGCCACAACCCCAGTCCTCCCCATCCCTTTTTGTTTTTTATTTTGAGACTGGGTCTAAGTTGCTTAGGGCCTTGGCAAATTGTCAAGGGTGGCTTTGAACTTGCCATCCTCCTGCCTCAGCCTCCCAAGTCACTGGGATTACAGGAATGTGCCACCATGCCTTGTTGATACCTGGTTTTTTAATGTCTAATCTTTTTTATTACTTTTTATTATTGGTACTGATGTTAAATGCTAACCACCATTCCTATACAGATAATAATTAGTGCTACAAATTCAAAGCAGACACTGGGCATTTAAGTCTGTACATATATTGCTAACAATATTGCTATTCCTGATTCCCCACTTCCTGGAAAGTGTTTGGAATACTTCAAATGCACAGAGTAGATATCCTGCTGCTAAGCAATAGTCACACATCAGTCAGGTAAGAGTGAACTTCACTCCAAATACAATCTAGCACCTCTGGAGTCTCAATAATACTTCAACAAATAGAATCAGGTAGACAAAAACCCCAAAACAATAACCAGGCCCCAAGTAGGAACAACTGGAGAGAAACCTCAAGTCCAACTCATGGACATATATTCATGGAACAGAAACTGAGAGAAGTCCTGTGAAAAAAGTTTTTTCAACATATGCAAATCATAAATGTAATTCACTGCTAAAGTAGAATTAAAGACAAGATCATCTCAATAGGTACAGAAAAGGCCTTTGATAAGACAGCACCAATTTACATAAAATGACAGAAGAAACTAGGGAAATGAGGAACTTACCTCAACATGATAAAGGTTATATATGAGAAACCCAAAGCCAATATCATACTGAAGATAGAAAGCATTTCCTCTAAAATCAGGATCAAGACAAGTATGTCCATTTACCACTCCTTTTCAATGTGATTCTTGAGACTCTAGCCAAAGCAATCAGGCAAGAGAAGGATAGTAAAGGAAACAAATAGAAAAAGAAGTCAAATTATATCTGTTTACTGATTGCATGATCATATATCTACAAGACCTCCCCCAAAAAAACTCTACCAGAAGGATGTTGATAAATGCATTCACCAAAGGAGCAGGACACAAGATCAACATTCATAAACCAAAAGCTTTTGTATATTCCAACAGTGATTCGGCTGAAAATGAAATCAA
Organism: Glaucomys volans; assembly: GCA_020662805.1. Lineage (NCBI taxonomy): Eukaryota > Metazoa > Chordata > Mammalia > Rodentia > Sciuridae > Glaucomys > Glaucomys volans. The sequence goes on along the minus strand of JAJEJO010002961.1, from coordinate 63,486 downwards.
GAAAATGATTCCATTCACAATAACTTGAAAAAACACTTTGGAAGTAATCTAACCAAGGAGGTGAAAGATGTTCCTGGATAGGTAGAATTAACATTGTCAAAATGGACATAGTTTTAAAAGTGCTATATAGATTATTGTGACCCCCATCAAAATACCAATGATATTCTTTACAGAAAAACAACAACAACAATTATAAAATTTATTTGGAAAAATAAGAGAACCAGAAAAGTCAAAGCAATCCTAACTAAATAAAGCCAGGTTTTATCACAATATCTGATTTGTAATTATACTACAGAGCTATAGTAGTGAAAAAACAACATTATCTTGGCGTCAAAATAGATAGCAAGACCAATGAAATTGAGTAGATAACACAAAAATAAGCCCACATATATACAGTCATCTGATACGTGACAAAGATACCAAAAATATATGTTGGAGGAAGGATAGCCTTTTTCACAAATGGTGCTGGGAAAACTGGATATCCATATGTAAAATATAAAACTTAATCCTAATCTCTCACTCTGCACAAAAGTCAAATCAAAGTGGATCAGACTAATGAATTAGATAAGAAATTTGCAACTACTAGAAGTAAAATTAAAATCAACACTCCAACATACTGTTACAGGCACCAACTTCCTTAACAAGACCATTTAAAACTCAAGAAATAAAACTAGAAGTTACTAAGTGCAAGGGCATCAAATTAATAAGCTTCTGCACAGCAAAGCAGAGAAATAAGAGAATAGATAGCCTATAGAATGGGAGAAAATCTTTGCCAGCTACTCCTGTAACAGGGAATTAGTATCCAAAATATACAAAGAACACAAAAAGCTTAACACCAAAAAAGCAAATAACCCAATCAAGAAAAGGACAAATTCAACAAACATTTCTCAAAAGAAGAAACACAAATGACCAACAAATATATGAGAAAATGTTAAATATCTCTAGTAATCAGGGAAATGCAAATCAAATATAAAATTTTACATTTTACTCTATTAAGAATGGTAATTATCAGAAATTATCAGGAACACAAATAAGTGCTAGAGAGGAAGTGGGTGAAAATGTAAATTCATTCATTGTTCATGGGAATCCAGATTAGTGCAACCACTATGGTAAGCAGTATGGAAATTCCTCAACAAAGTAGGAATGGAACCACAACAAACCCACTTGTTGGTATTTTTCCAAAAAACTATAGTCAGCATACTACAGAAATACATCCACCTCAGTGTTTATAGCAGTCAAATGCACAATAGCCAAATTATGGAATCAACCATGATGACCATCAGTGGATGAATGGATTAAGAGTATGCGGTATATATGCACAATGGAATTTTACTCAGCCATAAAGAAGAGTGGAATTATGGAATTTGCTGGTAATTGTAGGGAACAGTAGAAACTCATGCTAAGTGAAATAAGCCACTTTTTCATATATTTTTTGATTGTCTGTATATCTTCTTCTGTGAAGTGTCTGCCCAGTTCCTCAACCCATTTATTGATTGGGTTCTTTGTATTTTTGGTGTAAAGTTTTTAAAGTTCTTTATAAATTTTGCTCTATCTGAAGTGCTTGTGGAAAAGATTTTTTCCCACTCTGTAGGTTCTCTTTTTTCATTGATTGTTTCCTTTGCTGAGAAAAATTTTTTTAGTTTTTATCCATCCCAGTTATTGATTCTTGATCTTATTTCTTGTGCTCTGGGAGTCTTGTTAAAGAAGTCTTGTCCTAAGCAAACATGATGAAGATTCAGGCCTACTTTTTCTTCTATTTGGTGCAGGATCTCAGGTCTAATTCCTAGGTTCTTGATCCATTTTGAGTTGAGTTTTGTTTAGCGTGAGAGATAGAGGTTTAGTTTCACTTTACTGCATATGGATTTCCAGTATTCCCAGCACCACTTGTTGAAGAGGCAACCTTTTCTCAATTGTATGATTTTGGCATCTTTGTCTAGAATGAGACAACTGTACTTATGTGGGTTTGTCTTTGTGTCTTCTATTCTGTACCATGGGTCTACCTGTCTATTTTGGTGCCAATACCATGCTGTTTTTGTTACTATTGCTCTGTAGTAGAGTTTAAGGTCTGGTATTGTGATACCTCCTGCTTCACTCCTCCTGATTCAGGATTGCTTTGGCTATTCAGGGTCTCTTATTCTTCCAGATGAATTTCATGAATGCTTGCTCATCATCTCTAGTAATTAGAGGAATGCAAATCAAAACCACCCTAAGATTTCATCTCACTCTAATTAGACTGGCTATTATCAAGAACACAAGCAATAATAAGTGTTGGTGAGGATGTGGGGAAAAAGGCATATTCATACATTGCTGGTGGTGTTGCAAATTGGTGCAGCCACTCTGGAAAACAGTGTGGAGATTCCTCAGAAAATTTGGAATGGACCCACCATTTGATCAAGTTATCCCACTCCTCTGTTAATACCCAAAGGACTTAAAATCAGCATACTACAGTCACACAGCCACATCAATGTTTATAGCTGCTTAATTCATAATAGCTAGATTGTGGAACCAACCTAGATATCCCTCAATAGATGAATGGATAAAGAAATCATGGTATATATACACAATGGAATATTACTCAACCATAAAGAAGAATAAAATTATGGTAGTTGCAAGTAAATGGAAGGAGTTGGAGATATCATGCTAAGTGAATAAGCCAATCCCAAGAAACCAAAGGTTGAGTGTTCTCTCTGATAAGTGAATGATGATTCACAACGGGGTTGGTGGGGTGGTGGGGGACTAAGACAAGAATGGAGGAATTTTGGATTGTGTAGAGGGAAATGGGGCAGGAGGGTGTGGGGAAAAGAAAGATGGTGAACTGAGACAGACATCATTACTTTATATACATGTATGATTATACAAACTTTGTGAATCTACATCATGTACCACCATAGAAATGAAAAGTTGTATCCCATTTGTGTAAAATGAATCAAAATGCAGTCTGTAAAAATAAAAAAAAATTTAAAAAAAGAAGTAAACCATACTCAGGAAGTCAAGGGTCAAATGTTTTCTCCAATATGTGGAAGGTAGAGCAAAAAAAAAAAAAAAAAAAAGAAAAGAAAAATGGACTACATGTATGTATTAAATTTACCACAGTAAAATCTACCTTAATGTGTAAGGATCAAGCACCAATCAAAATTAAATACATAAACAAGTTTAAAGAAGATCAGTAAAGTTAAGGAAAGAGAATAGAGGGAGGGAGGAGGGAAGGGAAATGTGTAGCATAGGGGTCTGGAATAGAGTAAATTATATTCCATGAATGCATCATTTTGTCAAAATTAACTCAACTATTATGTATACCTATAATGAACTAATAAAAAAGAAAGGTTTTTTTTATAATGAATATACATAGAATGTTCTCAAATGTATTTTCTGCCACTATTGAGAATATTATGTTGCTAAATTTATTTATTCTTTTATTATGGTGATTAACATCATTTGATTTTCAAATATTGAATAATCCTTGCTTTCCAAAGAAAGAGCCAAATACTTCATGAAGTATCATTCCTTCCCATAGACCTAGACTTGGATGGCTAATTTTAGTCAGGATTTTTGCATCTATGCTCTTGAAATATGTTAATGTGTAGTTTTTCTTAGCTAAATTGATTTTTTCTGGTTTTGTTACAATGGTAATGCTACACTTAAAACAACAACAATAAAAAAATTAGAAAAAAAATAGCTATGGTGTCTTCCCTCTTTTTTTATATTCTGAAAGAGATTGTGTGGATTTGGTATCATTTCTTCTTCAAACATAGAATTGCCAATAAAACTATAGTGGATACTTCTTATTTAGAAGCTTTTAAATTGCTAGTTCATTATCTTAAATAGGATTAGGACTATTTGTATTAGATTTTTTATTCTGTGTGATGTTTTTTGTTTTCCTTTTGTTTTGAGGATTGGTCAATTGGTCAAATTCAAGTAGTTAATTTTATGGGCATAGAATTACTTATACCATTTTCTTATCATGTATCTTTCTATTATTGATTTCTCATATATTTGTTTATGATTGAAGAATATCTACTTTGATTTCTATTATACTAAATTAATGTCTGTAGATCATAACATGGTTTATAGCAGTGAATGTTTGTGTGCACTTAAAAATTATGCTTTTAATGTCCATGAGGTCCTTCTTATACATCTTAATTGTTTGCTAACACTGATATTTTTATATTGTTTTAGTCAGATTTTATTGTTGCTGTTACCAAAAGACCTGACAAGAACAATATAGAGGAGGAAAATTTTATTTTGGCTCATGGTTTCAGATGTCTCTGTCTAGACAGCTTAGCCTGTAGCTCTGGGCCCAAAGTGAGGCAGAACATCATGGCACAACAGCATTGCAGAGGAAAGCAGCTCTTGACATGCAACAGGAAGCAGACAGAGAAATCTGTTCACCAGAGAGAAAATATAAACTCCAAGAGTCACCCCCAGTGACCACTTCTCCAGTCACAACCTACCTATCTACAGGTACCACCCAATTAATACACATGAGTGGATTAATCCATGATTAGATTATACCTTTTATATTGTGATCATCTCTCCTCTGATCCTTCTTACATTGTTTCACATGAGCTTTCGAGGAATACCACATATATAAACCATAACATGTATATTATCCTTTCATCTTTGTTAACCTGATCCTTTTAAAACATCTTTTAAAGTATCTGCTAATGATTTCATTGATTTTTGTTTTTCCATTGTTTTCATCATTCTGGTTTCTTTGCACTTTTTCATTAACTTGTCACAGAAGGGAGCTTAGATTAGTGATTTAGGTCCTTCCCCTTTTCTAATGTAAACATGCAGAGCTATAAGATTTTTCCTCTAACAAATACTTTTCCTGGCTGACATATTCTATTCATCCTGCTCCAGTGGTTACCAAGCTGCCTGGTGACCAGGATTCCCTGGGAAGCATTAGATTTCATGGCAATCCAAAAACTTTAACAAGCAACCTAAGATGATTCTTCCATCGTCAACCCAGTTCTCATTTGGAATTCAGTAATCACATCTGCAATTCGTGTGCTAGTACATCTGAATGGTGCTTCAAAAATTTATTTTATCTCATGTTCTTGCATTTCAAGACGTGTAATAATTTCAGCTAGAGACCTATGTGCACTCTAAAACAGTAAATGAACTAATAAGATATTACCCTGTGCCAAGGTGTCTTGCCTAAAATGTACACACCACATCAGCAGAACTTTACCTAACATAACTGATTCTCAAAGGTCCCCAGGAAACTCCAGTTGTTTTTATTTAAAAAGAGCTAAAGACATCTGATTCACTAGCACTAACTCAGAATATTCCAAATCACCTAGGCTCTTAAGGAAACCTGTCTTGCCATAACAAAGGCTGAAAGAACCTGCCTCTTTTTGCTCCCTCCCTATCCTCCTGTCCCCCAAATATTAAGTTTTTTGTTAAAAAATGATTAACATTTAAACAGGGTAAAGAAAAGCAACCTACTAGATTACATTTTAAGAGGATTTCGTTATTTGCTATACAAATATACATTTCAACTTTTACAACATCCACTCCAGTTGAACAAGAGATCAACATCTTGAGACTCGGACTTCAAGGACAGTATCACAGATACACAAAGATCCTCTGAAAGCTTTTGCAAGTGACAGGAAGTACTGAAGATGATCAAAGGCTCAGATGTTAGGATACACTCCCATGTTATCCACAGCATAAACTCCTTTAAGGAAGAGATCATCTTGTCAAGAGGATAGTCCCACTAACTGGTCACCTTGAGTTTACAATAATGCCTGTGGCTGAGAGTGCAGTCACCTGGCTTTGCTATAAAAACTTTCTTTTGTGGGAATAGCTCTTGTCTTTGTCCAGTCTCTTCTTTTTATGATGTGTGGCAGAGCCTTCCCTCTCACTGAAAGGCCTGGTCTCTCTTCTGTGACTGAGCCCTGCTTCTGGGTCACATTTGTGTTTACTTGTGGAAGCATCTGTGCTGGCAGCTGGAGTTATTCAGTCCATCCTGCATGGAAAAGATATACTCTTTTAAAAGAGGGTAACAATGAAGAGTTTATAACTAGGAAGAGAGCTGACTGATTTCCTGTGAGTTTTGGAGTATCTATGGGCAAAAATTCCATGTGCGATGGGTTCAGTGGTGGGTGGACTTACTTCCGTGGAGCTGATTGTGCTTGTGACAGGAAAGTGGAGTGGCAGGAAGAGTTTGAACTGGCTCAGGACAAGGGAAAATATGCTTATTTTTGTGCTTAATTTTGTCTAAATTTCTAAGGCTGTATAACTGATGGTTGTAATAACCAGTCGCTTATAGTGAATTCTGCGCAGCCCATTAGCTAATTTGGGGCAGGAAAACAAATTCCTGAAGATAAGTGTGCACTACTTAATTTTTTTTTTGTCATCTGCTTTTTTAGCAAAAAGGGTTTTGTGTTAGAAATTCTACTGAAGCAGATTTTAAAGAACCTTGAAAAAACAGCTTTTGATGCCAAAAGTTTCAGTATTCTATTTCATTATCTATGTCTTTCCCTCAGCTGCCTGGACATCTGACTAATGTCAGCAGAACATTCCTGAAACCAGGGAGCAGGCACCTTCTTAGAGTACTCAGGCCCCAGGGTCAGTAGGTTGCTGCTACCAGTTGTGGGTGCAGTTTGTCCTGGGCTATGAAGTGCAGGGAAATGTGGGTCTGGGGGCTGGGGTGAGCCCTACTCTGTCTGGGTCAAGAACTCTGTAAGCTTCCTCCATTTGCCTTTGTCAAGAAACCTCATTGTAACTTTTCAGTTTATTTTCTGTTATCTTAATAAAGTGCTCAGTTTAGCAGAGACTTGTAGGGGGGATCACTAGGTAGTCTAAAAACTCTGGGCTTCTAAGGGACATGACAAAAGTAGCTGGCGTCAGGACATATCCTAATCTGCTCATATTAACACATGAATTAAGAAATAAATTTCCCTGCAAATGCATACTTTGCAGTCCTGCACCGATCAGCATTCTTTCCAGTTCAGTTTGATCCCTGTTCTCAGATTGTGTCCATCTGTTGGGTCACTGCTCAGAGGCCAATTACATGAAAATTAACAGAACTTCAACCTTTCCTTCCTTCCTTCCTTCCTTCCTTCCTTCCTTCCTTCCTCACTCCCTCCCTCTCTTCCTTCCTTCCTTTTTTCCTTCCTTCCTTCCTCCCTTCCTCTCCCCCCTTCTGTCCTCCTTCCCTCCCTTCCTTCCTTCCTTCCTTCCTTCCTTCCTTCCTTCCTTCTTTTCTCCCTCTCTCCCTCTTTTCCTTCTTTCCTTCCTTCCTTCCTTCCTTCCTTCCTTCCTTCCTTCCTTTCTCTCTCTCTCTCTCTCTCTCTCTCTCTCTCTCTCTCTCTCTCTTATTGGTGGGAGGAGGGTTGCTGGGATCTAACTCAGGATCTCCTGTGTGCTAGGCAAGTGCTCTGACATTGCACTACTCCCCTGGTCCCTGAATCTTTTCTAGCAAAAAAACCTGTGTCCCATGACAACTTCTCTCAGCAGAATACATTGTACCTGGCATTAAATTTGAAACTTTCATTTGTTCTATTTGGTAAAGTATTTGCAAAAAGCATTTGGTATGTGTGCTGTGGCCATTCCTGACAGCGGCTGTCAGGGAAGTGCCACTGAATGTCCTTCATCTTGCTGTAAGACAAAGATACCCACCCTGGGTCCTTGCGTGACATTGAAAGAACATTCCCTGTCTTCCAGTATTGGTTATTTCAAAATGAATATATTCCATTTAAAACTTGTTTTGCTTCTTTGAATATATTTTCTGTAGATTTATTGTATACAATTTGTTTAATTATGTTTTTGTGAATTACCAGGAACAAGTTTGATAAGTACATGTGAATGACCTCCTGCAAATTAGTTTTATAAGAAAGAAGTACTCAACTATTTTCTGAACTTAGTTGTACAGATTAACAATTTTTTCCTATACCTTTGTGTTTTTCTGCTGTATATTCATAGCTGGGATTTGACAAACAATAGCCCTATTCTCTTTGTTAAAACCTAAATTTTAAGAGAAAAGGCAGAATTAAAAGTGGAAACAAGAAAACTGAAATAAAAAAAAAAAACTCAACTACTTTTCTACAGCGTATCAACTGTTGGTGCATTGAATTTTAATTTCTATTCAATAAAAGAAATATTTTCTAAATTTCCTTGAAAAGATATCCTTTATTCCATACACTACTTAGAAGTGTGCTCTTTAATTTCTAAATAATTTGTGATTTTTCATGATTCTACTGTTCATTTCTTATATATTTGGTCATCACTGAACAACCAGTTTGCTAAGATTTTTGTTCTACTGAATTAGCTAATGTCTGTGGACTATAATATGGCTTGTTCAATGAATGTTCATGTGCACTTGAAATTATGCATTTTTCACCTGTTGAGTAAATTATTGTATAAATACTAATTAGGTGCAGTTACTTGAAGAAGCTTTTCAATTTTCCTCTATTTTCTCTGAGTTTCTGCTTCCTTGTTCTATCAATTGCTGAGAAGTTAGTTCAAATATAACTTATTTGCCTAGTTCCTTCTCTTTTATCAGTCTTTTTCATGTATTTTGAAACTTTGTTCTTATTGCATAAACTAGGATCACTATGCCATATTTGAGTATTGGTCTCTTTAAACATTACATAATAGACCTCTTTATTCCTAATTACATTCCTTATTCTAACATGCACAGTCTGATTTCATTTGGTTTCTCCCAATTTCTTTTCATTACACTTTTTGCAATATATCTATTTTGGATCTCAAGTTAACCTGTTTGTATTTTCATACTAAAGGTGTTTCTTGGGGGTGTCAGGTAGCACTTTTATACAGCCTGACACTAATTGTCTTTTAATTAGTATGTTTGAGCAATTCACATTTCACTGTCATTGTTTTTATATATGAGTCTACATATGAGTCAAATTTGATTACTTTCTACTTTCTGTTACATCCTTTTTTTTATTTCCTCATTTGATTTCTTTTTGAGTTAAGGGAATATTTTCATTATTCCATTTTGTCTTCAGCATTAACTTATAACTATACTCTGCGAGTGTGTGTGTGTGTGTGTGTGTGTGTGTATGTGTGTAGTTTCCCCTGGAGTTTAAATTATTAAATCTTAAACTGAACAGAATCAACATTCAAATAGCATTTTACAGACCCATGTTTATTGTACAGACTTTGCCACAGTGTATTTCCTATCTAGTTCCCATCATTTGCACTATTATCACCATAGATTTTACTTTTTTATATAAATTATATGTAAAAGTGAAATAAATGGCCCAATTTTGCTTAAACAGTATGTTTATTCATCTTTAGAGAAATTTTACGAGTCATCTTAGTTTTTCCCATTTATTGTAATTCTAGCCCTCTTCGTTTATTTGGATATAGCTTCATTCCTTTCTAATATTATATTACTTCTGCCTGAATAATTTATTTAATATTTTTTTAGTGCAGATTTACTTTTGATGAATTGTCTCTGCTTTTGTTTCAATTTTTTTTCCTTTTTGAAAAGTATTTTCACTGAATACAACATTTGGTATTGACAAAGTGCCGTTTTGTTTCTTTTATTTCTCAAACATTATTCTGTTCTTCTATGACTTGAAAGTTTTTTCACACTATGACCACAATTAGATTTTTTCAGAATGGTTTCTGTCACTTAAAATAGACATTTATACTTAATGATTTTTCATAGCTTAATAGATTATTTTGTTAAATTAGAAAGTATATTTCATTATATGGATATACAGCAGCCCATTACATATTTTAATAGCTTTATTGAGGTATAATTGGCATCTCCTCTAATTCATTCATTAAAAGTGTACAATGCAAAGACTTCTGCTACACTCACTGTATTTTGCATTTATAAATATTATCAATTGTAGCATACTTTCATTAACCATAAAATAAATTTACCATCCCTAAACCATTACCTATATTCCATACACATATTCCATCTCTAGGTGATAATGTAGCTTCGGTCTGTAAAAATATGCCTACACCGAACATTTCAAATAAATTTTGTCATATGATATGAGGTTCTTACTGAATGTTTTTTCTTTTAATTTAGCACAATGTTTTCAAGGTTCATCTATGTTGCAGCATTTATCAGTATTTTATTTCTTTCTCCTACTACATAATTTGTGGATAGAAAACCTATTTATCAATTAATCTGATAGTGCATTTTGCAGTTTTATATTTTTGATTATTATGAATAATGTTGACATTAATATTCACATACAAGTTTTTGTTTTAAATGCATTTTCCTTTATCTTGGTAAGTATCTTAGAGCAAAAACACTGGGTCATATAGTACCTTAATATTAAACTGTTATCAAAGCTGCTGTACCATTTTTTATTTCTAGTGATTAAAACTTCAAAAATTTCTAAATAATTTCTAACTTTTATTTAAACTATTTCTTTTGGCTAAATTTTAGCTATGAAATATTGTTTTATACTTCCTAGAATTGCTATATGGAGGGGCAAATGAAGGTACAGAAGTCAAAATCTCTGAGACAGCTGGGTGCCTTGATGCACACCTGTAATTCCAGTCACTGGGAAGGCTGAAGAAGAAGTATCTTAAGTTCAAAGACAGCCTCAGCAACTTAGATCCTGTCTCAAAATAAACAAATGGGCTGGGGAATAGAACACGGTGGTTAAGTACCTCTGGATTCAATCTCTGGCACACACACACACACATACACACACATACATACACACAAAATCACTGAGAAAGTATAAAGGCAGTTCAGAGAGGAAAGTTTATAGTATTGTTTATATTAACAACAACAACAACAAAGGAAGATCACAAATAAATAATCTAGTATTGAGGTGAGATTTAGC
>JAJEJO010002961.1:17637-47693 GCA_020662805.1 Glaucomys volans | reverse complement strand
AATGAAACTAAACCCATATCTCTCACCCTGTACAAAACTCAACTCAAAGTGGATCAAGGACCTAGAAATCAGACCAGAGACTCTGCACCTAATAGAAGAGAAAATAGGTCCAAATCTTCATCATGTTGGCCTAGGACCAGATTTCCTTAACATGACTCCCAAAGCGCAAGAAATAAAAGCACGAATCAATGATTGGGATAGAGTCAAACTAAAAAGCTTCTTCTCAGCAAAGGAAACAATCAGCAATGTGAAGAGAGAGCCTTCAGAGTGGGAGAAAATCTTTGCCACACACACTTCGGACAGAGCACTAATCTCCAGAATCTACCAAGTACTCAAAAATCTTTACACCAAGAACATTAATAATCCAATCAATAAATAGGCCAAGGAAATGAACAGGCACTTTACAGAGGAAGATCTACAAGCAATCAACAGATTTATGAAAAAATGTTCAACATCCCTTGTTATAAGAGAAATGCAAATCAAAACCACCTTAAGATTTTATCTTACCCCAATTAGAATGTCTTTTATTAAGAACACAGGCAACAACAGGTGTTGGCGAGGATGTGGGGAAAAGGGTACACTCTTACATTGCTGGTGGGAGTGCAAGTTGGTGCAGCCACTCTGGAAAGCAGTGTGGAGATGCCTTAGAAAACTTGGAATGGATCCACCATTTGACCCCGCTATCCCACTCCTTGGCCTATACCCAAAGGACTTAAAATCAGATTGCTACAGTGATGCAGCCACATCAATGTTCATAGCTGCTCAATTCACAATAGCTAGATTATGGAATCAACCTAGATGCCCTTCAGCAGATGAATGGATAAAGAAACTGTGGTATATATACACAATGTAATATTACTCAGCCATAAAGAAGAATAAAATTATTGCATTTGTAGGTAAATGGATGATGTTGGAGACTGTTATGCTATGTGAGATCAGCCAATCCCAAAAATCCAAAGGCTGAATGGTCTCTCTGATAAATGAATGATGATGCAAAATTCCGGTGGGGGAAGGGTGGCAAGAATGGAGGAAGGATAGATAGCATAGAGGGAAGGGAGTGGTGGGGGCGCGGTGGGGGATAAAAATAATAACAGAATGTGTGACAGATACCATTGTCCTGTGTACATGTATGAACGCACAGATGGTGTGACTCTACTTTGTGTACAACCAGTGAAACAATAGCTGTACTCCATTTGTGTTCAATGAATCAATAAGTAAATAAAAAAAAGATAAAAAAAATAATAATCTAGTATTAGCTCTCAAGTCCCTAGAAAAGCAAGGAAAAATTATTTCCAGAACTAGTAAAAGACAGGAAATAATTAAATCAGAACTAAAATGAATGAAATTGAGAGTAAAAAATTAAAGAAGGATCAATTCAATGAAGATTTGGTTCTTTGAATAGTTAAACAAGATTGATAAAGCCTTGGGTAAAACTAATCAAAAGCAATAAAGGACTCAAATCAATAAAATTAAAGATGAAAAAGGAGGCATCTTTAGGAACTATTTTGAAAACATATTCCATAAAAAGGATAGAAGATATTGAAAAAATTTCTACACAGATATGAAATAACAAAATTAAATAAAGGTTATATAGAAAGTCTAAACACACCAATTTCCAGCAAAGAGATTGAAGCAGGATTAAAAGCCTCAAAAAATAAAAAAAACCCAGAATCATATGCATTCTCAGCTTAATTCCTGCAGACTTTCAAGGAGGAACTAATCCAATGGACCTCACAGTATTTCATGTAATAGGGAGGTAATGCTCCAAATTCATTCTATGAAGTCAGTATCATCCTGATACCAAAAACAGATCAAAACACATCATGGGAAGAGAACTACATAACGATATCCCTGATGAACATAGATGAAAAAATCCTTAATAAATATTAACAATCCACATTCAAAAGCACATTAAGAAAATGACACTCCATGGTCCAATTGGTTTTATTCCAGGGATACAGGTTGTTTCAACATAAACAAACCAATATATATAATTCATCATAAAAATATAATCAAGGAAAATGTCATATTGTTATTTCAATAGATGCAGAAAAAACCTTCAAGAAATTCCAGTACCTATTCATTATAAACACACAGAAGAAAATGAGGATGTAATTTACCTCAATATCATAAAAGCTTCATATGACAAACAAACACAAAGCTGAAAGCATTTTCTCTAAAATCAGAAAGAAAGACACAAATGCCCACTCTCACCACTGCTCCTAAGTAGAGTTCTTGAAGCACTAGCAAGAGCAAACAGACCAGAAAATGGAATTAAGGATAAAAATAGGAAAAGAGGAAATCAAAATATCTCTGCTGGTGATATGATTATATATTTAGATGACCCAAAACCTCCACCAGAAAACTATAAGAGCTGATAAATAAATTCAAATAAGTAATAGGATAAAAGATCAATGCATAAAAAATCAATTGCTTTCTTGTACACCAATAATGACTCCAGTGAAAAAGAAATCAGAAAAACAATTACATTTGGTCAAAGAATTAAAATATTTGGGAACAAATCTAACCAAGATGTGAAAGACCTCTACACTAAAAATATAGAACATGGATGAAATAAATTGAGACCTTGGAAGATGGAAAGAGCTCCAATGTTATTGCATAGATAGGATTAATATTGACAAATGTTCATATTGCCAAAAATGCATGTTCAATGTGTTGTTCATCAAAATTCCAATAAAATGCTTTAAGAAACTAAAAAAAAAAAAAAAAAAAAAAAAAAGCCTAAAATTCTTATGGAACAATTAAAGACCCAAAATTGCCAAAGCAATACTTAAGAATGATAATTTTTTATCTCAAACAGAGTTGTAGTGACAAAAACAGCATGGTATTGAAATAAAAAGACACATGAAGATCAATGAAATAGAACAGAAGAACATGGTCAGTCCACACAAATCCAGTCATTTGATTCTCACCAAAGAAGTGAAAAATATACATTGGAAAGAAAATAGCTTTTTCAAGAAATGGTGCTGAGAAAATTGGGTATTCATACATTGAAATAAAACCAATGATCAATAAGTGGGATGGCTTCAGGTTAAAATGTTTCTGCACAATAGAAAATAATGAAGAGCCTAAAGAGAGAAGCCTAGGGAATGGGAAAAAAAATGTTTTCTAGCTACTCTTCCAAAAGGGGATTAATATTCAGAACATATAAACATCTCAAAAAACTTAATGTCAAAAACTAAATTACCCAATCAATAAATATGGTAAGTGAATATATGAAAAGACATTTTTCAAAAGAAGAGATACAAATAGCCAACAACTACCTCTAAAAAAGTCATTCAATATTCTTAGCAAAATGGGAAGTCCAAATCAAAATTATATTCAGTTTTTTGTGTTTAATTAATGTATTAATTTTATACATAGTATTTAGGTTCATTTTGAAATAATCATATATTCATGGAATATAAGTTGCTCCACTTCAATCCCCAGTACTTCCTCTATCCCTTCATATAGACATAAAATTGACAAAATTATGCTATAAATACATGAATATACCACAGTGAATTTCACCTTTATATAAATCTATAAGGCGAGGACTAATTTTAAAACTATAAATAAATAGAAGAAAGACCAGTACACTGAGACTTTATCTCACTGTAGTTACAATGGCAATCAAGAATACATATAACAGGAGCTGGGATTATAGCTCACTAGTGGAGCACTTGCCTAGCATGTGTTAGGCACTGGGTTTGATCCTCAGCACCACATAAACACAAATAAATAAAATAAAGGTATTGTGTCCATCTACAACAAAAAATATTTTAGAAAAAGAATACATATAACAATAAATGCTGGCCAGAATGTGTGGTAATGGTTAATATTAAGTGATAACTTGATTGGATTAAGATATAAGGAAGAATAAGAGGCTTCTAGGTAGCTCAATGAGAGTGTTTTTAGGAATGATTGGCATGTGGAACAGGAAACCAAAGTGGAGACACACTCTAAGTGTGGCAGCACAGTCCAACAGGCTGGAGGCTTGGATGGAACAAAAAGTTGGAAGAACAAGAAGTACCATCAGACACAGAAGTTCTGTCCCTCTTGAGTGGGTTCTTGATTGTTGTTGTGGTCTCCTAAAGATATCAAACTCCTGTTACTTCACTTTTAAATCAATCTCTGACCATGACTCTTCAGGGACTTTCCAGGCCTTAAAACCCTAGGCAGGGGAGGCATCATTTATCCCTCTTGTTCTGAGGCTCCAGTTTCTTGGACTGAGCAGTTACTGGTTCTTCAAGCTCTCCATCTTGCAGACAGACTGTGGGACTATCCAGCTTCTGGTTATATAAATCAGTCTAATAAATTATATATATTTTATATATATATATTTTTGTGTGTGTATCTACACACATATATCTACATATATACATATGTGTATATATCCTGTTGGTTCTGTTCCTCTAGAGAAACCTGACTAATGCAGATTTTGGTACCAGGAGTGGTTCTAGGGAAAAAGAATTGGAAGGATGAATTTCCTTAGTTGGTTTTGTGATTGCTGGAGTTGTTTGTATCAGTTAGACCCAAAGTTGCTGAAGTCTCTCCTGCTGGTAGTATGAAAAGCATTCATAATCCATTCCATGAACTGTTCAGAGATTTGTAAAGTAAATCATTTGATGTTCCCAAATCACCACTTATAAGAAGAATGAAGTTTAGTGACTCTATACATGATGCTTTTGAACAATCCTGAAAATCTAAGAACATGACAAAGATGGGTGTTTGCTTCTGACTTCAATGGACAAAGTAGAAAAAAGAGAAGGAACAGCTCCAGACATACATAAGCAATCTAAAAACTCAGTGCACAATGAAGGCGAATTTGCTGTCTTGTAGTCATATGGCTAAGGTTGCGGAAAACCAAACTTTAATCCTCATCCTTCAGTTGCATGAATTAAGACATAAGTTTAGCTCTCAGCCTCAAAAGGTATCTGTAGTTAATGTGAGGGCACTGCTTGGAATAGAATGGGATCCTGTAAATTGGGATGGAGACATATGGGAGGACCCTGAAGGTGTGGGGACCCTGAATTTCTAAATTCTGATGAGTGTATTTGCCATAAGTTGTTGAGTCCCCATCCATAGCTGTGGCTGAGGCATCCCTACCCCCACCCTCTGCTATTGGCCCCTCCATCTCCCCTGGAAGGAACTAATCCTGTATTGCTTATGGAAACACTAATGAACCTTTCATGATTCAATTTCTCAGCATGAAAATGCTGATACTCTTTAGGACTCACCCACTTTGTTGCTAGGCCAATAACTAGATCCGAGTCTAAGTAGGCCCCTAGAGATGAGGTACACAGTGTGGCCCAGGAAGAGGTGTGCTCTACTCCTAAGGAACTTTTGGAGTTTTCCAATTCATAGAAGCAGAAGTCTGGGGAAAATTTGTGGAAATGAATTTTAAGAGTGTGGAGTAATAGTGAAAGGAACATAAAATTAGACGAGGCAGAATTTATTGATATGGGCCCATTAAGCACAGATTCTAGATTTAATGTAGCAGTTCATAATGTAACAAAAAGGTACTAATTGTTTGAATGGTTGACTGAAGTATGAAGGGAAAATGACCTACTGTGAGTGAGCTGGAAATGCCTGACATCCCTTGGTTTATTGTCCATAAAGGAAATTGGAAGGTCAAAGAGATTGTAATACTTGAGTGCAGAAGATCCTTTAGGGCATTTATTAGTATTACTTGTTATTAAAGTCAATGGTATATTACAACAATCTAATCCAGGTAAGTTGACAAATATCTCAGACCCTTCAGGAATGAAAGTGTGGGTCACCCATCCAGGTAAACAGTCAAGACCTGCTGAGGTTTTTGCTGAAGGCAGAGATGAAGGATATGGTTACCTACCTGTCCTCCCATCCTGCCCTAAATGATCCAACCACCCAAACTCCTCTCATGAGATGGCCCTGTCTCCTGCCCGCCAAAAGGGCCAGCCAATAGTAACTAACTCGTCTCATGGCCTGGTTCTGCTAAAGCTGCCCCTACTCTTAGCTTACCGATAAAACAAAAAAATTTAACCTGTTTATTACTGAGAGAATAAAATAACCCTGGCCAGACCAATAGCCACCGGCATGTCTCAGTAAGGAGACTAAGAGCATTCTCATCCTTAAAAGTAATGGCAAGAATGGAGGAAAGATAGCTAGCATAGAGGGAAGGGAGGGGTGGGGGGTGGGTGGGGGGTAAAATTAATAACAAAATGTGTGACAGATACCATTGCCCTGTGTACATGCATGAATGCACAGATGGTGTGACTCTACTTTGTGTACAACCAGTGAAACAATAGCTGTACTCCATTTGTGTTCAATGAATCAATAAGTAAATAAAAAAAAAAAAGTAATGGGAAACTTAATCTGAACTGGGTCTGATTACCAATGGGGGAAAATAGTTAAAAAGCCCTAAACATGAGGCTTTTTTCCCCTAGGACAGACCTCATTGATGCTTATAGTGGAATGTAAACCAGCAGGCTCTGCAGAGAACCAATCTGAGACTGAAGGAAAAAAAAAGGGGAGAAAGTTTCAGTTTAACTTCTTTTGAAGCCAAAATTATAGGTGATTGGGTCAAATCGAGGAAATGGAGGCCAATTTGGATCCTGAAAGTTGGAAACTGCCCCTGGGAGATTGTTATGTCAATGTCTCCAGAGCCCTTTGATCACCAAGGTTACCTGCCTATACTACCCCTCCTAAAAGGCTCCAGGCAGGGAATTGCTAATTAATAAACCCTGGGTATTTGGCCCTTCCCCACCTATCTGCTTCCCACCCTTTTGCCATCTCACCAGCATCTCCTGGGCCTAGTCACTAGGCAGGAAGGGGAGAGAGCAGGAAAGCTAATCTGTATAGACTCTAATCTATGAAAGATGCAGGGTGCTCTCACTCCTTGGGATACCAGAATACTAGCCATGGCCCCCTTCTCCCTCCTGGGAGAAGTATGTGTGACTACCTTTAAATAAAACCTGCTTTGTATGCTTGCCTCCTCGTGCTTCTCTAATGTTCAAACTTCAACTGTTGTGGGGTCCGGTTATGGACGCATAGTTGAGACCATCAGAGACTAAAGTAGGAAAAGGTTTATTGTGGGGAAAGAGGAAAAAAAGAAAACAGACTGACGTATCAGGACCACCATTCCAAGTAAGGAGAGCAGTGGTAGTGAGTGACTTCAGCAAGCTGGTTTTTAAAGTGAAAACTATAAAAAAAAATTCCTGGCAGGCTTACAATAGTAGCCTTTTTCCTTTTTTTTTTTTTTTTTTTTCTCTTTTTCAAGGAGAATGCAAGTGGCCAGCTCCAGCTTATCCATTTCAGGCTGCACCTGGCGGGGCTGGGTGGGGGGAGGCGGGGGCAGGGTCAGACTTCCCATATCTGAAACCAGAAGTTTCTGGGCCTGGGAAGGGATGGGTTGCTTCACAGAGATAGTCACAATGTCCTTAACTCATGGCTACATTATTTTATCTCAGGTACTGTCCCTGTATTTACCACAGTCAGCACAACTCAAAGATTCTATTTACACTCATTTTGTATTTGTTTTATATCAGAGAGTCTGTACTTTTTTTTTTTTTTTTTTTTTTTTTAATAAGGGGGTCTCTACTCTTTTACACAACATTTGAGGAGGCAGAACTCTTCATTGATAACCGGCAGTATCATCTGGCTGTAGCACAAGGAGAAAAATGATTTTAGGGCTCTCTTTCTCCCCCACTCTCTATCTCTCACTCTCTCTCTCTATTGCTCTCTCTCCCTCTTTCTTTCTCACTGTCTCATGCTGCTTTACTAAAATAATTAACAGCCATGTCATTTCTTCTACTACTCTTATTTTTAAAAAATTCTATATTTTTTTGAGCTCATGATTTTGATCTAGTGTGCTTAGGTTAATGTTTTTTAATCAGACGGATTTTACCCAACTATTGAGTTTTTTTTTTTTTACATTCTGCTTTGTTCAGAGGCCAATTTGCAAGGGTTAGCTCTCAATCTAATAGTTTTTTAAAAAGCTACAAAACCTTTGTTTTATGTATGTGTGTACACTGGTGTATTGTCCTGTCTACATGTGTGTGTGTGTGTCTCAAAACTGGCGTATAGATGAATGAGCTCATAAATTAAAATAAAAAAAAATGGATCCAAATGCCTTTGTTTCATGTGGTTTGAAAGGTTCAGTTTACATTGGGTAAACAAATGAGAATGAAGGATATCTTTAAAGTTACTAACTCACAGGTTTTCCTAGGTGGTCAAACAACTAGTAAAATGTAGATGCATATATCCATTGTTTCTAGGATTTTTCTTCAACAATGAAGAGGTAAGTTCCGTTCCATACATTTGTCTGATATCTTGGTTCTTATAGTTAATAAGTAAATTGTATTTGACATATAGAGTATTAATCATAAATGCATTTGTTAGAGACATCTGATTAATTTACAAAGTTATCCTTCCCCAACAGTCATGTTAAATGGCTGATGAGACCTGGGAAGCATCTGGCATCCCCATGGTTTTCTGAGGTCAGGGGCACCCCCAGCCTCTGTTCACAGAACTACAACTGAATCCCCAGAATGACTGTTTCTCCACCACACTTCCCTCTCCTCACCCTTGCCATCCTCTCCCCAATCCCTCCCCTCCACAATACCCCGTAGACCTCCAGTTCAGAGACCTCTTTGCCGTTTTGTTTCTGCATCCAACATAGGCCTTCTCATTCTCCAAAGAGGTAAGACCCCATCTGGTCTCTAGCAGATAAGCACCCTGCCCCCAAATCCCACCTCTTGGCCTGCCTTTTGACCCACTGGGATCCCAGGGGTTCCCCTGACCATTGAGACTGGGGTGAAGACATTCTCCCATTCTCCAGTGGGACCATCCAGTCTGGTGTTGGAAAAAATTCAGGGCACACTCTGGTCTTAACTGATACCTCCATCAAGCTTCCCCAACATGGGAGTAGATCAGTGAATTCCATGGGACTCCTTTGGGTTGTCTAATTGGTAATTTTAAGACCCTTTACTCCCAAACTGACCTAAAAATCAAATGCTATTTTAACTCAGCACTCAAATTTGGCCACAATACAAATTTGATAATCTATACCAATGGCCCAAGTATAGGACCTTTGAACAAGAAATTCTCCAAAATTAAAAAAAATTACTTATTGCAGAATGTCAAGTTGTCTTAGTTTGCCTATCTCCAAGCCTTTATTCTCCTTTTCTCAAACCCCTTATTATATAAACCTTTGTCCTGCTTTGCAATTAATTCTCATGGACTCACAACTCTCTTCCTCATTTACAGCCCCAGAAATAGCAGATGAAATTACAGATCCCAGGGTCCCATGGCCCCACATCAGGCCCCCTCCCCAGAATTCCACTGCTCTCCCATCAAGTTCCCCTCTGCAAAGTTCCACTGTGCACCCATCTGGCTCCTCCCCCCAATGCCCCATGGCTACCCCACCAGATCCCCCCCTCCCCCCTCCTCAGACCCCTTTCCTCTGCCATCTCCTCCTGGTACACAGTCTAAAACTCTGCTAGCAAAACACATGTTCCCTCTGAGAGAGGTGGCAAGAGCTGAAGGTATGGTGTGGGTCCACATTGCCTTCTCCATGACAGATATGTCCCAAATAGAGGATAGATTGGGGTCATTTTCTGAAAATCCTGCTAAATATAGGAAGTTCACCCATCTGACTCAGGCCTACCACCTTACTTGGGCAGATGTGTACTATATATTAACATTAACCCTGATCGATGATGAACATGCCTACATCTGGCAGGTGGCCAGTGACCATGCAGATCTCCCCATGGCCAAAACACCTATATCCTCTCTGCAGCAGAGGTTGCCATACCTACAGCTGAACCTGATTGGACATATCAGCCTCAAGATGCTGGGGTCTAATGATATGATTACTTGTTTCCTTGAAGGCATAGCCAAAAATTCTCATACCCAGGTCAATTAGGACAAGGTAAAGGAAGTTACCCAGGGACCTGATGAAAACCCAGCCCTCTTTTTGGCCCAGCTTACTGAGGCTGTCACCAAATATAGAAACTTGGACCTGAATAGTCCCTGTGGCATTCTCTTTCTTCATTTTAGTTTTATCAGCAGGTCTGTACCTGATATTCTTAAAAAGTTAGACAGTTAGAAAAGGGCCCTGAGACACCTCAACAACAGCTTTTAGATATCGGTTTCAAAGTTTTTACCAATAGGGAAGATGGGGCCAAAAAGGAGAGACAAACATCTTAAATAGAAATATCAGCTCCTGGCCTCCACCATCCAGAGCTCAAGAAAACCTCCTATGCCTTATGGCCCCACCAACCCTCTAATATCCCCCAGGTTCATGGCATCACCAGACCCTCAAATATACCTCCCCAGCCCTGCTTCTGATGTGGGCAAACTGATCACTGGGAAAAAGCCTGCCCTAACCTGAGGCCTCCCTCCAAGCCCTGACCTAACTGTGGACAATGGGGACACTGGAAGGTGGATTGTCCCCAGGAAAGGACACCCCTCTGCCCAGTACAGACCCCTGATTCCCAAGTCCCATTCACTGAGTTGCTGGAATGAGTGTGCCTGGACCCCATGCCCCTGCCACCTCAGGTGGCACACCTGAGGAATCCCGGGTTACAGGGTTGGGGAACAGTCATGCAGTCTCATTTGTGGTCAACACTGGGGCAAGTCTTTCACTTTTAACTCAATGACATGGCCACACTTTCAGATCAAATACCCCAATTATGTGAGTCTCAGCAATCCCTACATTTCCACTGCAGAATCCCCCTTTCTTTGCACATTTGGATCCCTTTCATTATCCCATTCCTTTATAGTTGAGCCAAGTTGCCCCATCCCCCTATTGGGTCAAGATTTCCTTCACAAATTAAAAGCCTCCATTATCATTCCCTCCTTTAAATTCCACTACCATCTTTTTAATACATTCTGGTCCAGACCTGGTCCCCATGCCCCTTAAGTTTCCTGAGTGTTCTTTTCTGACTGGGATTAATCCTACAGTCTGGGATTCTTCTCAACCTAAAATAGCTAAACACCATTCCCCTGTTAATATCCAGCTGAAAGACTTCACCCACTATGTTACCCTTCCCCAATATCCTTTAACCCCCTTAACCCTCAAAGGTTTAAAGTCCATCATCTCTTGTTTATTACAGGCCAAACTCCCCATACCAACCCACTTTCCTCATAACTTTCCCATTCTCTAAGTAAAGAAATCCAATGGTCAATTCTGGCTAGTACAAGACCTCAGAAAAATCAATGAGGCAGTAGTTCTCACATAGCCTGTAGTGCTCAACCCCTACAACCTTTTATCTCATATTCCATGCTCTACCACACATTTCTCAGTGTTAGATCTGAACAATGCCCTTTTAACTATCCCTCTCCATCCTGCTTCATACCCACTATTTGCATTTACCTGGACTGACCCAGACACTAATTGTTCACAACAACTGACCTGGACTGCTGTCCCACAAGGCTTCAGAAATAGCCCCCACTACTTTGACCAGGCTCTCCAACACAACCCGATCACCCTAAATTTATCCCCTAGCTGCCTCAAACAATCTGTAGATGATGTCCTGCTCTGTACCCCTTCACTAGGACATTCCACCCATCACACTACTACCCTCCTTTACTCCCTGCCCTCCTGGGGGTACTAGGTTTCTCAGTCTAAGGCCCAGTTCTGCTCCCCTCAGGTGCAATATTTAGGCATTGATTAACCCCACCTTCTGCACCATACCCCCCAGAGAGACTCCAAACTTTAAAAGACATTCCTCACTGACCACCAAAAGGGACATGTTGTCCATTTTAGGCCTTTTTTAACTGTTTTTACATCTGGATACCAAAATTCTTCTGATTTACAAGACTTCCAAGGGGAAACTTTTAGATCCTCTTCCATCTCCCTGTTCTTTTTCCTCTACCATTTCTACTCTCCAGGATTCTCTTCTCAAATTCTCAACTATTTATTTACCAAACCCTGAGAATCCTTTTTTTTTTCCCTGTCACTCCACTCAGAACATGGACAAGCCTTGGGAATTCTTTATCAGAAGGTAGGGGATACTCCCCACCCCACTGCATTTTTATCCAAACAATTAAACTTAGTTCATCAAGGTTGGTCACAATGCCTCAAGGTTTTATCAACAGCAGCTCTCCTGATCCCCTAGGCAAGAAGATTCACATCATATTGACCCATTACTGTTCTTACCACACACTCTCTCCAAGATCTTCTCAGTCCTCATTCATTTCTATCCCTTCACCCAACTAGAGTCCAATTACTGCATGCACAACTCCTGGATCCCCTAACTACCTTCCAGGAAGATTCTTCATTAAACCCTACCACTCTTATCCTAATAAAAACCCCTCTGCCCCTGTGATTTCTCCCTTTTCTCTTGACACCCTTGATTTATTTTTTTTATTTTTTAAAATTTTTACAGATTTCATTTTGATTCATTGTACACAAATGGGGTTCAACTTTTCATTTCTATGGTTGTGGATGATGTACATTCATACCATTCATGTAATTCCCTTTTCCACATATAACTGCAGTGCTGATCCTCTTGCCCAAAATCCCTAATGTCACTTTTCTCAGACGTCCTTCCATCTTTTCTTAACAACATTCAAAGATGAATTAAATTTATCATATTTACTGCCCCTTCACCTTTCTCCTCCTCAAACACTAGACCTCATTTGGGATCTCTGACTTCAAGGGACATTCATTGACCTGACCCACCCAAATTTCTTTCTCTCTATATGGTTCCTACATTTCAACTTTAACAGCCACACTGAACATGAAACAATGGAGGCAAGAACTGCCTGATTCCTCATGGTCCTTTGATTACTCCCCCTTACATCCCCCTTAATATTCATCCTTTGCATAATAGCTTTTCTTCGCTGCATACTATTCTTTAAAAAATTATTTTTAGTTGTAGATCGACACAATAACTTTATTTTGTTTATTTATTTTATGTGATGCTGAGGATCAAACCCAGTGCCTCACACATGCTAGGCAAGTGCTCCACCACTGAGTCACATCCCCAGCCCAACTGAGCCACAACCCCAGGCCCCTGTATTCTTCATTTAATACAGGAACAACTTCTTATTAAGATGACCCAGTTAGCCCATATCTACTCCCAGGAACATCTCAAAGCCATTCTCCTCCTGCATTCACAATCTGAGTTCCTGAAACCATAACAAGGAAAGATTGCCTGTGGTTACCCTGAATCTCCTTCCTTATATACCCCTCTTCAGCTCCAACTGTAGGAATCCTTGTGTCCTCTCCCAGAATTCTGAAAGGGAGTCCTCCTACTTCACCCCTTTATAGCAGGATGCAGCCACACATGATATTGATGCCCCTATTCATTATACTCCTTTCAAAATCTGGAGTGGTGGATATGGGTACCTATCTGTCCTCCCACCCTGCCCTAAATGATCCCACTACCAAAACTCCTCCCATGACCTGGCCCTGCCCCTTGCCCCTTTGGTGGCAAGTAACTAACTCCTCCCATGGGCTGGCTCTGCTGAGACTGCCTTGGGTTTTATAACCCAGACTCTTGTGGTAGCCCATGGCCATTTTTCCCCCAAAGATGTGCCCCTCCAGTGCTAAATAAAACATTGCTGGTCCTTGATGTTCACCTCCATTTCTCTTTCTCTTTTTGTATTCCCTCCCATGTGCTTTCAAGAGGAAATACAGAATGGGTAGTAGAAGGTAGTTATAAATGCCAACTACAGCCAACATGACCGGTTACCAAAATTAGGCTTGTAATTGCCCTTAATATTTTTCTGATTTTATTAAGAATATATTTGTGCATAACTGCAAATGCATTAAGTGGACAGGTTTGTTACTCTCCTCTGTTATTCATTCTAATATTGATTGACTTAACATCAGTAATTAAAGTGATATTTAATCTACATTAAATTATTTAGGTTCTGGGATGCCAGAAGAGCAAGCATCACAATTTTTTTTTTCATTTTCTCATATTCTGCAGAAGGAACTAGTACATTTTTGGTTATACACAGGATAGTTATATCACATTAGGTGGAATTATGACCTTGTTATTGTGTTTATTTGGAGATTAAATATGATGTAAAGAGTCATTCTGAAACCAGTCTTAAAAATCAGGATCCAGCCCTCATTCTCCTTGTATTGAGGATTAAACACCTGAGAAACAAGGAGGCAGGAGCAAAAAGTTTTATTTAAAGAATGAAACAGAAAGAGAGACTCCTTTGGAGAAGAGGGAGTTCAGAGCTGGTGCCTGAGGGAGTGGGGGTTTCTTGCCCCTTTTATAGATTTCAGGTTTCCTTTGTTCTCATGTCCCCTCCTCCCATCCTGCCAAAAGGTGACCAAAAGGTGGGAAAGGAGCCACTGAGGGGCTATTCATTGACAAGTCCTTGGAGGGGAGGAACTTCAAGGAGGAACAATTCCTTGGAGGCAGGTACCCTTGGCAATAGGTTGGAGGCTGGGGAAATGCTCTGGAGGAATTAGCATTTTATTTCCTTTTGAATGAGCACCATCTTTCCCACCCAATCATTCATTATCTACACTGACTTTCTGTCCTTTGCTCAAACTCACTGAGTATCAAGTTGACAAGGGGTGGACTTGTGATGGTTAATCTGAATTGTCAATGTGATTGGGTTAAGAAATGCCTAAGATTAAGAGGCTTCTGGGTGTGTCAATGAGGGTGTTTCTAGAATTATTGGCATGTGGGACAGCAAACTGAGGCAGAGATTCATCCTAAGTGTGGGCAGCACAATCTAATGTGTTGGAGGCTTGGCTGGAACAAAAAGTTGGAAAAATAAGGAAGAAGCAACAGAAACATAGGCTTGATTCTTGAGTGGATTTTTGATGGCTGCTGCAATCTCCTGAAGACATCAGATTCCAGCTCTTTCTCTCTTCCAAAGTAGATTCTAACCAGTGATTCTCCAGGGAGATTCTAGGCCTTTGGACCCAAACTGGGACAGTATCATTGATCCATCTTGTTGTGAAGCTCTAGCTTGTTGGACTGAGCAATTACTGGTTCCTCCAGCTTTCCAGCTTGCG
Organism: Glaucomys volans; assembly: GCA_020662805.1. Classification (NCBI taxonomy): domain Eukaryota; kingdom Metazoa; phylum Chordata; class Mammalia; order Rodentia; family Sciuridae; genus Glaucomys; species Glaucomys volans. Next base: position 32,716 of record JAJEJO010002961.1, on the reverse strand, counting down.
GACAGCTATTGTGGCACTATCCATCTTTTGGTTATGTAAGCTAGTCTAATAAATTTTATCTATTTATCTATCTGTCTATCTATCTATATACATATATATCTATATCCTATTGGTTCTGTTCCTGTAGACAACCCTGTCTAATATACTCATTCACTGTTAGTGGGACTGCAAATTAGTACAATTTCTTTAGAAGCAGTATGGTGTCTAGAGCGGTGACTGAATTATGGTTCTTGAACTGTCCTATGACAGAGGTGATGCCTCTCTTGGGAACTCTTGTGTGAAGGCATGAATTTGAGACTACCCAGTTGCTAAGGTGTAACCCTATTTAATAGGAGGTTCTGTGCCAGTCACAAAGTATTCAGTTCTTGACCTTGAGGTTCAGATGCCACCTGCTTGTGGGTAGAAAGTTATGGGCACAAGCTGATAATCATAATTGGGCTGCTCATACTCATGAACTTGGCTTTGCTTACTTTGAAGAAACTTTCTTACAATAAACCCTTTTGATGTTTATACCTATATAATAAACGTGCTGAACTTGTGTGTCACTACCTCCCTTCTAGTGTGGTGGTCAAACACTGAGACTCAGCTTTATCTCTATTTGTGGGTTTGTCTTTTCTCCATCCCCACATGGCCCAGCCAGGGAACTTGAATTAATGGCCATTCAGGTCGCAACAATATGCAGATTCCTTGAAGATAAGGAATAGAACCAGAATTTGACCTAGCTATCCCATTCCTTGGTATTTGTCCAAAAAAACTAAAGTCAGAATACTATAGTGAAACATGCAAACCAATATTTATAGCACCACAATTTGCAATACCCTATTTATTGAGCCAGTTCTGGTGCCCATCAAAAGCTAAATGAATATTAAAACTATATATATACAAAATGGACTCAGTCCTAAAGAATGAAAATATGTCATTTACTAGTTAAATCGATAGAAGTGGAGATCATCATGATAAGTGAAAGAAACCAGACATAGAAAGTCAAGAATCAAATGTTTTCACTCTTATGCAGAAGAGAGGAGAAATAATGAACTTAAAAGGGGCATCTCATGAAAATATAAGGGAGAACAGTGAAATAAAGGAAGAGGATCTAGAGAGTTGAAGTAGAGATAGGAAAGGGGAAGGACTGATGAGTGAAACTGATCAAATTATGCTATATGCATATATGAATATATCACAACAAATTCTACTTTTATATGTAACTACAATACACTGATTTTTTTTTAATTATTTAACAGAAGAAGGACAAAGAGATTAGTGGAAGAGGATAAGAGGGAGGGATGAAAGGAGGGAAGTAGGTAATACTGGGACTTAAAATGGAGAAAATTATGTTATATGCATTTATGAGTATGTTAAAATGAACTCCACAATTATGTACAGGTATAATGCACTGATAAAAATATGAAATTTAAAAAATTCTAATCTGAAGCATACTGCATTCATATTATTTTTAAATATGAATTTGAATTTTTTTATCTTTCCTGATTTTATTTATCCTTCATTTTGGTATACTTCATAATTTGTGGTTGAAAACTGGGCTAATGGAGCTGGGTTTTAGAGCTGTAGATATCAAAGTAAGCATTGTTTTGTTAGAAGAATGTCAAACCTTATCAGATTCTAGGCTTTTGATATAGGGATTTATTCTAAGTCTGGTTCTTGACTGTGCTTAAATATGGTTGTTCTTGTGCGTTCTAGAATTAAACTTTGTTTTTACTATAGGTGACAATGACTTCATATTCCTCCAGCGATGCTTTATTTTGTTCTTCCTCTTCACTTTGGACTTTTCCTTTGTGAAGTTCCAAAGAGATTTTTCTCCTTTTTAGCTTTATTAATTGTATTTCAGTTTTATTTTTACTCAAATTTTAATGGCATTGTTGTATAGATAATGATTGCAATGGTTGGAAGAGAAGTATTCAATCAAACATAAACCTTAGTGTCTATAATGTGCTTTAAGTGGCACAACATTAGTGTTCTTCTGATTTTTTCTATGGGCATACATGGAGGATTGACATTATATAATACCCAACATAGCAAAATATTGCTATGTCTTCAACTTATCCTGGTAGGAGTATGAACTTGAATTGTACTAATATGAAAAATAAATGTACTTGAAGATAGCTTTTCATTCAGTGCATGGATTTTTTTTTCTATCAGTTATTATCACATGAATTATTGTGTTTGGAAAATGTGAGTATAATGAGAAAGTTTTAAAAAGCTTTGATGTTTTGCTTTGATGTTTAAAGGATTTTAGTTTGTCAATGTAATGACTAGCATAGTAGGAAGAAGTGAAGACAATGCTATAAATACAGGTAAATGACATAAGTATTGCAACATCACATGATTAAAATCCCAACCAAATTGAAATGGATCTGTATCATTCTTTATATCTCTCATAAAATATCTTTATTATAATCTTTGATTCTACATATTTATCTTTCAATTAGCTTCAAATTTCCATTGAATGAAGATTCTGCCTTATTTTTTACTTCATGTGTTTATTATATATTATATATATATATACATATATATATGTATACACACACACACACACACACACACACACACACACATAATAAAAATCAATCCTATGGGCTGGAAATGTAACTCAGTGGTAGAGCACTTGCCCAATATGTGTGAGTCTAATTCTAGGCACTGTCAAATAACAAGAAAAAGTAATGGTGTATTTGAACACCATATAAAACCATTAAATCAAGCTAACTACATCTTTCACCACACATTTACAGTTTTTTTCTGATAAGAGTATTTGAAATTTACTATTAGTGATGATTTAAATGTACAGTGCTGAATTATTAGATATAATCATCACTCTGGCAATATATCTCAGAGAATCAGATCTGTTCTTATCTAATTGAAGCTTTGTACCATTGGACTATAATCTCCCAAGCCCTAACACACCAAGTTTCTATCAAAAGCCATTCTTCTTTCCTATGAGTTAGCTTTTAGATTTCATATGTAGATGAAAATATGCAGCATTTGTCTTTCTATATTTGGCTTATTTCACTTAACATAATGACCTCTAATTCTATCTTTGTTTTTGCAAACAATAGATTTTCTTTCTTTACTAAGGTTGACCTGTATTACCCATACTTACTTCAAATCTTTTGGGTAAATGTACAGTAGTGGGACTGCTTTGTCATATGATAAATATACTTTAAGTTTTTTGAGGCAACTCTATAACATTGTCTTAATGACTACTAGCTTATATAGCTACCAACTGTGCACAATCATTCCCTTTTTTTCACCCTACCTGCCTAGGGTGAACACCCAATTAATACCCATCATTAGTTAGATTAAAGATCTTATAATCATTTCACCTTTAAACAGTCTTGCATTGTCTCATACATGTGCTTTTGGGGGATATCTCATATCTAAACTATAACATCCTCACAAATAAATATACCTAGTGGAAGAAAGAATAGCAAGTCTTGAAAACTTGATGAAGTATCACATTCTGAGAGAAATAAAAAAATAAGTAAGAATGATCAAAATACACAAGACACATGAGACATGATTAAAAGACAAAACATGAATCACAGTTGTAGTGACAAATGTACATATCAAAGGCACAGAAATCTTATTCAATGAATTATAACAAATTTCCCAAATCTTGGGAAAGAAGTGGACATTCACACACACGAGCTTTTTACAAATCCAAATTGTCATGACCAGCAAGGGCCTCTCCATGTCATAATATAGTTTAAAATGCCAAAGTTGTAGAACAAATATTGAAAGCTTAAAGACAGAAGTGTCAAGTGAACCCATCATAATAATAGCAGAGTTTTAAACAGAAACTCTAAAGGCCAAAAGAACACAGAAAACCCCAGAAAAAATAAATGCCAATCTAGATTACTACATCCAGCAGTTACCCTTTTGAATCTAAGAAGAAATGTAAACCTTCCATGGTAAGTATAAACTAAAGATATTCATAAAACAATGTTACAGAAGATACTTAAAAGAATCCTACATACAGAAGAGAAAGAAAAATAGACACAATTAGTAGAGCATGGAATAAGTAAAGAACAACATGGAAGAAGAAATGTTTACTTCAGCCTCAGTGATTCAGAGGTTCAGTCCATGGTTGGTTGACTCCATTGCTTTGGGACCGAAGTGAAGCAAAACATCATGGCAGATGATTGTGGGAGAGGGAAGTTTTTCAGTTCATGGAAATCCAGGAGTAGAGAAAGAACAAGGATCCAGGGACAAAATACAATCCCAAAGGGCATAACCCCAGTGACCTGCTTTCTCCAGCCATGCTCTGCCTACCTAGTTATAATCCAGTAATCCATTCAAATTATTAAACACCAAATGAATTACTTCACTGATTAGACCACAACTTTCATAATCCAATAATTTCATCTCTCAGTATTCCTGCATTTTCTCACATATGAGATGTTGGGTGATACTTCATGTTCAAACCATAATATTCTGCCATGGCTCCCTGAAGATCATGTCCATTTCACAGTGCAGCATGCATTTACTCAATTTCTAAGAATCCCCATACTCTTAACCATTCCAGACTTGCCAAAAAAGTGCAGTTTCCTCTAAGACTCTGAGCTAAAATTTGACTTGCAGCCTGGGCTAAAAACAAGACCCTGTATCTAAACAAAATCATGTAGAGTGTGATTTCATTCATATTTATTTTTATTTTATCTTCTTCTCCCTGTATATATACATAGAAGTCAAGATATCTGGAATATTCGTAACTTAATAGTAAAATTGTTTTTTCTGAGTGATGAAATTTATTTTCTAATTTGTACTTTCTGCATTTTCTGAACTTATGTATGCATTAATTTTACAAATAAATTTGTTCTTAAAAAATTGGCAGTGAATCCCCATAAAGATAAATAGCAAGTTTTATATATATATAACTGTGGACAGTTTTGTGTGTATATATATATATATATATATATATATATAGTGGCAGGGTAAACACTCCTATTCAAAAGGGAGAAAAAGGGGCATAGAAAGAAGAGATGGAACCAAAACAAGACAAAAAACCTGCTGAGCATGAAACTCTTTTAGGTTTGGTATTGTTTTCTTGGGCACATAATGACAAGTTGTAATCTCCAAAGGGCTTGGATATCCCTTCCTCTATAACCTTATTGGTTGAAGCCCATGTGGGCTTTCTCTTGCACCGAGTTTGTACACAACTTTCTTTGGCAGAAATTTCACCTTACTGCTATCTCTTAATCCCTGGGGTCTCCATTCCACCTATGACTTCATTCTTACAGCTTCAAACACCATCCATTCAGGGGATGCTGTCAAACTTTGTGACCCTCCTATATTCCACCTTGTCACTCATGTCTTCCTTTGCAATCTCAGTAGAAATGTCAAGTGTTCCCCTTAGGGCAGCATTCTACTGCAGAACCAGCACCATGTGGAAGACAAAGGCATGCCACCAGTTTGAGCAATAGCTGGGTTCACTTGGACCATGGTTGCACCACCCTGTGCATACATAGGTATGGTGAAACAAATCTTGAGGAAACAACTTCCTATGCATTCATGTGGGAGCACTGAGCACCTATGATCCACTGTCAAAGCAGTTTTCACTTTTACCTGCTATAGGGGTTGTCTTGTTGATTCCTAAGATACATCTTTTATTTTATCTCTGCACAAATTATGTAACTTTTCTTTAGTGTTAGTGGTCTCTTCAGTCACAACTTCCTCTCCAATTATGTTGTTCTTTTATTTTCAAAGAACAAGTTTTGCAGATCTTTCTTCTCTGGTTATTGCTCCTGATTGATCATCACAGCAAACCTGGCTAAAAGCTGCCAGCAATATCCATGTCACTGCCTAAATACTTTAATGGCTTAAAATTTTCTCCACCAAATTATTGGATCTATCAACTTTAAAGTCAACCTCACAAATAGCCTAAAGGACATGGTCAAATTATAGGAAAGTTATTTGCCAAAATGCAACATTAATGATCTCTCTGTCAGTCAGCTTTTCAATCACTGTGACCAAAATACCTGACAAGAATAACTTAGAGGAGGAAGAGTTTATTGTGGGCTCATAATTTCAGAGGATAAGGTAGAACATCATGGCAGATAGGTATGGTGGAGGAAAGTTGCCCAGATCATGGGAGGCAGGAATCAGAGAGGGAGAGTGAGGAGCCAGCAACAAAGTACGACTCCCAAGAGCAAATCCCCAACAACCCTACTTATCCAGTCATGCCCTACCTGTGGACAGTTACCACCTAGTAATACTTTCTAATTATTAATACATCAAATGGATTAATTTGCTGGTTAGGTTATAGCTCTCATAATCTAATAATTTTATGTCTGAACACTCCTGAATTGCCTAACATAAGCTTTTCAGGTTACCTCTCACATCCAAACCACAACATTCACATTAAATCTAACAGTGGTCATTGAAATAGAAAAAGAAAAAATTTTAAAAATCTCTACAAGTAATGGAAAACAGACACAACATTTCAGAATCTGTGGGATATAGCAAAAGCAGTACTGAGAGAGAGGTTTATAACTTTAAGTGTGTGTATATATATATATATGTATGTATATACATGTATAACATACATGTATATACATGTATATATATATACTTTATGTGTGTATATATATATATGAAACACTGAGATATCAAATAATCTTATGATTCATCTCAAAGTCCTGTAAAAATAAGAAAAAAGCCAAAACAAAATTAGCATATTGAAAGATATAACAAACACACCATCTGATCTAAGTTAAATGGAGATAAAAAGAATGATTCCAAGTATCAATGAAACTAAGAGTCGGTAATTTAAAAATAAAAACAGGATTGACACATTCATAACCAAACTAACCAAAAGCAACAAAGACACATATAGCATTATTTTTAAATATTGGGATATTTCAACTGATACCCTTGAAATACAGGTGATCGCTAGTGATTATTTTGAGAAATTTTATTCCAATAAAATGGAAAATCTAGAAAAAACAAATTTCTAGACACATAATATCAAATGAAATTGAACCAAGAAGATATCAGAAATCTATACAGATCAATAATGAGTAATGAGAGTGAAACCATAATAAAAACACACAACAAAGAAAAGCCTATCAATGCACCAATTTACTCCTCAATTTCAACTATGCTCCCCCAACTATTTTATTAAATAGAATGGGGTGGAAGCTTTCCAAATTCATTCTACAAAGCCAGTGTTCATCTGCGTGTTAGCCAGTTTTTTCAGTGTTGTGACTAAAAGGACCCAACCAGAACAACTGTAGAAGAGGGACTCACTCTATTCATCAGGGCTCAAGGTGAGGCTGAACATCATGGTGGAAGATTGTGGCAGACAAAAGCAGCTCACATGATGAAGGCAGAGAAGAGACTCTACTTTCCTGATACAATATATACCCCATAGCCATGCCCCCAATGAACCGCCTTCTCCAACCACCCCCCACCTGCCTCCAGTTATCACTCAATTAGTTACATCAGGGATTAATTCACTGATTAGGTTAAGGCTACAATCCAATCATTTCTCCTCCAAACCTTCTCACTTTGTCTCACACGTGAGCTTTTGGAGGACACCGCATCTAAACCATAACACCCTGTTACCAAACCTGATGACACAACTAATAAAGAAACTATTGAAAAAATATCCTTCATGAACATAGATGCAAAAATCTTCAATGTGATCATTGCAAATAAAACTCAACAGCCCATTATGAAGATCATATGACATTATGATTTGATTTTATTCCTGGGATGAAAGAATTCTTCAACATACAAAAATTAATAAATGTAATACAATACATAAAGAGAATCAATCAAATGAACACCTCAAAAATTGTAGAAAGAGCTTTTGATGAAATTTGACAGGGCTTAATGATGAAAGTTCTGAAGAAAGTAGATATATATAAAATCATATTCACTACAATAAATGCTACACACACTCTCTCTCACACACACACACACACACACACAAACAAAATGAAAACCTATAGCCAACATCATATTGAATTGGAAAAACTTGAAAACATTTCCTCTTGAATCAATAGACAAGTGGGTCCAAATTCACCACTCTCATTCAATATAGTACTTGAAATGTTATCCAGACCAATCAGGCAAGAAAAGGAAATAAAAGGGATACCAATAGGAAAGAAACAATTCATACGATCCCCTCTATACGGATAATATGATTCTATACTTAGAAGACCCTAAGGATTTCACCAAAAGATTCTTAGTAGAGCTTAACAAAATCAGCAAAGTAGCAGGATAAAAAAAAATCAACATACAGAAATCAGTAGTTTTTCTATACACTAATAACCTCACTGAGGTTATTAATCCCTTTCAATCAATCCCTTTCACAGTAGTCTAAAGATGTACCTGGAAATAAACATAACCAAGGAGGTAAAGGAATCTACAATGGAAATTATAAAACACTGAATAAAGAAATCAAAAAGAATTGGGAAAATTAACATTGTCAAAATGACCATAGTACCAACAGTGGCTCAGGAGACTGAAGGAGTAAAATAGTGAGTTCAAAGCCAGCCTGAGAAACTTAGCGAGGCCCTAAGCAACTCACTTAGACCTTGTCTCTGAATAAAATATAAAAATGGTCTGGGGATGTGGCTTAGTGGTTAAGTGCCCATGGGTGCAATCCCTGGTACCAAAAAAAAAACAACCAAAAAACAAAAAACAAAGAACATAGTACCAAAAGCAACTTACAGATTCAGTGCAACTCCCATTAAAATACCAATGTTGTTTTTCACAGAACTAAGAAAAGAATCCCTAAAATTTATTCAGAACCACAATGTTCCTCAAATAGCCAAAACAATCCTGAGTAAAAAGTTCAGTTCTGGAGGCGTAACAATTTCTGATTTCAATATATATTACTGAATTCTAATTTAAAAAACAACATGGTTTTAGCATAAAAACAGATGGGTAGAACAGAAAAAGTTACCCCCAAATAACCTCATGTATATACTTTCATCTGCATCTTGACAGTGGTGCCAAAAACTTATGTTGGCAAGAAGACAGTTTCTATAAACAAATAGTGCTCAAAAATCTGGGCATCTGCCTGTAGAAGATTGAAGCTATATCCTTACATTTTCCCCTGTTAAAATGTTTCTCAAAGTGGATCAAATGCTGGGTGTGGTAGAGCATGGCTATAATCCCAGAAGCTCTGGAGGATGAGGCAAGAGGATCACAAGTTGAAACCCAGCCTCAGCAACTTAGCTAGACTCCGTCTCAAAATTTGAAAAATTGAAAAAAGGGCTGAGGCTGTGGTTCAGTTGTTAAGTGCCCTTGAGTTCAATCCTTAGTACCAAACAAACAAAAAACAAAAAAGGATCATTTATTTTACCTTTACTGTAAGGTCTGACACTTTAAGGAAACTTAGAGGTAAACATAGGACAAACACTTCAAAGATATAGGTACTGTTAACTCTCCTGAATAGAAGTATTAATAACTCAGAAAATAAAAGTAAGAACAGACAATTGGGATTACATTAAATTATAAAAGAGCTTCTGTCCATCAAAAGAAATACTTAACAAAATAAAAATATAGTCTACAAAATGGAAAAAAATATCAGCTAGGTATTCATCTGACAGGATAAATATCCAGAATATGTATTGAACCTAAAACACTTAATATCAAAAGGATATATGATAATTAAAAATAGGCAAATAATAGATAGTTCTCAAAAGAAGCACAATTTGTCAATAAAATATGTGAAAAATTTTTTAATATTTTTAGCCATTAGTAAAATTCACATAAAAAACTCTGAGATTATATTTTTCAGATATCTATCTATCATCTATCTATCTATCTATCTATCTATCTATCTATCTATGTAAATCTCTCTATCTATCTATTGAACAAATGCTGACAAGGATGTGGAGAAAAAGGAAGTCTTACATAGTGTTGGTGAGAATATAAGTACAGACAGCATGGTGAGTAGCATGGATGTTCCACAACAAACAACGAATAGAACTACCATGTGATCTAGCTACACTAGTCCTGTGTGTTTATAAAGGACATGAAGTTAGCATGCCAAAGAGAAGCATGCATACCTATTTTTATTGTGACACTGTTTGCAATGGACAAGTTATGGAATCAGCTTAGGTGGTCATCAAGAGATGAATGGATAAAGAAAATCTAAACACAGTGGAATATTATTCAGCCATGAAGAATGATTTTATGCCATTTTCAGGAAAACGGATGCAACAGGAGGTGATAATGATAAGTGAATTGAATTAAGGCAGACACAGAAAGAAAAATATGATATATTCTCCTGGTATGGAAATTAAAGTAATAGATGACCTGAAACTAATAGAAGAGAAACTATTAAGGGAGGGGAAGGGGAATAGGAGGTGGGTGGAGAAAGAAGAAGACCAGAGATTACTAGGATGATGGATACAATTAAAACATTATATATGCATAGATAGAAATGTCACAGTAAAATTTTTTAATTTGCACAATTAATGAGTTAATATTTATATTAAAACACATACATAAATATACATTCAAGAAAAAACCAAAATAATAAAATTAGCCAGGGGCCCGAATAGATATTTTTCAAAAGTATATATGACAAAGTCTAATGTATAAATGAAAATAATAGGTATAATTAATCTTTAGGGAAATGCAAAATAAAATTACAACGAAGTTACTGCTCACCTATTGAAATGAAAAAGATGAAAGATTGCAACTACTGGTGAGGATGTAGTGTCACAAAAAAATAATAAAAAGTAAAATAGGTTAAAAATGAGAAAGAAATCAAATGTTACAATGAAAAAAGTGAGAGAAAATCTTACTGAAGTACAATAAATTTTAAAATGTAATGTAAAAGAAAAATGTAATGAAATATATCAAAAATATTGGAAGATAGAATAGATGGAGGAAAAAGAAAGATATAAAAAAGAGAAAAATAAATACCAGAGTCAAAAATCCCTCCTAGATGTCTATTTGGATTAGAAACACTTCCTTGCAAGCATGTGCATTCTCATTTCAGAGGTCATTAGTCTACATACCCACTGCATTGCCAATGCCTGCACCACAGCAATACTTTCTAAGCAGTTTAGCCTCAGCATTATATGAGCTCTGCAGGGAAGATGCATATTTACCTCTGTAGACGTGAGTTTGTAGGCCACAAATGTACCAAATGTCCAAGTTGTGGTATACATCAAGGATGCCCCAGGATATTTGGACATATTATTCAAATCAGTATATTTTTCCTGGATACCAGTCATGGAAGCCCAGTACTCTCATAGTTTGCTCCATATCACATCATCATTGACTATCCTCACACCTCATTGTAAATGGTGAAATAATCAACCATTGTGTTCTCCTCTCTCTGTCTCAGGGTGTACTCCCCACTATTTTAACCATTTGACCAACTTGTATCCACCTCTGTCCCAGCCACAGCTGTCACGCATGACCATCCCCCACCAAGTCAATGCAGTGGAATGTCCACAGGGACCCCAATTGATTGCTCTGTGTCTTCTGCTTCTCAGAACAGTCTTGTCCCTAACAATAGGACCCTAAATAAGATGGCTTCTGGTTTTAGCAGTCCGAGAGTTTGCTGAGAAATGTACTGACTTTCTTCTCTAGAGCTAGCTTGCTGTACAGGAGAAAATCTCAGTCCAAATTTCCACACTGTATATAAAGCTTGTATTAATCATAGAATTCTCCTGCAATGAGGACTACTGGTATGTAGCTATTATCAGGAATAAATACACTCTGCAGCTTACCTTATGCTTGCTGTGTCTGATTCCTCTTTCCTCACTAGTGAGATGAGTCATTGTGAATTGATTTGCAATTTTCTCTGTGTTTAATTATTAATTCTCTATACTGCTCACATTTCCTGTGGCTTCTCTATTGGTTCTCAGAAATTTTTCTCCATTGCTCTTCTCAACATAATTTCTTTTTTTCAGTGTTACACAAAGGGAATTTCTGTTCTGCCATCTGACTCATTGTTTTAAAGAGTGTATATGTTTGCTTTCTCTGGAGTTATTTGACTTTCTTATGTATTTTGAATGTTAATCATTTTTCAGGATAAGTTTTCATATGATTTTTCCTGAGGTATAGATTGTATCTTTATTTGGATATCTTTTATTTTTTTTCCTTTGTTGTGTTCATGTGTTCCCAATTTGTTTTTGTTGTTGTTGTTGTTGTTGTTTTTGCTTTTTTTTACAAAGTTCCATGAACTTTGGGGCCAAATATAAAAATCATCACACAATTCAATTTAATTTTGACCTGGTTTACTCAAGTTGTTTATATTTTTAGGTCTTATGTTTAAGTCTATAATCTATTTTGAGTTATTTTTGTTTATGGTGTGAAACATATGCCTAATTTCATTCTCTTGCATGTGAATATTCAGTTCTTACACCACTATTTATTGGTGATGCTTCTTTTTCCCATTTTTCCTTTTCCCATGTGTGTTCTTGGTACCTATGTTGAAAATCAGTTGACTATAAATTAATAAATTCATTTCTAAATTTTATTTTCTTTATTTTTCCCTTTTAATCTTTTTAGGGAGGAAATGTACATTTCACAGTCCTTATAAAATTATGTGTTTAATAGTGGAACATAAAGAAAGAACTTATTTATGACCAACTCATACAATTAAAATATACTTTTCTTCCTGGACTTTTTGAATAGTTTTTTGAATAGTTGATGACAGTTCAGTCACCTTTAACAGTAACTACAGTTTGACTAAATTCCAATGCTTGAATGGAGGAAGGGCAGTGGTGTACCCAACAGACAACACGGTTTGTATTTAACAAGAGGATGGTAACATGGTTAGCACGCTTGTGTAATGGTACAATATTTGTGGCGATTTTTGAAGTGTTCAAAGAATGGGAAACACATCCTCCGTGAGTTTGCAACAATACAAAAATTTGCACACTTGTGAGGAATGTAAAACATAGTAAAGAAATATAGGGTTCTAAAAAAAGTTCACAAAGCACAGACACACATCTTGCCAACTTAAAGAGTGGGACAGTTCAATTTGGAAGTCATATTTATAAAATGAATTTTCATAGATTGAAAATCAAACATTTCACTCATGGAGAAGATGGTAGATTAGAGGAAGTGTGTGCTCTTCATCTCCTCAGCAAGGTGGGTGACTGAGGAAATTCACTGAAATTCAACATTAGACAGTAAAATAATTATAAAGACACAGAAAGTCAGAAACTTTGAACGTAAAACAAGAAATAATACATTAGATATGCTTTAGTTTTGTCAGTGATGTCAACACTGCCAAGCCACTGCAGAGGGGAGGGATAACTCAGTTGGTAGAGTGCTCGCCTTGCATGCACAAGGCCCTGGGTTCAATCCCCAGCACCGCAAATAAAATAAAATAAAATAAAAAATAGAAGTACCAGTGCTTAATTCAGTTGTTCCATCAGCCCACAGTGTTCAAATTTGGGCTGCTTTTATCTCCATTTGAATTCTGGACATACTGATGATTTCAGAATTCCCCATCAGAATCTTTTGTGATCAACTTTCTTCAAGAAGCTGACCTCAAGATCGCTTTTTAGGTAGATGAATCTGCCTGGTTTTGTTTTGGTACCAGGGATTGAACCAAGGGGCACTTAACCACTGAGCCATACCCCCAGCCCTTTTTAAAATATTTTATTTAGAGACAGGGTCTCGTTGAGTTGCTTAGGGCAACTTAATTGCTGAGGCTGGCTTTAAACTCGAAATCCTCCTGCCTCAGCCTCCTGAGCTGCTGAGATTACAGGCAGGCACCCAGCTGCCTGGTTCTTAATTGCTGACTCTCTAACCCATCACACTCAGAAATAGTACAGATCTGTGGAATATGCTAGTCCCTAGGATTAAAAAAATTTTTTAGGTCTTTTATACTTTTTGTTAACTGTCTTGTAGTTCCTTCCCACAGGCCTAACAATAATCACATGGGTAAAGCAAAACCAAGAGTAACTCTATGAAGCATTTTTAACAGATATGTGGCTATAGGAGAAGCCATGATGGGAAAGACCCCAATACTGGTGGAATATTATATGACTTGGAACAAATTAAATCATCTCCCTAAGCTATATTTTCCTCATATTTAAAATAATAATAGGATAGTATCTATTTAAGGTTGTAAGGATTGAGAGAATATAAAGGGCTTAGAAGCATGGTACTTGGGAGGTACATAGTAGGTGCCCATTCAGTCAGCGCTCTTGATGGTGTTATCACTGCTGTTACTTACTACTGGTGCCTCATATTGGCTTTATATACTTAATGCACGTAAGGCACGTAAATATGCCAATAATTAGCTCTGTTGTTATTCTAGTTGGGAAACATCGCACTATGCTGTACTGTCTCATAGGGCTTGGGTGATAGACTTTAATCTCACATTTATTTTTTAGTTTTCTTATATTACTGTTATTTGTCTTTTAATCTTTTGCTGTATATCTTTAAAGAGTGCCTTTTTAATTCATTTTTTTTTGTATGCAGTGCTGAGAACTGACCTAGTGCCTCACACATGTGAGGCAAGTGCTCTACCAGTGAGCCACAAGAGTGCCTTTTAAAAAAAAAATTTTTTTTGCAGTGCTGGGGATCAAACCCAGGGCCTGTCACATGCCTGGAAGCACTCCGCCAGTGAACTATACCCCCAGCAAGAAGGCCTGTTTTTAATTCCACATTATCTGTTGTAAAATTCCTTCCTTTGTGAAACATCTTGTTTCCCTTTACGTCTATTTTGGTTTTCTTTCCTGATTTCTGCATCAGAGTTCAATTTTCAGTTCTCACTTTCCTGCTCATTTCTGTTTGAGAATTAAATGCTCTGAGTCTTCTCTACCATGTTTACACAGATGACTTTAAGTCTTTACTAGTAGCCCTGGCCAGATCTTTTCTAGGTTCCTCTTAATCAGATCATTTTGGTCTTCTGAAATTTATGCTTGACATACTCATCCACTTTTCTGCCTTCTCTTTCATTTGTATGATTTCAGAAAAAGTTTAATGGGAATTTGTCAGATTTGTCAGATTTTTATGTTGCCAAACAGTGACAGTTGAAAAAGCAACTAAACTCACCATTTGCTATATGTTATCATTTCATACACAAAAGACATCTGAAATAAAAGTTTAGGAAGATGTGATCCAA